>OU343217.1:13522126-13665717 GCA_910596185.1 Chrysanthemum makinoi
AACACCAACTTATCAAGTTTTTTCAACATAATAGAGGTGTTTAGTAAAGGGTAAATAAAGATAATCATCATCTAGCTTTTCGGATGATAGTTTCCCACACAATATGTCAAATAAGACCGCACCCAATGAGAATATATCAGACTCTTTGGTTAAGAAGCCTGTTTTTTAGTACAGTGGGTCACAATAGCCAATTGTGCCTGTAACATCGTCGATGACATAGTCAACATCCTTATTTCTTGGATATACTAAGGAAAGCATAAAATCACTAATCTTAGCTTTCCAGTCATCAAACAGTAGAATGTTGCTGCTGTTGATGTCCCTATGTATTACCATTTCTGGACTTGAAATAGTTCCATGAAGAAACTCCAACCCGACTGCAACATCGATGCATATTTTAAGCCGCATCATATCACCCACGTAACACTATCATTGCTCACGTACTGATCAAGACTTCCTCTCGATGCATACTCATAGACAATAATTTTCTCATCCTCTTCATCACAGTAGCCCAAAAGACCAATTACATTTTCATGTTTATACTGCATAAGGATTTCAAGCTCTGTCATAAATTCAGCTTCTCCTTCCGCAGATTTCTTGCCCAACCGCTTTGCAGCAATGAAGTTATGCCCATGAGTGTGACCCTTGTATACATTCCCAAAATCTCCATGTCCAATGAGATTGTCTTGATTGAAAGTTTCAGTGGCCGACTTTATGTCTTGAAGTGACAGTTTGAGGCTATCCGTGTGGTTCTCCTGCGAATCATCAGACAATCAGTCGATTGATAAGTAAAAAAAACTGAACTATTTTCCATCTAAAACTCCTTTCAAAGTTTCAAAATAAGTTCAGGGTTACGGTTGTAAATCAAGCTTAGTTGTTTCATTTTAGAATTAAAGAGGGGTGAGGATTAAGTCATTAAGGGCTAAATGACTTAAATGGTAAGATTTTTAATTCGGTTAAAGTTTGAGGATTAAAAAATTAGTTACACGTACATTATAATGTAATAAATGTCACGTAATACTAAGAAGAATATATAAGGAGAATATAAAGTTATTCAAAAAAAATTATGCACCTGACACTTTAACGCTCTCTTTAGTTCGTTGATGACAACATCTATTGTTGGGCGTTGCACTTGAGTTTCCGCGAGACATCGAAATGCAATTTCTGCGAATATGTCCAAAGACTCTTTGTCGGGTCCTTTGCTTAGAGAAAAGACATGCTCATCGGTTTCTTCCTTTATCTTGCGATCAACAAATTCCATTAGTGTTCCTTCTCAAAATGATGTCATGATGGGTGCAATCCCCTTCTGAGAATCATAGGCCAACCTCCCGGTCAAGATCTCAATAACACCACTCCAAAAGAGTAAATGTCTGCTTTCTTATTTAGCTTTCCGTCCTTCTCATATTCTGGATCGAAGTACATAGGTGTACCTGCAATGCGTCGCGGCATTGAAAGTACTGGCATCTTGATCTGTGGGTGAATTTTGGAGCCCAAAATCGGCAATCTTAGCCTTCCAGTTATCGTCCAATAGAATATTCGCGCTCTTGATGTCACGGTGTATTATCTTTTGCTTGTCTTGATCTGTGTTGGTGTGAATGTAATTCAAGCCATGTCGAATACCAAGAAATATTTTCAGTTGCATCCAAGTAAGATTATTCATCTTATAAAGCTGTTCCCATATAATCCTCAAGACTCCCTTTAGAAGCAAGCTCATAGACAAGGATCATGTGATCACGATCTTCATCACAAAACCAAGAAGAGATTATATTCTCATGTTTAGCTAGTCGAATTTCAATTTCGTAATGAACCCTTTTTTCTCCTCGGTTATTGTCGTTTATGGCTTGGCTGCGTTTCTTGGGAAGATCACATTTATCTTTCCCTTGTATGGAAGATGAATTACTGCTATCAATCAAGACCCACAACTGATCGGTTCACAAACAGAAACAACAAACACACAATGTTACTTGGAATAAGCTCTCCAATTAATCAGAAAAATATTTGCTTACAAAAACTGATATTGAATTCATAATGACAAACCACAGCTCGGTTTGTATATATAGGGAATAGAACAAGCTTTCCTAATCCTACTACAATTCCAATATAACTAGAATATTAAAACCGACATTCACCCCATGGGCTCGGGTCAATAGCCTGCTGTGCCCATGGGCTCGGGTCGACAGCCCAACATTCACCCCCCTAATTTCTGACTCGAGATAGGGAGGTCTTCAACTCCGATTAACTCTTGCATTTCCTTGAACTTAATCCTTGCGAGAGCTTTCGTCAGAATATCAGCACGTTGCAAATCACCTCTTACAAACTCAACTTGTACTTGGCCTCTTTCAACACATTCTCGGATAAAATGATAACGTGTGTTTATATGCTTGCTTCTCCCGAAAGACCGGATTTTTCATAAGTGCAATAGCCGATTTGTTGTCAACAAATAAGACCACCACTCTTTCTTCCATTCCGGTTATTTCACTCAACAATCCACGTAACCATATCCTTGACGCGGTGAAGTTGCAGCCGCGAACTCGCTTCAAGACGATAGAGCCACAGTGTTTTGCTTTTGTGAGCACCAAGTGATAGGTGATTTCCCTAGATAAAATCGTGCCCGGTTGTTGCCGACCATCATCTTGGTCCATAGCATAACTACTATCACTAAACCCCACTAACTCCTTGGTTTTCTTGGTTGTATCAGATTCCAAAATTCAAACTCCCTTGGATATACCTTAGTATTTGTTTCACAGCTGCCATATGTGATTCTTTTGGTTCTTGCATGTAACGACTAGTCAAACCAACCGAATAAGATAAATCAGGTCGAGTGTGTAGTAAATACCTTAGACAGCCAACTCGTCGTCTATACAAAGTTGCATCAAGCGGTTTCCTTCCTTGTCCATGCTTAACTTTATTCCAGGTTCTAATGGACATTGAGTAGAATTCGCTTCATGCATCCCAACATCTTTCAAGATCTTCTTTGCATAGCTTTCTTGACTTATTGAGATACTCGAATCCTCTTGCTTTACTTCAATGCCAAGATAATAGCTTAATTTTCCCAAGTCACTCATATCGAACCTTTCTTGCATTTGTCTCTTAAATTCACCAATTTCGCCAAGCTTCGAACCAGGTTACTAGAGATCATCTACATAAACCACAATAATCAAGATTGACTTGTTTGTCTTCTTCACATACACCGCTTGTTCGTGTTGGCATCTTTTGAAAGACATTTGCTTGAGTTCTCTATCAAGTTTTGTATTCCACGCCCTTGGGGCTTGTTTAAGTCCATAAAGCGCCTTTTTCAACTTGTAGATCTTCCTTTCTTCTCCTTTCTTCACGAACCCCCTCGGTTGTGTAACAAACACTCGCTCTTTCAGTTCTCCATGTAAGCGACTTTACATCCGGATGATGTAGCTCCCATGCTTCTTTGCGGCCAATGAGATCAATAAACGCCGTTTCAATCCGTTACTACGAGCAAATACCGTCATAGTCAATTCCTTCTTTTTGAGCATAACCCTTTGCTACTAACCGAGCTTTAAACTTATTAATTGAACCATCCGGATTTCTTTTAATTTTGAACACCCACTTTAATCCAATGGGATTAACATTAACCGGAGCTTCAACTAATTCCCATGAATCATTCTTCTCGATAGACTCAATCTCTTGCTTCATAGCAACCATCCACTTGCTTGAGACTTTTGGCAAGCGTTCTTGGTTCATCATCTTCAATCAAAAGTAGATTTTGATCTTCATTAGCAATCGAGGTTCTTGAACTAGACCCCATAATAAAGTCATTAAATCTAGTTGGCTTAGTTGAAACCCTTGAAGAACGCTTCCATAATTGGTCGAGTCATTACGTGATTAAAATACACCCTTCGATTTGAACTTCTTGTTCGGTATTGACCGGTTGATTTTCATCAATATCATGATGATTTTCAAAATTCTCTTGATCTTCACCTCAACTTCATCTGGCCACACCCGGGTTAACAAATCCATAAACCGTGACATTAGAACCGCGCTATTCTATGACAAACATACCGGTTTAGCTCTCGTGGATTCGCTTCAAAGAACATACTTCCACCAAGTTCCTCATTAAACTCGCGACGACATACCACTATCTTCTTTAGTCTTGGATTGAATAAATAAAAAACCTTTTTGTACCGCTCAAGCTCCATGTAAATGAGTCGTGGTTGACCTGCCGTCTAACTTATGTAAATATGGCCTTGTTCTCAAGCATATGTTTTCACACATCCAAATACCCGCAAACCCTCCAAGTTAGGCTTTTTTCCTTTGAGCCTCAGATGGAGTTTGATTACTAGAGCTCGAAGTTGAAACTCTATTAATCAAGAATGTAGCGTGTCTAACTCCTTCATCCCACATGTAGTTTGGTACGCCTCTGCTTTCAAGATGCTTCTTGTCATTCCCATAAGAGTACGGTTTCGCCTTTCCACGACTCCATTTTTGTTGCGGTGTGTGTGTATTTTCAAGTTAGATGTCTTGTTATACCCTGCCACAAAAGTTGGTACCTTTTGAAGTGAACTCACCTCCTCTATCGTCCTTAGTTATAATCTTGCTTCCCCACTTTCTCAACTAAAGCTTTGAACTTTTTGAAGTATTCAAATGCCTCACCGTTTTCCTTCAAGGTAAAAGTCCACATAAACCGTGAGAAGTCATCAATAAGAACAAATATGTACCTGCTTTGTGTGCTATGGATGGTGGAAAAATTGGTCCACATAGGTCGGCATGTATAAGTTGAAGAGGATGTGTTGCCTTAAATTTTGCAGCTTTAGGAAACGCCTTCTTGGTTTGTTTTCCTACCAAACAAGATTCACACAACTTGTTCTCTTGATGAATTATTGGCAACTTTTCAACCATGCCTTTCCTTGCCATTAATTCCATCGCCTCAAATTAATGTGACCCACCCTAGCATGCCATAACCAAGCATCATCTTCCATCTTTGCTTTGAGACACACCGGACTTCCAACTTGGAGCTTAATCTTGTAAAGTCTATTACTTGTTCTAGGAACCTTCATCAAAAGCTTGCCATCGAAGTCACAGATAGTAAGAAGGTTACCTTTCATACTAATGTCACATCCTCGTAGCTTTGCCCAAGACTAATTATGTTGCTTTTAGCTCTGTAGGTAATAGACCTGTGATTAACCGCTGTTTCCGCTCTTCAATGATTATCAACCCTTCCCTTTTATCTCGATGTAGGAGTTATCACCAAACTTCACTCACGAGATATTCTCATTCAACTAAAAGTATTCTCGATCCCCGCCATGTGATTTGCTCCATTATCCAAATATCAAGTGTCTTCTTCGTTTGGCTTAGTATTCAATTGGTTTGGGATAATCTTTTCTTCATTCAAGAAAAACTACTTGAACGCTTTTCATCATAAAAAGTGTTGGGTCATCATCATCCTGCTTTCAAAAGGTTTGATTCATGCTTTTGCTTCGTTCACGCCGCTCAGGCGCTTAGAAGCAAAGTGACCATATTCATCACATCTGAAGCATTGAATCTTTGAAAGGTCTCAACTTTTGTTCTTCTTTTATCCGTATTGCTCCTGAGTTGTTTTGGTTTCCACACTTGTGGTTATTAGCTTGACCACTACCTCGAGATTTGTTTTGAGAAGAAAAGTTTTGACCTTTACCGTTGCCACCAGAGGAATTCCTTCCTCGACCTTTCTTATCATATCTTTCAAATCCAAACATCAACTTGCCTTGATCTTCTAAGTGGTGTCAACACCCTTCATTCTTCCTTCAAAAGCTTTTAACCTTCCAATTGCTTCTTGAAAAGACATAGTATTCAAGTCAGCAAATTGTTCTATTGAGGCAACGATTGCAACATACCTATCCGAAACGGATGCAAGTAGCTTCTTAACAAGTTTCTTGTCTTCATAAATTGTTCCCAAGCTATTGACTTCAGTTACAATTTTGCCCATCCCAGCCGCGAAAGTCATCGATTGATTCGTTGACTTTCATCTTTAAAGATTCGAATTCCGCCTCCGTTTGCAACCAAGGCCTCGAACCATCAACACCCACATACCGGTCCTCAAAGCTCCCAGCATTTCTTTGGTGTGTTGAATTGTGAAACTTGAAAAACAAGTTCTTCTCGAATCGCCGAAAAGTAACGCAAACGCCATGTGATCTTGCCTAGCAACAACTTGTGTTCCTTCCCCTGGTTCCAGTGCATCGAGTATTCCATGGACTCGAATACCGCTTAACTCTTATTGCCCCTATGTTATAGTTCGTGCTTGTTAACATTGGACATTGAAGAGCCGTTTTAGAATGTTCAATAGGTGGTTGACTCGACCCGCCTTGCACCATCCTTCTTGAACGCCTTTTGTAAGTTACTGGTGTAGTTGGATTGACTTCCAGCCCTAGAACACTCTTGTTTTACTTCTTGCCTAAGTAAACCAAGTGTAAAGTTTGAAACTTTATCGACTTTTGGAACCCTTTAGTCGACCGCTTGAAAACCCTTCGATCGACTACTCTTGGAACCCTTGTGATCGACTTCGCTTGGAACCCTTGTGATCGAATCTTGGAACCCTTGTGATCGACTACTGCTTGGAACCCTTGTGATCGACTACTCTTGGAACCCTTGTGATCGACTTAACTTGAACCTTGCTCTTGATACCAATTCAAGACCCACAACTGATCGGTTCACAAACAGAAACAACAAACACCCAATGTTACTTGGAATAAGCTCTCCAATTAATCCGAAAAATATTTGCTTACAAAAACTGATATTGAATTCATAATGACAAACCACAGCTCGGTTTGTATACATAGGGAATAGAACAAGCTTTCCTAATCCTACTACAATTCTAATATAACTAGAATATTAAAAACCGACATTCACCCCATGGGCTCGGGTCAATAGCTGCTGCTGCCCCATGGGCTCGGGTCAGACATTAGCCCAACAATCAAAATGTTCGAGTTGTGCCTTGTATACCATACCATATCCGCCTGACCCAATGAAATATTTGTCGGAAAACTTCTCTGTTGCTATCTCGGTATCATTAAGTCCAATCTTCAAGTGTTCCAAGTTCTTCCATCAAAGATTGTGGACATTCAAAATACAACATACTTAATCAAATACATTATTGAATGAAACAAAATTCACAATCTGTACTGATTGCGATGTTAATAGAAAAAAGTGATACAACAACACTTTATTCTCAGCCAATGTAAACCGTTAGCTTCGATATCAGTTACTGTTTAACGCTTAAAAATACTTTGTGATTTGTTACTAGTGTGCAGGTCCATGGTAGTTGGTGTCGATGGTGTTTTGATTTCTAGTTTTGGGTGTAGATCGTATGGAGGTGGTCATCTCAAAAAAGTTATAGATGGTGTTTCGATTTCTGTCCGCATAAAATTTTTGAACGGTCGTTTATCATTTTAGAGTGCGAAGGGTTATGAATATGAGATATTAGAAACGTCTTGTCTAATTTCTTCGTAACAGGGATCAAATGTGAAAAGCCCCAAACCACATAGACCATTCATGTAATTTACTTTTTTGTTTATTAGTTAGGAAGACCAGCTTCGAACTAAAACTATAAAGAAGTAAATTACCCTCAGGTGATTGTATGATGCACTGTCAACTGCACTCCTTGGAAGTTCCTAAAATAATATTTGCAAAAGAATAGGAGATTAGTAGATAAACATAACATTTATTATCACATAAAGTTGATAAGCAAGTTTATTTTCTTACCGGATTTTCATACAGTGATTGAAGTTTCAACGCTTTCTCAAGTCCTTTGACAACCTGATCTACATGTGGACGATCTGCTCTTTTCTCTTTTATGCAGCAATATGCTGTTTCTGAGAAGATTTTTAATGCTTCTTCGTCCATCTGATTTTGTAAATACGGCATGATCATTTCGTCCAAATGAGATTTAGCCACTCGACTTAAAAACCCCTCTCTCAACTCATCTTCGTTTTCGTCTCCATCTTTGTCTGCACTCCTTCCGCACAAGACTTCGAACAATACAACACCGAATGAATACACATCAGACTTGTGGGTCACTCCACCAGTCTTCTCGTATTTTGGGTCCAGGTATACATTCTTAGCAATATCATGAGTAAGAAGAAGACGGTGCCTCCGAGCTACTGTATTTTTCAGTGAAAGTTCAAAACCAGATAACTTGGGTTCCCATTTGTCATCTAGTAAAATATTCGAGCTCTTGATGCTGCAATGTATGACACTAAAATCACGTCCATCATCATAATGGATGTAACTCAATGCCTTCGCAACAGCAACGTATATCTTCAACCTTTGCATCCATGTGATGGTCTGGTCACTTAGATATGTTTCGAGATTTAGGCTGGCCTCCTTCTTGTATATGATAATCTTATTGCTCACATCTTCATAAAACCCAATAAGAGACACTAAATTCTTATGTTTGAGACTAGAAAGCATCGAAATCTCCGTCCAAATCTTTTTGCTCTCATCTTTTATACATCTAGTAAAGAACCTCTTTGCAATAATATCGATGAATTGTTCAGAATGTAGGAGACGGCCTTTGAAAATATTTCCATGCCTAAATTTTGTGATGATATTTTCTTGAGCAAAATTGTTGGTTGCTGATGCTATATCTTCCCAGCTGAGTTTTAAGTGAGAAAGATCTTTGAGGAAAGACTTTGTCTTTTGGCTTACATGGGACTCAACACGTGTAGATATGGAGGTCAATGATCCCTATATGTACCAAACAAGACAACATTACCAAGTGTCCCAAAAATGACACGTGTAGATATGGAGTTCACTTTTCTAAAATTCCAGTGACTTGCAACTTAGGGGTGTCAAAAAAGCCGACCGGACTCGGAATTTGACCCGAAACCGATTAAGCCTATTCGGGTCGGGTTACTTGGGTATAAAAAAAATTATTCCCGTTAACCTGAGTAACCCGAATACTAAATAGGGTCGGGTATCGAGTTGAAAATGTTTGACTAACTTGGGTTCGGGTCGATCCAATTGACCTGAATAAAGATTTTCCATTTTTATTAATATAACTTTTATAAATAATGTATTTAAATTAGTACAAATAGGCAATTTTGTTACCATTTTACTCATATTCCCCAAACCCGAATAGACCCGACCCAGATTGACCCGAACCAACTAACCCAAATTCAAAAAGGTTCGGGCTCAAGTATTATTTTTAGCCTTAACCCGACCCAAATTGACCTGAACCTGACCAATTCAACTCGATTAAGACCCCTACTTGCAACATTAGTAATACTTACCTTGTCATGATTGGATGATGTATCTTCAACTTTGGCTGCAACTATTGAGTTTTCCTTTAATATCATAAATAAATTAATAAGTGAATGATTTTATTCGTGTTAATATTAATATTATCAATAATCAGATATTAGTTATTAAAAGAAAGATGAAAGAGAAAAAAACTGTCTTACATCATTTTGACGTTCCATTTGAAGTTTCAACGCGTTCTCAAGTCTTGTGACAACCTCACTAATATCAGGGCGTCGAGATCTTTCTTTATTCAAACAGTCATATGCTGTCTTCGCGAAAACTTTAAATTATTGCGGATCCATTTGGTTCCATAGAACTGGATCAATCATCTCATCTAGTATTTTCCTTTTATAATGAAAAATGGCCACTGGACCCAAATACTTATTATCTTGATGGTCACTTACTGCTATCCTACCACACAGTAGTTCAAACAATACTAACCCAAAGGAGTAGATATCTGACTTGTGGTTCACACTTTTAGTCTCAAGATATGTTGGGTCTCCATACCCTTCCACACCCTCAAGTTCATTAGTATGAAATGAATGGTGCCTTTGAGGTGCTTTAATCTTCATGGAACATTCAAAACTAGATAACTTGGGTTCCCATTCATCATTTAATAGAACTATGCCACTGTTGATTTGCCGGTGGATTACGCTGAATTCACGTGGCTCGTCATAATGAATGTAGCTCAATGCATGCGCAATACCAACAGATATCTCCAATCGTCGCACCCATGTCAACAACATCGGGTCACTTAGATACCAACAGAGACTTCCCCTGTTCTCAAGCTTGAAAATGATGATCTTCTCATCATTCTCATCACAAAACCCAGCAAGAGAAACCACATTCTTATGCTTGAGACTTGACAGCATCGAAATCTCCTTCCAAAACTGGTGTTCTCCATCCTGCAAGTCTTTATTAAACCTCTGAGCATGGATATCAATCAACTCACCGGACCACAAGAGCTGTCCCTTGTAAGAATTTGCAGTTCCATTTGTGCCGATGTCATTTTCTTCATCGAAGTTGTTGGTGGCAGATAGGATACTTTCAAGGGGGACTTTGAGGTGAGCAAATTCTTTCGACATTATCTGTTAATCAAGTAAAATTGTGAGTGAGAAAAAAGGGAGTATAATAATGCCTACAAAGTGTTCGATAAAATTCGTGAACCATGTCTAAGACATTTTAAATCTAATTCTGCATAATATCTTGTAGTTTATAGTAGTTACTAGCTAAAAGACCCGTGAAATTCACGGGTATCTTTAAGTAACGTCGAAAAAAGTAGTAAATGATATTGCGTATTATATAGCTATAAGTTAGAAAGAACCATATCTAGATAAACAAACATAAGGTATACAGTTGGTAATAATAAAACATACTTATATGAAACAAAATTGTAAAATAATCCAAAAAGAAAGCAAACATCTTCAATCCTTTATTGTTACTAATGCGAGGTACGTATACATGTAGATGTGATCATAAATTCTGTAAAACTTCTTTGTAGACCACGTTGGTGGTGGTATTATTTTTGGTTTTCGTCACGAATAACAATCTTCAATCCTTTTTTGCTCATAACGCGAGATACGGCTACATATAGTTGGCCAAGTGTAAAACAGGTTGTGGAAAATACAAACCAACTTGCCCGAGAGATTGTCCCTGACTTTTGTTGATTGTCATCGCGAAAGAGACGGACACAGGGACTGCTTCCTTATAATATTTAACGGATAACGTTTATCAGAAGGTGATATTTTCATTCTTGCGATAAGCACTTGTTTACCAAAATGTCTTATGCGTCAATGCAACTTTTCATCAATCAATCCACGCGAAGTCTTCTTCCGTTGCACAAACCATTGTCCATTCGATTGAGCAATGTTCCGTAACAACATGATCAGAATACCCACTTTCATTTTAGTTCGTGGTTGGGCACACCATGGATTTTCATACCATTAACGAACTTTGTAGAGAACACGTCGTCGTTTTACTTGTATCCTTTTTCTAACTTGAAAACGCTGTCGCAACTAAAGTACGTGACTTGTTCGCATGGAATAAGTGATAACATTTGATCGTTTATAGTGTCGACATCCTCGTTTGTAGGGGCAAGTATAGCTTTTTCTGAGAAATATATGTGGTCGTCAAGGTTATCCAACATATTCGGGAAAGTAAAGTCGAGGATTAAGCCTAATGGGTCACTTGAATCCATAATGAGCATTTCATCAGGTACATCAATGTTAACCTCATCATCGTTTGCCTCTCCAAGCTTCAGAATCCATTAAGCAAAGTCTTTAATCTCATTGACATCTTTAGGACGACAACTCACAATCTAACGTATATGTGCGGTTAAGCGCAACAATGGCCCCATAAGTAAGACTGTTTTAAAAAGGCACCAACAATATCTTGTCGGGTTGTTTTTGGAATGACGGGTGGAAAATGGCATTAAGAGAAGTGGGACAAAACATGTGGGCTGTATCGGGGAGGGCTTGGGTTGATTTTGTTAAAAACAACTTGAATATTAATTATTCATATATACATTTCGTGAAAGAAGATGAAGATGTCTTTTATGTAACCGCGTATGACAGTCAAGGTAAGGAGAGGCATGGTTACAAAAATAATCATGACCAAATCAGTTAATGTGACAGAACAAAATGTTGAACTTCAGGTTAATTCTAACTCTAATTCATCTTATTATTTTAGATAGCAAAGAACTTTGTATGTATAACATAAAATAGTCATTACTTTTGTATAAGGAGAATGAGACACTCTAAGTTAGTTCTTCAAGTTGAACTAAACCGGAGTGAACCTATGAAAAATATTTAGCCAAGTATCAAAGTAAGGGTTTGTTGGGGGTTAGCTCCCAGAACAGGGTTAGATAATCAATTCAGCAGAAACAAATACCACTTGGTGGTTACTGGATATCACTTGGAATCGTGTGATCACTTTCCAAAGTAAACTATTCGACCCTAATGCCTGGGTATCACGTATATCTACTTGGGATAAGACCAAATGCGCTTAGAGAATTAGGCACAATTCTATAACCCATTCGCTAATAAGTGTTTACGCCAGGTGTCCTTCATGCATTATCATATCTCCTATTTATAGGAGGTTACTCTTGAGCTATTCCAATGGAATTATGAGTATTAATCGGCCCATTAATAGCCTCATAATTATCCCCATTATAGCCGTAGTGGTTACATGACCAATTAAACGTGGTCATAATGCGCTTGTAATCGCCATTTAGCAAGACTTTCCACTAGCAAGACTTTCACTTGCAGTGGAAATATAAATTTCTATCAAGAAGCACTGCTATCAAGTACTTTCATAGCACTAGCAAAGGATACACCACTTCTGAAACACACTACCGTGGAAACACAACTATCGTGAAAATCACAAGCAAGACTTTCCACAAGCAGCATCTTTCCTCAAGCAAGACTTTCCTCAAGCAAGACTTTCACCAAATAGTACTTTCTACTAGCACTACCAATACAAACCACTATTAGAGTCATGGTGTTCATGGACCTTATGGGTGTACACTGCACTCCTAACCCATTTCCAGGTGTGAACTAATCCCACAAGTGCACTAAATTTTCCAACAATCCTCCCCAAATTTAGTTCACTTCCTTTGCATGAAAAATAAACATCAAGCAAAACATGTGCATAAACTAAAATGTCCTGAGGATTGAATTTCCATCTTAGTAATTACACGTTCAAATATTCGAGAATCAAGGTGTTCTAAGAATTGAACCCTTCAACCCATTTGAATACCTGAAGATAAATACACACAAGTTTTCAAACACTTAACAGCTCCCGACACTATACAAGCCATGTGTCCATATCCAAATTCATAAATGTTGTAAAAGCTAAAAGTCCAAAGCTTCCTGAAGCAGAAAAACTTCAACATTTACATAGGTGGTTCCTCTTTAGTCATGCTCCTGCCAAGCACTTTTTCAAAGAAAATTAACCATTAAGAAGTAAAGACTTCATCCTCCTTTCAAAGTGTTCTCGAGCACAACCTTGGGATGTAAATAAAACATGTGCTCCAACACCTAATGTTCAAATTTTCCACATTGAACTCAGCCCTAAGTTTCCTCGGAGGAGTTGGGTGTCCTAGCATTCAAAGGACTAAGTTGGACTTAAACCCATCCCTTTAGCAGACTTTATAACCAAGTCTCTAGCCGCACCCTTCGCCAAGTGATCGCCTAAGTTCTCGTGAGATCTAACAAACTCTATAGATACCACCCCATTCATGATAAGCTCACGAATCATGCTATGTCCGACACCTAAGTGTCTAGACTTACCATTGTACATCTGGCTATAAGCCTTAGCCAATGTAGTTGCACTATCACAACGGATAGAAATAGGTGCTATAGGTTTAGGCCACAATGGAATCTCAAGAAGCAAGTTTTTCAACCATTCGCTTCTTTACCGCCATGCTAAAGCCACAAATTCATATTCCATTGTTGAACTGGTGATGCTCTTTTGGATGCCCAAGAAATTGCACCTCTACCAAGTAGGAATACCCAACCAATCGTAGATCTAATTGTCTTCGTGATCCAACTTGCATCGCTGTAACCTTCCAACACCGATGGGTAACAAAGATATGAGACTATAATCCATAGTTCTTTCAAATACTTCAAGACTTTTGAACTCGCTTGCTGATGAGCACTAGGATTACTAGTATACCGCCAATTTTCCCAATCGCAAACCAATATCGTGTCTTGTACAAGTCATGGCATACATCAAGTACCAATTACCCTAGAATACTCAAGTTGAGATACGTACTTTGCCATGATTAGGCATCACTCACAAGTATCCATAGGTGTACTCATCGAGTACAATCAAAGTAATTGAATTTCCTCAAGCATCTCAATATAATGAGACCGAGATAGAAATTCTTTTTTACTTTCATGTTTAATCCTTATACCAAGGATAACATCAGCCTCCCCATGTCCTTCATGGAGAACCTTGATGACAAAAATTCCTTTGTCAAGTCAACCCGATTTTGGTCAGTGCCAAAGATCAACATGTCATCAACATATAGACAAATGATGACTCCTTTACCGGATTCATCAAATTTGCTATATACACATTTGTCAGCTTGGTTAAGAACATAACCACTAGACAAAACCACTTCATCAAATTTTTGATGCCATTGTTAGGTGCCCGCTAAGTCCATAAAGAGACTTAATCATTTACACACCTTGTTTTCATTGCCGTGCAAGATGAAGCCCTGAGGTTGGTTCATATAAACCTCCTCTTCCAATTCACCATTCAAGAAAGCCGTCTTCACATCCATTTGATGAATAACCGATTGTGAATAGATGCCATAGCAATCACAGCCTTATGGTAATCGATACGGCCACTGTGGGCATAAGTATCAAAATAGTCTATCCCCGACTTTTGTTTAAAGCCCTGAATGACTAGTCTAGCCTTGAACTTTTCAATAGTTCCATCTACCTTCATTTTTCTTTTGAAAATCCATTTGCAACCCAAAGGTTTGCAACCAGGAGGTAGATCAACCAACACCCAAGTGTTGTTGCCCATGATGGAATCCATCTCATCATTGATTGCTTCTTTCCGTAAAGCAATATCCCGACTTCATTGCTTCTTCAAATGTTTTGGGTCATCCTCAACAATGAAGCAATAGGAGTATTGGTCTGAGACCTCATCCCTTGTACCTTCAACTAAGTATAGTTGAAACTCAGGTCCAAATGACTTTGGAGTCCCACCCTTTTGCTTTTCTCTGAGCAAGTGTTCAGTTGTGAACCATAACCTCATCGTGCACCACCGATGGTTCATCATCGTACCTCTCGATACACCAGTGTCATGAGTTCCATTAGGAATCCTCTGACTTGGTCTAGGACTGATGAGAATCTATTCTCATCAAAGTTCTGATCCCTTGATTCAATTACGGAGTTAATTGAAACATATTCATTAGGTTCAATAACATAGAACCTAAAAGCCTTGGAATGCTCATATCCAACAAAGATGCAGCAATGCCTCTTTCACCCAAAGTCTTTTGCTTTGGATCGTGGAGTCTTACAATGTTCTACAACCCCAAACCTTGAGATAGTTCAGTTAGGTTTCTTTTAGTCCAGAGTTCATAAAGGGTAACCTTGTTCCTTTTGTTAGGAACCCTATTTAATAAATAGCAAGTTGTTAACATAGCTTCACCCCTGTAACCCTTGACTCACCCTAATAGGACAACATGGAATTAACCATCTCCTTCAAGACTCGCTTTTCCTTTCGTAAATACCATTTTCTGAGGAGTATGTGGAGCAGTAGTTTCATGGATAATACCAGATCAAAAGTAACAGTATCCATGTACTCTCCTCCCCTATCAGTCCTTAATCTTTTGATCAAAGACCCAAGTTGTAATTCAACTTCGCTTTAAACACTTTGAATTTATATAATGCTTCATCCTTGGTATGTAATAAATAGACATAACAAAATCTAGAAGCATCATCAATAAATGTTAAAGTACTCTTATTTCCCAAAGAAGGAGTGGCATGCAAATCACAAGTGTCACCGTGAATAAGCTCCAAGATCTTAGTCTCACGACTAACACCCTAAAAGGGTTTCTTGGTTATCTTGGTCAACATGCAAGTTTTACACTTTTCAAGGTCCATGTCAAAAGCAGGGATTAAACCATCCCTAGACATATCTTGCATCCTTTATAGTGAACATGACCAAGTCTAGCATGCCAAAGGGTAGAATCAGCCCATCATATGTGGTCACAAAAGCTCTAAATAACACTGCCAGTGGTAATATTAAGCCCTAACATTTGATTACATAAATAACCAAAACCAATAAAAACACCAAATTTAGAAAGAACAAATTTATCAGATTCAATAACTTGTTTATATCCATGATTATTCAAAACACTACTTGAAACCAAGTTTTCCTTATATCAGGAACATGAATAACATTAAACAAAGTTATAATCTTTCCGTAACTAAACCTAAGATCTACACAACCACTAACCATGCACCAAGGTCGTTGACTCATTTCCCATGTGAAGAATAGAACCATCATTCTCGACTCATAAGTCTTGAACCAGCTTCTATCTTTATACACATGAACTGTTGTAACTGAGTCAACCCACCACGCAACATCATCATCCTGCACATCAAAAGATTCAGATACATATGTAACATAATAAATCTGAAAAGACTTATTAAACATATTTCGACCTTCAGTGAGTTGGCTGAACCACCACTCCCTCGAACCATTAGTGCCCGATCCATTGGCTTTACCACCAATTTTAACACCCTTGCGCCTCTTTAATGTGACTGCTTTGCCACATTTCCAACAAGTAGGTGTTGTCTTCTTGTTTGGATATGCCCTTGTGTTATCATGATATTTGCGTTTGCCTTTGTTGTCATTGTACCTAGTGGAGTTGTTATGCTCCACCATATTGACAACAGATGCACCAATAGCATTGCCACTCTTTGGCTTGTCATTATCCTCGACCTTGAGATTCCTCAATGTGCGATGACTGCCAACTCAACAAGAGTTACCTCCTCCTTCATATGTTTCAAGGTATGCTTGAAATCTTTCCATGAAGGAGGGAGTTTGTCAATGACACACGAGACTTTGATAGCCTCATCCATGTTCATTTTGTGTTGTGTAAACCTTCCAAGTATTCCAAGAAGTTCATTGTATTGTTCCATAACTGGTCTTGAATCAGTAATTTTGTAATTTGTGAAATTACTAACAAGGAACTTCTTACTTGATGCATCCTCACCCATATATTTGGCATCCAAGGAATCCCACAGCTCTTTGAAGATTCAAAGTTCGATAAATATCAAACAAAGAATCGCACATACCATTCAGAATAAGACCTCTACATATGTAGTCATCATTCTCCCATTTGCTCCTCCTCCCGACCGCTCCACGTAGCATCATCACCATCATCGTGAATAGGTGTGGTTAGCACATACCACACTCATGCTTGACAAAGAAGAAGTGCATCTTCTTCTACCACCTCCTAAAGTCCACCCCTTCAAACTTGTCAAGCTTGGCAAAGTTTGAAGCCATGTGTTTCATTGCAGCAGCTGCCATTGATTATCACAAAATAGTTTACTTTGATTGTTGGGGTTAGCCCTGCAATGTGGTTAGATAATCAATTCACAGAAACAAATACCACTGGTGGTTACCGATATCACTTGAATCGTGTGATCACTTTCCAAAGTAAACTATTCACCCTAATGCCCGGTATCACTAATATCTACTTGGGATAAGACCAAATGCAGTTAGAGAATTAGGCACAATTCTATAACCCTTCCGCTAATAAGTGTTTACGCTCGTGTGTCCTTCATGCATTATCATCCCTATTTATGAGGTTACTCTTGAGTTATTCCAATGGAATTATGAGTATTAATCGCCCATTAATAGCCTCATAATTATCCCCATTATAGCCGTTAGTGGTTACATGACCAATTAAACGTGGTCATAATGCAGCTAATCGCCATTTAGCAAGACTTTCCACTAGCAAGATTTCTCTTACTCAGTGGAAATACAGCCTATCAATGAAGCACCGCTATCAAGACTTTCATAGCACTAGCAAGGATACACCACTGGAAACACGCTTCTAACAAAGGGAAACACCGCATCGAAAATCACAAGCAAGATTCTTTCCACAAGCAGATTCTCTCTCAAAACATTTCAAGCAAGCATTTTCACCCGCCAGCATTTCTACTAGCACTACCAATACAAACCACTATTAGAGTCATGGTGTTCATGGACCTTATGGGTGTACACCTGCACCTCCTAACCCATTACCAGGTGTGAACTAATCCCACAAGTGCACTAAATTTTCCAACAAGCCTCCCCAAATTTAGTTCACTTCCTTTGCATGAAAAATAAACATCAAGCAAAACATGTGCATAAACTAAAATGTCCCGAGATTGAATTTCCATCTTAGTACATTACACGCTCAAATATTCGAGAATCAGGGTGTTCTAAGAATTGAACCCTTCAACCCATTTGAATACCTCAAGATAAAATACACACAAGTTTTCAAACACTTAATGTTCTCGACACTATACAAGCCATGTGTCCATATCCAAATTCATAAATGTTGTTAAAGCTAAAAGTCCAAAGCTTCCTGAAGGGCAAAACTTCAACATTTACATAGGTGGTTCCTCTTTAGTCATGCTCCTCGCTAAGCACTTTTTCAAAGAAAATTAACCATTAAGAAGTAAAGACTTCATCCTCCTTCAACAGTTCCGAAAGCACAACCTTGGGATGTAAATAAAACATGTGCTCCACCCACCTGAATGTCAGCTTTCCACATTGAACTCAGCCCTAAGTTTCCTCAGAGGAAAGGTGTCCTAGCATTCAAAGGACTAAGTTGGACTTAAACCCATCCCTTTAGCAGACTTTTATAACCAAGTCTCTAGAAACACCCTTCACAAGTGATCAACTAAGTTCTGTTGAGATCTAACAAACTCTATAGATACCACCCCATTCATGATAAGCTCACGATCATGCTATGTCTCGACACCTAAGTGTCTAGACTTACCATTGTACATTTTATAAGCCTAGCCAATGTAGCCGCACTATCACACCGGATAGAAATAAGTGCTATAGGTTTAGGCCACAATGGAATCTCAAGAAGCAAGTTTTTTCAACCTTTTACGCACTGCTAAAAGCCACAAATTCAGATTCCATTGTTGAACTGGTGATGCAAGTTTGCTTCTTGATGCCCAAGAAATTGCACCTCTACCAAGTAGGAATAACCGGCCACCTGGGTAGACGAATTGTTCGTGATCCAACTTGCATCTGTAACCTTCCAACATCGATGGTAACCAAAGATAGAGACTATAATCCATAGTTCTTCAAATACTTCAAGTACCCTTTGAACTCGCTTACGCTGATGAGCACTAGGATTACTAGTATACCCGTCATTTTCCCACCGCAAAACCATATCAGTCTTGTACAAGTCATGGCATACATCGTGCGTACCACCAATTCTAGAGTACTCAAGTTGAGATATGCTTGCCATTAGGCATCGCCTTCTCACAGTATCCATAGGTGTACTCACCGGAGTACAATCAAAGTAATTGAATTTCCTCGCACCTTCTCAATATAATGTGACCGAGAGATAGAAATTCTTTTACTTTCATGTTTAATCCTTATACCAAGGATAACATCGCCTCCCCATGTCCTTCATGGAGAACCTTGATGACAAAAATCCTTTGTCGTCAACCCTGATTTTGGTCATACAAAGATCAACATGTCATCAACATATAGACAAATGATGACTCCTTTACCGGATTCATCAAATTTGCTATATACACATTTGTACCTTGTTAAGAACATAACCACTAGACAAAACCACTTCATCAAATTTTTGATGCCATTGTTGTGCCCGCTAAGTCCATAAAGAGACTTAATCGCTTTACACACCTTGTTTTCATTGCCGTGCAAGATGAAGCCCTCGAGGTTGGTTCATATAAACTTCCTCATCCAATTCACCATTCAAGAAAGCTGTCTTCACATCCATTTGATGAATAACCAGATTGTGAATAGATGCCATAGCAATCGCTAGCCTTATGGTACTGGACACGAGCCATTGTGGGCATAAGTATCAAAATAGTCTATTCCTGACTTTTGTTTAAAGCCCTCAATGACTAGTCTAGCCTTGAACTTTTCAATAGTTCCATCTACCTTCATTTTTCTTTAGAAAATCCATTTGCAACCCAAAGGTTTGCAAACCAGAGGTAGATCAACCCACACCCAAGTGTTGTTGCCCATGATGGAATCCATCTCATCATTGATTGCTTCTTTCCGTAGCAATATCCTGGACTTCATTGCTTCTTCAAATGTTTTAGGATCATCCTCAACAATAAAGCAATAGGAGTATTGGTCCGAGACTCATCCTCGTACCTTCAACTAAGTATAGTTGAAACTCAGGTCCAAATGACTTTCGAGTCCCGACCCTTTTGCTTTTCCCCGAAGTACGTGTCCAGTTGTGAACCACAACCTCATCGTGCACCACCGATGGTTCATCGCACCTCTGATACACCAAAGGTCATGAGTTCCATTAGGAATCCTCCTGACTTGGTCTAGAACCGATGAGAATCTATTCTCATCAAAGTCCTGATCCCTTGATTCAATAATGGAGTTATATGAAACATATTCATTAGGTTCAATAACATAGAACCTAAAAGCCTTGGAATGCTCAAGATATCCAACAAAGATGCAATAATGCCTCTTTCACCCAAAGTCTTGCTTTGGATCGTGGAGTCTTACAACGTTCTACAACCCCAAACCTTGAGATAGTTCAGTTAGGTTTCCTTTTAGTCCGTAATCTAAGGGGTAACCTTGTTCCTTTCTAGGAACCCTATTTAATAAATAGCAAGTCAGTTAACATAGCTTCACCCCGTAACCTCCTTGACTCCTCAATAGGACAACATGGAATTAACCATCTCCTGCACTGCTTTTTTCCTCTCGTAAATACCATTTTGTCAGGAGTATGTGAGCAGAAGTTTCATGGATAATACCAACAGATCGAAAGTACCGAGTATCCATGTACTCACCTCCCCTATCAGCCCCTAATCTTTGATCAAAGACCCAAGTTGTAATTCAACTTCAGCTTTAAACACTTTGAATTTATCTAATGCTTCATCCTTGGTATGTAATAAATAGACTAACAAAATCTAGAAGCATCATCAATAAATGTTACAAAGTACTTCTTATTTCCCAAAGAAGGAGTGGCATGCAAATCACATGTGTCAACATGGAATAAGCTCCAAGATCTTAGTCTCACGACTAACACCCCGAAGGGTTTCTTGTTATCTTGGTCAACATGCAAGTTTTACACTTTTCAAAGGTCCATGTCAAAAGTGGATTAAACCATCCCTAGACATATCTTGCATCCTTTATAGTGAACATGACCAAGTCTAGCATGCCAAAGGGTAGAATCATTCGATCATATGGTCACAAAGTTTAAATAACATCACAAAGGGTAATATTAAGCCCTAAACATTTGATTACATAAATAACCAAACCAATAAAACACCACATTTAGAAAGAACAAAGATCGATTCAATAACTTGTTGATATCCATGATTATTCAAAACACTACTTGAAACCAAGTTTTTCCTTATATCGGGAACATGAATAACATTAAACAAAGTTACAATCTTTCCATAACTAAATTTAAGATCTACACAACCACCTAATTATGCACCACGGTATTGACTCATTTCCCATGTGAAGAATAGAACCATCATTCCTGACTCATAAGTCTTGAACCAAATTTCTATCTTTATACACACATGAACTGTTGCACCAGAGTCAACCCACCACGCAACATCATCATAACCTCACATAAAAAGATTCAGATACATATGTAACATAATAAATCTGAAAAAAGACTTATTAAACATATTCTCGACCTTTCTCAGTGAGTTGGTGAACCACCACCGAACCATTAGTGCCCGATCCATTGGCTTTACCACCAATTTTAACACCTTGCGTACTTTAATGTGACCTGCTTTTGCACATTTCCAACAAGTAGGTGTTGTCTCTTGTTTGATATGCCTTGTGTTATCATGATATTTGCTTGCCTTTGTTGTCATTGTACCGTGGAGTTGTTATGCTCACCATATTGACAACAGATGCACCAAAGAAGTATTGCCACTTTGGCTTGTCATTATCCCTGCACTTGAGAGATTCCTCAATGTGCGATGACCTTCAACTCAACAAGAGTTAAATCCTCCTTCATATGTTTCAAGGTATGCTTGAAATCTTTCCATGAAGGAGAGAGTTTGTCAATGACACACGAGACTTTGATAGCCTCATCCATGTTCATTTGTTGTTGTGTAAACCTTCCAAGTATTCCAAGAAGTTCATTGTATTGTTCCATAACCGGTCTTGAATCACCATTTTGTAATTTGTGAAATTACTAACAAGGAACTTCTTACTTGATGCATCCTCACCCATATATTTGGCATCCAAGGAATCCCACAGTTCTTTGGAAGATTCAAAGTTCGGATAAATATCAAACAAAGAATCGACATACCATCTTAATAAGACCTCAGATATGTAGTCATCATTCTCCCATTTGCTCCTCCCGACCGCTCCACAAGAGCATCATCACCATCATCGTGAATAGGTGTGGTTAGCATACACCACACTCATGCTTGACACAAAGAAGTGCATCTTCTTCTCACACCTCCAAGTCCACCCCTTCAAACTTGTCTAGCTTGGCAAAGTTTGAAGCCATGTGTTTCATTGCAGCTGCAGCCATTGATTATCACAAAATAGTTTACTTTGATTGTGGGTTAGCTCCTGCATCGTGGTTAGATAATCAATTCAGCAGAAACAAATACCACTTGGTGGTTACCGGATATCACTTGGAATCGTGTGATCACTTTCCAAAGTAAACTATTCGACCCTAATGCCTGGTATCACGAATATCTACTTGGGATAAGACCAAATGCAGTTAGAGAATTAGGCACAACTCTATAACCCTTTCGCTAATAAGTGTTTACGCTTCGCGGTGTCCTTCATGCATTATCATATCTCCTATTTATAGGAGGTTACTCTTGAGCTATTCCAATGGAATTATGAGTATTAATCGGCCCATTAATAGCCTCATAATTATCCCCATTATAGCCGTAAGTGGTTACATGACCAATTAAACGGTCATAATGCAGCTTGTAATCGCCATTTAGCAAGACTTTCCACTAGCAGCATTTCAATTTGCAAGTGGAAATACGCCCTATCGCTGGAAGCACTGCATCAAGACTTTCATAGCACTAGCAAAGTGGGATACACCACTGGAAACACCACCCTACCGCTGGAAACACCGCTATCGCTGAAAATCACAAGCAAGCATTTTTCCACAAAAGCATTTCTCAAGCAAGACTTTCCTCAAGCAAAGACTTTCACCAAAGAAGACTTTCTACTAGCACTACCACAAACCACTATTAGAGTCGTGGTGTTCATGGACCTTATGGGTGTACACCAAGTACCTCCTAACCCATTTCAATGTGTGAACTAATCCCACAAGTGCACTAAATTTTTCAACAGGGTTCACAACCGAGCGTCAAGAAACTTAGAAGTTGTTGGAACTCTTTCATGTTTATGTCCCCCTATTAATTAAAGACACATATATCATCTTCTAATTTCTTACATAATGTGTGATGCTTACCAATTAGTAATTATTTTATTAATTTAACACATGGAAATTACTATATTTACTTTCCATCGATGGCATACTTAAAGAAATAGTGTACTTAATAATCATAAAAGTTTATAGACTCGTGAACATCAGATACATTTCAAAAGTAAATTTAATAAACATATTTGTATATACTATAAATACTAAGTATTATTGATGTTCAAGAACCATCTCATGCTATTTGGTAAAGTAAATTCAGTGGACCCTTATACACATTATACAAAATATGTTTGTGTTATACACCTCCAAACACATTAATCTCAAAGTTGCATATAATGCAAGAAGTTTGCTTCTTGTAATTATCACACTGTAGCACAAGTCAAGTCTCTTAACTTTTACTTAATTCAAATATATAAAAACATGTATAAGAATTCATCCGAGTCATGGACCATTAAACAATTAAAATTAATTTTAAATAAAACTAAAACATCATCATAATCATCTCTTGACTTAGATATCTACATAAAGAGAAAGAAGACCTTGATGGCGACCGGTTCTCTTTCCTTTACACTTTCCATATGAAAATAACATGGGCATTACCATCACTGTATCTCCAAAGCACCTACAACAAAAGTTAGTATCGGTTAACATT
The DNA here is from genome assembly GCA_910596185.1 of Chrysanthemum makinoi. NCBI lineage: Eukaryota > Viridiplantae > Streptophyta > Magnoliopsida > Asterales > Asteraceae > Chrysanthemum > Chrysanthemum makinoi. The sequence goes on from OU343217.1 coordinate 13,546,150, forward strand.
GATGCACAAAATAAATAAGGGACCTATGAAAATGACACTATTACATGCGTAATGAGGATATGTTAAGTGATGGCATCATGATTTACTAATATGAGGTATGTAACCAATTCAATTAAAGTAATAGAACCTAAGTTAACCATGGTCGTTGTACTTTAGAAAGAATAATTCCATTCGGCCATTTTATCTATATTTATCTACCAATGTTGTTTTAAGCATCCCAAAAAAATGTGTGAATACTAAGAAAATAGGTAATTAAAAGAAAACGGTAATAATTTTGACAAAACTGTGTTTGACTTCATAATATAGGAAATCATGATGCCACAACTCTTTGGATTATGAGTTCTACTATAAGAACTCTCTTATTTTTTGTTCCTCTTACACTCTAAAAGGGTTTCAATTATCGGTCCCACTTGTATTATTATATCCTCCCGATCATTGTACTTACTGATGTATATAACACTTTATCTCCACATTCTTTCACATACATAGCACGACACAAAAACATCAGTGTAAATAACTTGGCTAATCATCTTTTGAGCTTTCATTATACACTCATGGATTATCACTAAGCATCAACCTATATATCATAACTTAGTCATATTTTGATTCTTAGTAGATTTGAACATTTCCCCACAAGACCATTATTTTTGTTTACTCAAGCTCTTGGAGTACTAAATTACATACTAAACATCCTCCAATTTCTAAAAAGTTTCCCCATTCCTGTTTTGCTTGAATATTTTACGCATTGTTTTTAGGTTTTTGCATAGACAAATATACTAACCTCCACAAAACACACATTAGTTTATAAAAAGCAAGTCGATAGGCTTTATTTCAATTCTTATGACATAATATGGTACTGAAAAATAGCACGTACCAGGAAGTGGCATAATCGATTCATGTCTCTCTTAGTAAATACTTAGCAGCTTGATTCACAGTTATTCACTGTTACCTCAAATTTATCTAACGCCTGTAAAAGTAGACACAAGAAAACCTACATGTGAGCCGATAAAGTAAATTATTTGTGTAATATGCTTATCATTGAACGAAGTAATATTAGAGTAAAAACTAACCTTTAGAGTTGCTTATCATCTGTGACACATTTTGACATCCCTCAACCACGATTGTTTGTAAATGTTAAGACTACCTTAGCCAAAACAAATAACATAAAAATAGAGGTCTACTCATTCGAACATTATCACAAACAGTTGGTGTAAAAACTAAATATTAAACTATTTTTTCGTTGTTGATTTGAAGCTTGCATTATTCATTCTTTCATATTCATTTGTGCACCCTCATTTGTAGAATATAATTGATACAAATACACGTAAAAAGTACAAACTAACAGTACAATCAAGATGTCAATACAACAATTAAAACACTCCCAAAATATGTAGCATTATCTATGCACATTAAAGAAAAGAACAAAACTCAACTCGCTTATGGTGAAATAGTTCTTGTGCTGCATGTGAAATCATGTCCTGTAGATGAACAATATGTTCTGCACATAAACAGAAACATGAAATTGGATGAGGAACTTTCTACTAACAAATTCTTAGTTACGCATTGCAATTCATATAAGTTAAAAATAACCGTCTAAACAACCTTATGAATAAATCCCTGGATTTTGGTAACCAAATGATAAGATAAATGAAACACGGAAACTATCTATGCGGTTTTTTTAGGATGCCATACGTTTTCTAAATGGCCAGAACAAAAGTCAAAATTCGAATTCATAATTCAAAACTTTTGGTTTTCATATAGGCATATCACCAGACAGTTGGTATACATAAAACTTCATAACTTACATGGATTTGTATTTGATTGGCGAATTCATGACTTCGTTGTCAACAAAATTTGAATCCAGCCTTTCTCGTTTCTGAAAAATTAGCATGCTTCATCAAATAACAAAAAGATTAGAAGAAGTCAATTATAAATTATCATCATCAAAAGGCAAAACCTACAAAAATAATAAAATTTATACTTTATAAACACACTAACCTTTAATCTGCGAATCAAGACTATGAAATTAGATACAAAACTGTAAATCAAGAACGAAACCTAAAACCTATTCAATAAGTCAAAACACAACCAACACAAATCAAAGAAAATATTCTAAAAATGTAACTTGTTATTAACAAATAAAAATATAAATTAAGTTGACTAATGAAAGCTTTTGATATATACTTTGACGGAAAGCTTCTGAGATATGTTTTTGAAAATTTGGAAAATGAACTCATACATGGTGCATAACTAACGTGCTAAATAAAAGATCAACCAAATTAATTTCCATTCATTCCAACACATTAAAACCGGCTAAATCGATGAGCAATATTTATTTGTGACGACTAATCACAATCGACCAAAAAAATTATATCAGTCCCAAAAAAAACAAAAACAAAAAATGTATATATATTAAACAACTATTAAAAACGACTTAAAAAAATCATTAAACAAAAACTTAGTGTACCTACAAAAAAAAAACCTCTGCGTCTATAATAAAAATAATTGTACCTTGTGTGCAGATTTTTTTTTTGAAGGGGTATTATTTTGTGTTCGAGTTAGGGAAGAACAACAATTAGATGCTTGATTGTTGGAGAAGATAAGAATTTTTTGTTGGGCCATATTTAAAAAAAATATATATATTTGAGAGCGTTATTTTAATTTGGGTCAAAGGGTGAATATTGTTGGAGAAGATAAACAAAGGACTTTTGTCTGTTTTAAAAGAGTTGAATATAATTTGATTGTCTTGACACGTGGCAGTGTGTAGTTAAAAGTTAAATATAGAAAAAATTAATTAGGGGCTGAAAAAAACTGTATTTTATTAGATAGTATAGATAGATTACCTTTACATGTTTAGGAAGTGAATGGTCTTATTAAGTGGCAAGGTAATGTTTCAAAGGTATCAATAATCCCGAAAAGTCAACGCTTATGAAATTAGAAGGTTGTTACCCAGTTGACCTGTAGCAATCCCAAAAGGTTGTTGACCCGTCGCTTGCATACAATATTGATAAGGAGTTTGGGTGCGTGTTGAGTTTAGATGTCATACGTTATTTCGTTGAGTATTCTTTTCTGAAACTAATACGTTTCTTATGTTTTCCATTTATGGTCTGTTAGGCGAAATAAAGAGGCCAAGGGATCATATTAAATAAGTATACTGACAAAACTGAAGGCTAAGATAAGCAAGGTTAAAAGGATTAATATGGGAAATATCGAGAAGGTACTTGTTTCATTTTCGTAATGTCTTGTTTATTGACTGTCATTTAGCTCCCTTTTTCGTCTTTTTAATGTTGCTTATATTGGTTGAGGTTACTAGGTATGTTGTATTTAATCGCTTACATTAACTTCAGTGTGTGTCACTCTGGGTTGACTTGAAAAAAAAAAGAATTTGTCCAAGTAAAACTGATAGTCAAATATGTTTTATAAAAAGGATTTAGAAAGTCTTAATTCACTAAAAATAAACTGTGGGTGACTATCATGTCTTAACCAGTGACCTAATTGAAATTTTTTCTTATCAGTTATTCGTTTTTTATCGCCACCTAAAGACAAACCATAACCTGGACAGACAAATTTACAAGTAAATGAGTCGAACCCGTATAGAGGAAGTTCTTTTATTCCGGTCAATGCGTCATAAGTCTGTTAAATATTTGTGGTTTCTTTCGTAGATAATTTTGAAATGGGAAAATACTTGAAGATTAGAGTCCCTAAAAGTTTAAGTTTTGAGGTTAAAGACAAACAAAAAGGGGTGGGACAACTCAGACGTAGCTTACATGTAAATTTGAAGAAAATTACTAGTTTTGATCTACAGCTTGGGCAAGCTACAGTGCAAGGCCATATATACTACCTTGTGGTTTGCAGGACGTCCTATCAAAATCTGGGTTGGGTGGGCATAGTTCATAAATGTTTGCAGACATCAACAAGTACTTTTACTATACCACTTTTCTTTTTTTCAATGTTTTGAAACCCGGTGGTTAGATCGGTCGAACCAGTTCCGGCTTAGATAACGGGTCAAAAGAAACCGGTTTTTAAGAATTCAAAACCCGGTGTGACCCGCCGGGTTTTACCCGTTTTTATAATTCCGGCTGGGTTTGTCATTAAATCTTTTATATGTGTTCCACATTGCTTTTTACAAGTTTTTAAAGGCTTTAAAAGCTGTTTAGACAGGTTTTTATGGTGTTTTAAACACTTTCTATATGCTATTTGGACAACAGAAGGATGGGCTGTTTTGACAAGCTTATATGCTGTTTTAACGGCTTTTATATGTTGTTTGGACATAGCCTTTACATGGATGTTTGGAGAGAAGTTTTTGCAGCAATTACAGCTTTTATATGCTGTTCCGACACAGTTTTACACAGCAACCATGTTTTTAAAGCAGCAATTACATGTTTGTATGCTGTTTTTTACAGCGATTTGCAATTAGATACTTTTAAAGGTTTGTATGCTGTTTTTCAGTGCAATTACATGCTGTTTGCAAACTGATCAAAAGGCTAATAAGGTACTAGGAGTTTCATAGGGTCTAGATAAACTGTAAACTGATAGAGTGAAGGTGTATACACTCAAACAAATAAATACTATAGTAGTACTTAATATTATAGAAAGATGGAAGAGGAAAAACCGTCTTACCTCATTTTGATGTTCCAGTTGAAGTTCCTGTTGGCCTTTATTACGGGATCTATGGTCTAAACGTTTCAATCACTTGTATACCGAATGATAATAGTGCAAGTATTAAGTAAAACTGTAAATGTGTTTTGTGCATTAATCAAAATATGTCATCTTATTTTTTACAAACGAATGTACTGTCTATATATAGTAATGAAAAGGGTACAATGAACCGGTGTGTCGGTTTTGTGATTTGGAGCAGTTATCTTGTAACTGCTTTGTAACCGTTGAGTAACTGCTTTGTTGACTTTTCTTATGGTTGACTTTTGTTGACCGGGTCATATGGGTTGTGATGGGTTAACTGTTGGGTCGATAGTGATTAACCCAATATTCTCCCCCTTAATCACAATCGGCTTGCTTTAGATCTTTGACTCCAATTAGTTGTCTCATCGTGAGGAATCTGATCTTCGGTAATGCCTTTGTCGGTAAGATGTCGTATTCTACGAAATTCTCCACTTATGAATTCGACTTGTAGGTCTTCTCTTTCGACGCATTCTCTTATAAAGTGGTACTTTATGTCAATGTGCTTACTTCTTCCGTGGAATACGGGATTCTTCATTAGTTCGATGGCGGACTTGTTGTCGAACCAGATTGTAATTTTTCTTCTTCCGTGTGTGTAAGCTTGCTAGATCTCTTTAACCATAATGCTTGTGTTGTTGCTGCTTTATTCTTTGCAATGAATTCGGATTCACATGATGATAGAGCTACCGTGGCTTGCTTTTGTGTACTCCAGCTGATTGGTGATTCATCGTAGTAGAAGATGATTCCAGTAGTGCCTTTGCCTTCTTGAGTGTTGACTCCGTAGCTGCTGTCACTATAACCTTGTATCTGTTTTCTTCCATTATGCTTGTAGGTGATACCATAGTCTTTTGTTCCTTTAACGTAGCGTAGTACTTGCCTTATAGCTTTCATGTGTTGTTCCTTCGGTTCTTGCATAAAACGACTAAGTAATCCAACGGAGTAACTTAAGTCGGGCCTTGTATGTAACAAGTATCGTAAGCATCCAATCAAGCTTCTATATTCAGTTGAGTTGACCGTTGTTTCTTCATTGTTCTTTGTTAGTCTTGTTCACGGATCCATAGGTATTAAGGTTTCGTTGCAATCTAGCATTCCAACTTCTTTTAGGATCTTGCTTGCGTAGGCGGATTGCTTTATTGATATGTCACCTCCGGTTTGTGTGACTTCAATTCCTAAGTAGTAGGATAGTAATCCTAGGTCACTCATCTCGAATTTCTCTTCCATTTGAGCTTTGAACTTGTCTATTTCTTTCTTTGGTGTGCCGGTGATGATTAAATCATCCACATAGACTCCTACTAGAAGTATTGAGTCTTTTGACTTCTTTGTGTAGACAACTTGTTCTAAAGCGCACTTCTTGAAATCTAAGGACTTCAAGGTATTATCTAACTTTATGTTCCATGCACGTGGTGCTTGTCTTAATCCGTATAGAGCTTTTATCAATCGTAGACTTTTCATTTTCTTTTATAAATCCTTCGGGTTGTGTAACATACACTTCTTCTTTTAAGTCGCCATGCAAAATGCGATTTGAAGTCTAGGTGATGTACTTCCCATTTGTTATTAGCAGCTATGGCTAATAGTAATCGGATTGTTTCCATTCTTGCTCTGAGTAAAGACTTCTTCAAAGTCTATGCCATGTTCTTGTATGTAGCCTTTTGCTACTAGTCTAGCTTTATGCTTGACTATGTTTTCATTAGCATCTTTCTTGGTCTTGAATACCCACGTTAATCCAATGGCTTTTTGTCCTTTTGGTAGTGTGGTTAGTTCCCATGTATTGTTTCTATTGATGGAATCTAATTTGACCTTCATTGCTTCGATCCATTTTTGATCGTTCGATGCTTCCTTGTAATTCTTAGGTTCATCTTCAGCTAGTAATAAATGCTCGGGTAACACTTCCTCGGTGTTTTCATATAAATCATTCAACGTTCTAAAACCTTGTAGTGGTGTGTGATCAAAGTCTGGATGTAGATTCCGGGTTGCAATTGAGTTACTTTGATTGGTTGAATGTCTTGAGGTAGTTGGTGTAATTTGAGTATTTATTTGTGATGAAATTGTAGATGGTGTGCGAAATGTTTGTGAGGGTGAGTCAGTTCTTTGATGTTTCATATTCATGATCATCGTTTGCAGGGATATCATCGTCTTCTTCATCTGGTTGGTTTTCGTTTTCCTGATGTTCATCTGTGGCTTCAAGGTTTTCGATTTTGAAGTCAAACCATTCGGGTTCATCATTGGTGTGTTCATCTAGGTAATCCTTCCAGTCCATGCTTCATCCTCCTTAAACTTCACATCTCTACTAACACATATTCTTTGTGTTGTTGAATCAAACAATCTATAAGCTTTTGATCCTTGTTCGCTTCCTAAGTATACCATTTTGTTGCTTCTATCATCTAACTTTGTCAGATGTTGTGATGGTACCTTTGCATATGCTATGCAGCCAAAAACTCTTGAACTTTCTAAGTTTGGCTTTTTCTTCTTAATTGCTTCATATGGAGTAATGTCTTCTAAGGCTCTTGTAGGAACGCTGTTTAGAATATATATAGCGTGTCTAATGCACCAAAAGCGTTTTGTGGCATGTTAGTTTCTTTCATCATGCATCTCGTAGTAGACATGATTGTCCTATTTCTTCGTTCAACAACTCCATTTTGTTGTGGTGAGTAAGGTGCTGTTAGTTGTCGTGCTATGCCGTTTCTTTGCATATTGAGTGAATTCGTTTGATGTGAATTCTCCTCCACGATCAGTTCTTAACATTTTCAATGTTATCCTTAGCTCCTTCTCTATTGTTTCTTTGTATTCCTTGAAAGTACCGAAGCTTGATCTTTTAGTACTTAGGAAATCATACATATATCTTGAGTAGTCATCTACTAACAAGAATATATATCTCTTTCGGATGGTGTTGGTGGTGTAATTGGTCCACATAAATCTCCGTAAACTAAATCTAATGGTGATGTTGATCTAGTTTTTGCTTTCTTGGGAAACGGTGCTCTGCTGTGTTTACCTACTAAACAAACATCACAAATTTGTGTTGTATGTTTAATGGCAGGTATTCCTTGAACTAACTCTCTTTGAGTCATAGATTTTAATGATTCAAAGTTGAGGTGTCCTAATCGTGCGTGCCATAACCAAGTGTTGTCACTTAAGTTTGCTAATAAGCAAACAGGTGTGCCTATCTTCAGACTTGCTTTGTATAGACGGTTTCTTTGTCTTGTGACCTTCAAGAAGATTTTGTTGTCCATGTCATAAAGTCGTAGTTCATCATCGTCCATTACAACTTTACAACCTATTTCGGTAAATTGTCCAAGGCTCAATAAATTGTTTTTCAAGCTAGGAATGTAATAGACTTGAGATATGATTCTTTGTTTCTCGTCTTCACATTCTAATAGGATTGAACCTTTTCCTTTAATCTCTACATGAGATCCATCTCTGAATCTTACTTTTCCACTAACGTTCTCATCTAGTTCTTTAAAGTGTTCTCTTATTCCAAATCATATGGTTACTAGCTCCATTGTCTAAGTACCATTGACTATCAACACCTGTCTCTTTATATCCTACATCTTCTTCGTGTAGCGAGACCTTTTGATCTTTTAGCTTTGTTACATGTGGGTCTTCTAATATTGCCATTAATAAGGTAGGTTCTAAGTCCTCCTCGACAAGATTAGATTGCATACTAGTGTTTGGTTTTGAATAACACTTAGATGCATAATGACCGATCTTATTGCACTTGTAACATCTAACTTTGCTAAAGTCATTATTACGTTTGTTGAAGTGATTGTGATTGTTTTCTCCATCCTTCTTCTCGTGGTTATTTTTATCGTGGTTCTTCCATCCTTTATATTTTCCACGTCCACGTCCTCTGAAATTTTTCCCTCTATTGTCATGTCGTGAACATCCGAGTTTGTCTTGACCGTCCACTTGTTTTCCTTTCTTGAACTTAATCCTCTCTTCGTAGGTCTTAAGTCTTCCTATTGCCTCTTCTAATGTCATTTCACTTAGATCGAAATATTGTTCTATAGATGCGACTATTTGCAGATACCTTTCGGTCTGACATTTAGTAATTTCCGTACTAAGGTTTCATCTTCTATTGTGTGTCCTAGACTAGCGGCTTTGTTTACGAGTGTTGTGAGTTTTGTGGCGAAGGTGTCGATTGTTTCATCTTCCTTCATGTATAACATCTCAAATTCGGATTTGAGTGTTTGTAATCTTGCTTGTTTAACTCTGTCTCGCCAAGCGTGTCTAGTTTTCAAATCATTCCAAATGTCTTTTGCGGTTTTGTGCTTTGTTATTTGAAGTAATTGTTCTTCGGGTAAGGCTTGATAAAGGAAAGCAATAGCGGTTTTTTCCTTTTTCTTATCGGGTTGAGTCGTTTGGCCGGCTCAATTGTTTCCCATAAACCATTCGCTTCTAGAATGATTTGCATTCGAATTGCCCATAATGAGTAATTCGCGGACTTTAGGATTGGGCATTGAAATTGGGGTGTACTATTCGAAATGTTAGTACTGGGTTCCTTTTTACCACTGTCTTTCGTCATATCTTAAAATGACAAATAAATCTCCAATAAAGAATTTTAACACAAAGTGTATATATAAAAATTCTTTTCTTAAAATGAGCTCTTAATGTTTTATCTTCCTCAAATGGGTGTAAAACTTTTCTAGGTATAGTTTTAACAATTTTTAAACTATCCTCAGAGATTATAAAATTTAAACTGAATAACCTAAGGTTAATTACTCCTTACAAATTATTCCTAGTCAGTATTCTAAGTAGTATAAAACTAGGTTAGATATACTAAGCAAAATATGATAAGATTTTAATAATATTTTAAAATAGCTTATCAATCTAAAACTGTATATATAAAAATATATAATGTAAAATAAAGTGGTTTTGAAAATTTTGGAACCTGGAGGGGTTGATGGTTTAACCCGATGCCTTAACTAAAATAAATCACGTATCGTAATATGCCGTACCGCAGCGTTCACTTCTTATCTTTTATCTCTCCCTTTTTTGTTTGAGATAATAACCCACGCGTATAATTTTTTTGAGATACTGCCTTTCAGTATTTCTCTCTCTCTCTTCAGAAGATAACTTTTATCTTCTCTCTTCTTCTCCAATATACAACGGCGGTTCTCCGGCCTCTTTTTTATGATGGCTGTGGTTTTGACCGTCCTTTTTCTGTCTCCGGTGTGGTGTTCTTGTACGACCACTAATATCCTCCAATTTGAAATCTAGGGTTTCAGATTAATTTGGGGGTTTTCACGTCCGTGAGAATTTTACGATTGGAGTTTGCTAATGAATCAATTGGGGTTTCAATTGATCCTTCTGGCTTGATTTCGTTTAAAACGGTGTGTTTGTTCTAATTCGAATCTTTGATTTTGTGCCCTAATGATGACACTCGTATTAGTTTTATTTGGAATCAAATATTTAAACAATTTTGAGTTCGTTTTAGATCCTGTTGGATTGGGTATACTGGTTGGTTTGAAAAATTTTGCGAGTTTGATTTGTTTCCTGGGTTGTGAGTAATCACAAAATGATTATACCTGTTACAAGCGTTGAGACACAAAAATGACGTCGGGATTTGTGTTCTTAGCGATTTGCAAAAAAATTTTATTTCGAGACTTGTTCTGTTTTTGATTACGGAACTTTTCGATGCAGGTAAATGATGATTGTTGGTTGATTGACCAAACCGCTCTGATACCAATTGTTGGCCTTTATTACGGGATCTATGGTCTAAACGTTTCAATCACTTGTATACCAAATGATAATAGTGCAAGTATTAAGTAAAACTGTAAATGTGTTTTGTGCATTAATCAAAATATGTCATCTTATTTTTTACAAACGAATGTACTGTCTATATATAGTAATGAAAAGGGTACAATGAACGGTGTGTGGGTTCGTGATTTTAGGCAGTTATTTTGTAGCGCTTGCTATATGGATGATAGCTCGCTTTGTTGACTTTTCTTTATGGTTGACTTTTGTTGACCGGGTCATATGGGTTGTGATGGGTTAACTGTTGGGTCGATAGTGATTAACCCAATAGTTCCAACGCTCTCCCAAGTCTCGTGACAATCTCATCAATATTTGGGCGCTGCGATCGTTCTTCATTCAAGCAGTCATACGCTGTTTCCGCGAAAATGTCGAATGACTGCGAGTCCATTTGATTCAACAGATCCCAATCAATTATTCCATCGAGTTTCTTCTCCCTATAATGAGCAACGGCCACCGAAGCCAAGTACTTATTATCTTGGTCGTCGTCGATTACTGCTTTCCTACCACACAATAGTTCAAACATTACTATCCCAAAGGAGTAAATATCTGACTTGTGGCTCACACTCTTTGTATCTATATGTGGGGTATGTATACCCCACCCTATCTAAACTTTATCAACATGGAATGAATGATGCCTCTGAGATGCTTCAATCTTCATGGAAAGTCTAAATTCACATAACTTGGGTTCCCAATTATCATTTAATAGGACATTCAAACTGTCGATGTTTCGATGTATTACACTAAATTCGTTGTGCCTCGTCATAATGAATAAAGCTCAATGCGTTGGCAAGACCACCACATATCTCCAATCTTCGCACCCATGTCAACTTCGGGTCATTTAGATAGTTATCAAGACTTCCCCTGGTCTCACACCTGATAATGATGATCTTCTCATCATTCTCATAACAAAACCCAACAAGAGAAACCAGATTTTTATGCTTGAGACTGGAAAGCATTGAAATCTCCATCCAAAACTCGTGTTCTCTTTCAGACCATTCTTTATTAAACCTCCGAACATCAATTTTAATCAACTCACCGGACCACAAGAGCTGTCCCCAGTAAGCATTTCCAAAATCAGCTTTTTCAATGACATTTTTGTCATCAAAGTTGTTGGTGGCGGATAGTATATCTTCAAGGGGGATTTTTAAGTGAGCAAAGTTGTCATGATTGAGTGAAGCCATTATGTATGTATCTGTTTGTTTATCTGAACAAAAAAGGGTGTGTGGGTTGTTACAAAAAGAAGCGAATGAGTGTTTGGGTTACAAAATGAGGCTAATTGAAGGAGATCTGAAAGAAGAAACACACAGAGAGCAGCTAGTGGGTGGACTGGTAGTCAATAGTCAAAAAGGAGTGAGGTTGGTGGTGGTGATATGAATGTGTTTAGCTGCGTTTGTAGATATGTGGACTGTGGTTGTCGATGAGTATCTATATATCTTTGGATATATTTCTATTCTATTAATAAAAAAAGACTATATTGACTTTGCATTTGTATAAGAAACTTCCTTTATTGGTTATAGGTAGTATTTACTCTTTGGAAATAGTAAAAACAAATGGTTTTGAACTTGCATATGTATAACTCGTATTTTGAAAATAAAATATCACTAATAGCAAATATCAACATCTTGACAAAAATTTATTAAAGCTGCTTATAGTATTCTTTGTTTATACAAATAAAGCCCAAAAAACCTACGATATTTCTTTAAATATTGCATATGAACTACAATCTCGAACACAACAAAAAATGTGCATAAACGAGATATCCTATGTAAACTATGTATGAAAGGAGATAGCGTGTGTTTTAAACAAAAGCTATTAGCAGCGTTGTATAGTTGGTGTTGGTAGGTCGTTGATAAATAATTCAAAGTTTCACAAGAAGTAAAGAGAAAAAAAATTTGTGAAAAAATTGGTATTGTTATATTTACATAAAGTTTACAAAAAGTTTTCACAAAATGATGTATCATGATAAATTTAACTTAAAAACATCCCTTATTTTTGTAAATTGCCCGATAGATGTAATCGTTGCAACTTACAATGACACATCATTTAGTAAAAATGTTTTTATTAAATTTAGAGCGAATTACATTATTGGTCCTTAAGGTTTACCGGATCTTGCATATATTATCCCTGTGTTTTTTCTTTGACGGGTCATGTCCTCGTGGTATGCAAAAATTACGAGTTATGTTCAATTTACTAACGACGTTTAAACGGTCGTTAAAAAAAGGCTAACGTGATATGTTTGCATAAGGTGAGGGGCTAAAATTGTATATGTGAAACCCGGTAAACCTTAGGGACCATTTACGTAATTAACTCAAAAAAAATTAAAAAATAACTTAAGAAAAAAATACAAAAAAAATATACTTTAAAAAAAAACTTAAAAATAAAATAAAATAAAATAAACTTTTTAAAATAAAAACATTTAATAAAAAATTTTAAAAAAATAATTATTATACTTAAATTTTGGGCTTATGTACAATATGAGGGCTCTAAAAAACTTTTTTTTATTATTTAAAAAAATATATTATACTTAAATTTTGGTCTTATGTACAACGTGAGGGCCTAAATTTTTTTATTAATACTTAAAAAAACTTTAATATATATATATATATATATATATATATATAGGAGCTTTATTTTGAGAACCCTCTTTCTACCATTGGATTAACATGATCTATGGTTGAGATTGAACAGTGGTATTTTTGTAAATAAATGAAAATTAATTTTTCGGGAAATAATAATAAAAGGGTATAAATGGCATTTCCCTTTTACAATTTTTGATAACTGCATGCTTGATATTCGGGATAGCAGAGATCATATTTTATATTTTAAAATATTTTCAATGAATATAGCTTCTTAAACACACAAAAAACATACACGATCATTAATTTCTCACCTACAAAAACACACAAGATCATCAGAAAACCCTAAAACCCAAAAACATATCTGATTCAATCCGTCAAATTAACAACGATGAGGACTAGTTTCTTTAACAAAAAAGAACCTACTGATAACAAAGGTATGATTTTCATTCGTTAATTATACATTTTGATTCGTTAATTATACATGTTGAAGAAAAGGGTTAATCGACAAACATCTTTGTTTTGCATAACTGTATTGATGTTTTTTTAGATTATTTATGGTTTTTGTGTGTTAATCGAATATGGTTGATAAGTAAGATTAACAATGATGTTAATTTGTGATTGTTATAAAAATTCATCTTTTTAATAACTGTGTAGAAGGTTTATATAGTTTATTATGGTTATTTTGTTGTTAATACATTATGGCATGTACCTAGGATGTACAATGATGTTAATGTGTGACTGTAATTAGTATTTTGTTATGAATGAGAATGAAAAAAAAAAAATGATTGCATGTTTGTTTCAAGGTCGCTTCATGTTTTGTTTGATAAAAGGTTGGTGTACAGGGGTGTTTCAAGGCTGTTCATGTTTTGTTTGATAATGGTTTGTGAATTTGATAGAAACTATATCTGGAAAATCATTTGAAAAAAAGAAACCGTATATGTTGCATGATTCTCCATAATTTTGAATTATCAGTTAAGATTATGTGAATGTTAAAATACCAATAATGCCCCTAATAAATTAATTATTTTAATTTAAAAAAAAATGTATACTAAATTGTGATTGGTCAATTGGAGTTCTCAGCTTCACCGCCTTAACAGGGGTTCTCATAATAAAGATACTTTATATATATATATATCTATATATATATATATATATATATATATATATATATATATATATATAATATTACTTAAATTTTTGGCTTATATACAACGTTATACGCTTTAAAAAAATTAAAACGTATAAATATTGATGAAAGCATAAAAAGCATTACAAGAAGTATAAGAATTGATGAAAACGTGTAAAAAACGACGAAAATGTATAAAATGTACAAAAATCGTACAAAATACGTATTTAAAAAAATTACAAAAAAAGTTTTTTTTTTTAAGTATTAATAATTTTTTTTAAGCTCTCACGTAAAGTTTGCAAAAAGTTTTCACAAAATGATATAGCATGATAAATCTAACTTAAAAAATCCCCTATTTTTGTTAATTGCCCAATAGATGTAATCGTTACATCTTACAATGACACATCATTTAGTAAAAATGTTTTTATTAAATTTATGTGGATGTATTATTTCTCGAAACTTAAAAGTAATTGGAATAGAAGCCAAAGTACATACACTTAGACCACACAATTTTTAATTTTTATCATTTATTCTAACGAAACTACACATTTCATTAAATTAAAAATAACAATAAAATCAAAATATATATACATTAAAAAAAAAATATAGTTTAGTGATTAATGTTCGATAGATGATCCACAATATCTTGTTGAAGCTCGTGTGCACTTTCCTATCTAGTAGTTCTTAGTTTGCCTACGTTGCAAATTTGGTTGGGGAGAAACGTACAATTCATTAATTTCACTAACTTTGAATTCTTGATCTTTCAGTATCGTGTTATATAGTATGATGCAACAATACACGATTCTTCGTAGCGTGTTAACTTGGTAAGCACGTATGGGTTTTTGTAAAATTCCCCAAGTACCTTGTAGAACTCTGAAAAGCTCGTTCAATATATTTTCTTGCATTTTCTAGAACTTTTTTAAACTTTATTGTTTTATCATCTCTTGCAATGGAAAACGCTTTGAGAAACATAGACCATCGAGGATTTTATCCGCTAAATAGTAACATTTTTCATATTTTTTCATATACTACAAATGGAGCTTCCGGAGATATATCATCAAGAAGGCAATCAAATATGTATGAATCATAAAGAACATTGAGGTCGTTATTTGACCCCACAACACTAAAATTTGCATGCTAAATCCACAATTCATATGTCACAGCGGCTTCAAGCATTAGAGTCGGGTATTTATGATCACACCTTTTTAATTAGCCGCGTAATGCCTTCAGACGTTTTGTCTATATTTCTCAATGTATATAATCAATGCTCTCAGCATTCCTGAGTGTCCATGTTTTCCTTTGTGCAATGCATAGTTATTTTGGATGTCATTTAAATCGGATTTTCTTATAAACTCATATCACGTTATAAAGTATATATGCATTAGTGAAGTTTTGTAAAAAAATGACGTGAACAATGTTCACCAAATTGCAAGTACTCATCAAATGTATCGGGTGATGTGTCATATATCAATTGGCTTATGGTCGATGTGCATTTCATGATAGGACTAATACTTAAATGACCCAAAGCATCCAGTCATTGTATAACAAAAGAAAGTATTCACGTATAGGTTCAACATTGTAATTGGTAATATCATTGATTATTTGTTTAGAAAGTTTTGAATTTATACAACACATTCGCCTAGAATTCCTCTCCGAGTATTTAGGTGGATTATTTTCATCGCCAAAATAATCATCTAACACCGTTGTTCATAACCCCTCATTTATGTGGTATGTTTGTCCTAGTATGAGGACCCTAACTCTCGGCTTCTTGATTACCTAAAGCTAGAAGTTGTTCATAAGCTTGAAAATACCGCATATACCTATCCTGATCTTCTTGAACGTAAAGATCGTAATGATCATAGTTATTGGGATCCATAACATTTTTTTAAGGTAATAGAAGAAAAGTATTGCTGAGATGTGTTTGTAAAAGTATGTGTAAAAATTAAAAGATTTAAGGGGTACTTATTAGATTTTTAAAGGGGGAAAAAGTAGATAAAATGGAGTTGTTTTTTATTTATAAAAAAGCTAGTTTTTTAAGAGTCTTATGGCTCTCTTTTCTAAACCGTTGCATATATTGGACAAAGACAAAAAATAAGAAAAAAAGCATATAACAAGGCTTCCGCGTGAGAATGTATGGTGCCATGTCCAGTGTTGGTAGTGTGTTATTGGTTCGCTTTATCGGTCAGTGCGAGGCAAAAAAACGCCTCATATCAGGCGCTCTTAGGGTGTGGTTGGTACTTTAGTATAGAGAAATGATTATTGGAATGATAAGAACATCTCGTACATCGACATGGCCAGATCTCAGCCTGTACGAGGTGGTCGGCCGCACACGGTCTCCGATTGTAAAGGACCCCAATTTCTTAAACGTACATATTCGCATTAACTAACCTAAGATGATTCAAGTGTCTTAAATAGCATTTTACAAGTATAGAAACTACATTTTAATCCTGGATGAAGAAAACAAAGCTCGACCTCGTGTTTTAATGGCGTAAAACAGCTTGGCCTTTTGATGTGAGCAATTGAAGTTTATATTAGTTGTTGTTACCCCTTTAAAATTTGATAGTTATCTCCTTTACACCTTTATTATTACTCAAAGTCTCATTTTATCCTTTTAACTTTCATTTTTCAAACTCAAAAATGGTCAGACAAATGTGTATTTCAAAATCCTTTGTTGTAAAAGACTAGACCAACATTTAATATCTTAATTTAATTTTTAAAACTATATCTTTTATAAGAAAACTGGTTTTAACATGTACATGCAATAGTTTGTAATAGAGAAATGCTTATTTTTAACTATATTTAAGAGAAAATTAATTACGACCCTTACAAATTTGATGAATTTTACTAAGAAATCATTTTCGAAATTAACCGATAATGTTTAAACTTCCTATTAAGATAACATTGGATAAGGAGATCCAATGTAAGTCACTTTTATCTACATTTAACTTTAGATATCAAGGGCTTATTTCGGATTTTCATACGTGAGGCCTTCAAAATCTACGGGACGACTTTGTACATCAACTACGGGAATTAAATGCCAGAATATCAAGAAAATGTATGGTGTTACATTAAACACCAAATCAAATGTACTTCAAAAAGTATCACAAAAGTGGTTGCATCGTCACAACAACTTATGAGTTTCTTCTTTATGTTATTATCATATTTGACTTCTATATTGTTCCATCAGATTTGTGAGAAAAGGAAGAACGGATGGTGCGTATTAACAGAAACACTTTGACTAATATTATAAAACATGTTATCATTTGGTAAATAATTTTCAAAAAATTGATGATAGATTGGCCAAAAACTCGAAGACATTATATACGTTTATGTTTTAGCTAGAAAACAAGGTAAAAAAATCATAAGGGTAAAAAAAATTGAAGGAAGTGGTTCGCTCAAAGTAATTATATGTACTGATGAGTACAATTTAATTGGGCAAAAGTTTTGATGATGGACGGTTGGTGCAAACGGATCTATGGATTTATGTTTAGTTGTTGTGTAGTTGTGCAACATAATGGAGATATATATATTTGTCAGTTGTAGTTTGAATTGGCTTCGTGCTTGAACGTTCACATAAATAAATGGATTGTACGGTTCATTTAGTTATTTACTTTTCCTTTTTGCTTTGTCCATGTGTGTTGAAATGAACCCTATACTGAATGGAGACGAAAACGGGTGGGCTGGAATATTTTTTGAGTGGGGGGCAAATTTTTTCAAAGACATTGGTTGAGAAAGAAAAGAAAAAATAGCTAACCGATAAATGTGCTCAACTGGTCGGTTGGTTGATTTTATACAATAACAAACGTGCTTATAACAAGAAATATGCCAATAGTATCGTGTCGAATTCAACACCATATTAACCTATACATTATTTTCATAACAAAGAAAAGTTTTATATTCGACTATTCGTTGATAGGAATTGAAAACAAACAAAATAAGTTTAAGTATTACGCATTACCGTTAAAGATAATCATATCGATATTTAATGATGAAACACCTTCTTTTTTTTTAACAAATGATGTAAATAAAATTTGCAGCAAAAATCAAGAACTGTTACATAAACTTACTTTATATTACACTTTATTTTCAAGAAAAACTTACTTTATCAATTACAAAAATAGACTTCTCAAAAAAAAAAAGAAAAAAAAAAAGAAAAAACTAGGGAAATAAACTAAATAGTAGTGGTCCCCACCACCTACACAAACAGTCAACAAAACCAATGTAATCTTTTCCACTCACACACAACAATCAACATGTCATCCTCCATCTTCTTTCTAAAAACTCCATCTTGAGCAACACTAGACCATCCAACCTTGGATCTCTTTGTTCAACTTTAGCAAACGACCTTATCTCATTTATCTGGTTTTGAGGGGGCAAAATGTCGACAAACATGAGATTTTCGAAAAATTACACTACTGAGAAAGTTATGGGGAGGGTGCACGCGCCTCGTGCTCTCTCCGTAGCTCTGCCTCTCGACGAAACTATCCACTTAAACCAAAAGACCGATAATTAAATGAACCAAATCGAAAAACGCTTCAGTATAGTTCGGTTATGGTTTTTATTTTTAGATACCCGCAGATACTAGAACCGAACCACATATGCATATATGTGTGTGAGTTTGGTTCAATAAAGATAATAAAAAAATGAAAGATTAACCGGTTGATTGTTGAGTAAAACTAATTGCACTGTCATATCGAACATAAAATCATCTTTTATTAGAAGGCACCTTTATATAATTCTAACAAACTTTTTTCTCGGTTTTTTGTTAGTGTTGAAATTTAAGCCCAGAGCATGTGAAGTAAATCACAAGTGGTTTGTAACAATGTTAATCATACATGATTTGTCAAATCACGTGTGATTTGTGAATTGAAATTTAAAACTCGCATCAAAAATTATATGTGATTTCGTATTATCTAATATACAATGCCTATAAAAAAGCGAGATTTTTTTTTCAACATCGAAGTGTCCGTCTACATGAAAAAAAATCTCGTCGTGATGGTGTTTTTTTATCGCTTAATGATTGACCACTTTTGAAAAATTTTATTTCTAAAAAAAAGAAATTAGAAAGTGAGTTTTTTTCATTGGATGAAAAATAAATGGTCAAAAAATTTTAAAATAAGGGAAAATGATGCAAATAGACCAAGGGCAACCGCTGTCATTGGGCAACTCATCGAAATTGTGACAAGTGTCCCGTATGTGTAAGGTATTGTTTTTGGGCAACTAAAAAGCGTTGGGCAACCGTATATTTTTATAAGGGTTTTTTCATCATTTTACATAATATTTGTCAAGTACATTCAGTAATTGCCAATCCCTTTTAGGTTCATGGGTTAAACAACTGCTATCCATCTCCTGCTTCTCTCCACCTCCCCTCCTGCTTCTCGACATCTCCTACTTCTTTATGATTCATCTCAAAACAGATGGCCCGTTATAATTGCCATCTGTTTTCCTCTTTTCAAACACACACACAATAGATTTCTTTTCAAACACACACACGCACATAAACCAACTTCAGGTTAACCAAATCTAGGGTTCGTCATATTTTTAATTCCAGTTAATTTTGTATACTAGAAATTTGTATTTTTATTCAAACGTTTATGTCTATTGCAGGTTTGAACATGGATTGCAAAGTGTCGCTGCCATGAATTTTCTTAATCAAGGTATGTAATTCTTTATCCTTATTACTGATTTGTGGTTATTTTGTGTTTGTATGTGATATGCTTTGTCAATTTTGTCACTAATTTGGTCCGTTCAACTGTTGAACAGTAATGTTAGGTAATGTAGTTTTCCTTGGGAAAATCACAAAAATTGTGGTATTTGACTCTTTTCTTTACACCATAGACATATTTTAGAAAATTTTCGGAAATGTTCATACCCTCATCGCAAGCCACAAGTAGGACATGAGCTAACAAATAAAAAAAGTTGACACTTGTAACTTTGTATTTTTTTTCTTCATATAATGTGTAGCAATCCAGAGGCGCTACCATGATTTTCGTTTTGCATTCAAAGCATGTTGAGATTCTAATGTAGTGCGTAGTATCATAAATTTTGGTTTCCGTTCCAGATCATCTTGTGATTAGTTGGCCTTGTCACACCTCTAGCACTTGTGGGGTGGTGTATAAGAACCTTGATGAGTAAACTGCCAATAATTTAAAGGAGTAGATATGTGACTTGTGGTTCACACTTTTAGTCTCAATATATGTTGGGTCTCCATACCCAACCTCATATACAAGATTATTAGTGTGAAAATGAATGGCGTCTTTGAGATGCTTTGATCTTCATGGAAAATTCAAAACCAGATAACTTGGGTTCCCATTCATCATTTAATAGAACTCTGCTAATGCATATGAGCCGGTGTATTACGCTGAAATCGCGTGGCTCGTCATGATGAATGTAGCTCAACGCTTGCGCAATACCGACAGATATCTCCAATCTTCGCACCCATGTCAACAAAATCGGGTCACTTAGATAGTTGCCGAGACTTCCCCTGATATTATGCCTGGTAATGATGATCTTCTCATCATTCTCATCACAAAACCCAACAAGAGAAACCAGATTTTTATGCTTGAGACTAGAAAGCAATGAAATCTCCATCCAAAACTGTTGTTCTTTTTCATCATCCCTTTCTCTCTTTAACCACCTTCGCACAGTTCTAATCAACTCACCCGACCACAAAAGCTGTCCCCTGTATCTCTTTTCATATTCATCTATTTCCCAACTATTTTTTTCATCAAAGTTGTTGGTGGCGGATCTTATAATTTTAAGGGGGATTCTCAGTTGAGCAAAGTCATCATGATTGACTGAAGACATAATGTATGTATCTGTTTGTTAATCTGAACAAAAAAGGGTGTGTGGGTGGGTAAAAAAGAAGCGAAGAAGGGTTTGGGTGATATATAAAAATCTGTTCGGTTTGTGTTTGTGTATAAATGTGTGAGTTATCTTTAATGGATGGAGCTCTGGTTTTTGCATTATTATTGTAGTAGGCTCTAGACTTTTTGACCGTTAACATTAAACAAATTGTCCATAGCGTATAGGAAACTTTCCTTTTATTGAAATAATCAAGGTTTTGAATACAATAAATAACAAAACAACACATCAATATGAAAGGAAAAAAAGGTTTTTATTGATCTCAAAGCCTAAGGGTAAGCTAATTATATCACGTTCATATTGCATTATGCAGGTTTATTTGACGAGTAATAGGTTACTTGTTTTTGCAATTTAGTTGGTAAAACAACTAGTTACTTATCATCTTTTTTTTTTTTATTTTAAAGGCACATTGTTAGTGAATGAAAGAATGCTCGGCTGCTCGAGTCCTATGTCATTGCAAGAGATCATTTTCTTGTCCCCCATGGGAAAATGTTCGCTAGTGTTGGAAGGTGATTTTATCTTAATGATGCATTCCCATGCTATCCTCATCACAAGCTGTCCTTTGAATTTGTTACGTGACGATTGGTTGGTATATAATGAAAAATTGCTGTTATATATTTTTCTGTTTTATTAAGATATGTTTTGGTTACAAAAAGGATGCAAAGATATTCGGAAGAACAGATAAAACAAGAGTAGAAAGAAGATAAAGGGGCTAAAATTGTTATTTTTGAAGATGAATTGGTTAGGGAAAGGTGTAAGAAATCTTGAAAGGACTATTTGTGGGTACTTTGTGGGTGCACACATGGGTTTGAATGAAATGAAATATAATGTTAGAAGAATGTGTGGTAAACTGGGCCTTGTGAAAGTGTCCATGAATGATAATGGTTTCTTCTTTTTCAAATTTAAGAATGATGAAAGTTTGCAATATATCATTGAAAATGGCCCATGGTTAGTCAAAAATAAGCCCTTGATAGTTCAAAAATGGGATCCTGAGGTCAATATTGAAAGAGTGGAGCCTAATGTTCTACCTGTGTGGGTTAAGTTGGTTAATGTACCTATGAAGGCCTGGACTCAGAAAGGTATCAGCACCTTGGCTAGTTGCTTAGGCAAACCTCTCATAATGGATGCAGTCACCACTAGAATGTGTTATTATGGGGCTGAGAAATTTGGTTTTGCTAGAGTTTTTAGTCAAGATTAATGCTTCCCAGGAGGTCCTTGATGAAGTTAAGGTACATTACTTTGATAGTGATAAAAGGAAAGTTAGAAATAAAACTGTGAAAGTGGAATATCCTTGGAAACCAGTGGTTTGTAATCATTGCAAAGTGTTTGGTCATAGCCTAATTCAGTGTACTAAAAGGCCTAGAACAGCTGCTGAAATTGAGGTGGGAAGAAAGGAAAAAAAGGTGGATGAGAAAAATGTTGGAGTCACAACTAAACATCAACAGAAAGGAAATAATGAAGGTGCTAAGTACTTCAGAAGGCAAGGGGGTTGCAGTATAGACCCAAAACTCATTCTACAATGAATAAAGAAGGAACAAACAAGGGGGGATCAGAAAAACAGAGTACAACAATGATGAACAACCCAAGTATCAATAGTAACAAGAATGAGACAAATAATAATGTTAAAGTCAATGCTAGCAAGGATAAGGAGAACAAGACAAAAGAAAAGGATAAAGTGTGAAATATTAGTCCTGAAAATATGAAGGCTTTTAAGAAGAGCTCTAACAGATTCAATGTTCTACAGAATGAGTATGCAAATGAGTTCCCTACATTGATCTCTCCTCAAAAACAAAAAGTGGTGGACCATTTCATTACTCAGAAAATCAAGAATAATAGTGAAGAAATGCTAAAATGGAGTGATGATATGAAGTCCTACTTGAAGGAAAATTGGAAAGAAGATAATATGGTTAATGATAGTGCTGAAAGTAGTGAGAATAACAAGACATTGGTAGAAGATGTATTTGATGATGAGTCTGATTTATCAGGGTTCATTACCAAAAATGATATGGAGAATGCTAGTAAGAATGTTCTTTTGGAAGATGGCTGTGAGGGATTATTCAATGTATAATATGGATAATAGTTGTAAGATAGCAGCTTGGAATGTGAGAGGATTGGGTAAAAAAGTGAATGAAGTAAAGAATTTAATTAAGAATGAAAACCTGAATGTTTGTGCAGTTTTGGAAACTCATGTCAAAGAAGTTAATGTTGATGAAACATGTAACAAAATGTTTGGTGATTGGTTGTGGGCTTTTAATTCTCAGTGGTCTCCAAGTGGTTGCAGAATTATGATTGGATGGGATCAAACAGTTGTACAGGTTATGGTTCTTCATTGCACTAGTCAAGCTGTCTTCTGTCTTATCAAAGGGATTAACTCTAATCTTAAGATCTATTGTACTTTCATATATGCTAAAAATGATGCTAGAGATAGAAGAATTTTATAGAAAGACTTGGAACAACATAGTATGAGTGTGAATAATGAGGCATGGTGCTTAATGGGTGATTTCAATGTCACCTTAAAATTGGATGAGCACAGTGATGGTATGTCCTTTTCTACTCAAGATATGCAAGATTTTCAGGATTGTGTGGCTAGTATTGAGGTTGAAGACATTAACAAGGTGGTGCTTCACTTTACATGGACTAAAAGCTTGTTGAATCCTAATACAGCTATCCTCAAAAAGCTGGATAGAATTATGGGTAATGGCACCATGATAAAAGATTATACAGCTGCTTTTGCTTGTTTTCATCCTTATATGATTTCTGACCATAGCCCAACTATTTTGAATATTCCTAAATGTCTAGAGAAGAAAAGAAGATCCTTCAGATTCTCAAACTATGTTTCTAATAAACCTGAATTTCTTCCCTTGGTTAAAGAGGAATGGAGCAAGCCTATGATGGGGGTTCAAGATGTTTGTTCTCGTTAAAAAACTGAAAAATCTTTAAAAAGGTTTGAAAAAATTAAGTTGGAAGGATGGTGATTTGTTTGAAAAAGTCAAAGAGTTAAAAGAAAAGGTGATGAAGTAACAAATTAGCCTTGACAGTGATGTTCATAATAAGGAGTTAAGAAGGAAAACTGTGGATGCAATTAAAGAATACAATGAAGCAGTGATTGATGAAGAAAAGTTATTAGCTCGAATAGCTAATGTCAAGTGGCTTAATGAAGGTGATAAAAACTCTGCTTATTTCCACCAAGTTATCAAAGGTAAAATACATAGAAACCATATCAATATGGTGTTTGATGAGGAGGGTAAAAGATATGAAGGCAGGGATGTCCCCATACAATTTGTTAAACATTTTGAAAAATTTCTTGGGAACAGTGTTGCTACAAAAAGTGTGGATAATAGTGATGATCTTTTTAATTTGAAAGTCTCACAACATGAAGCAGAGATTATGTGTTCAGAAGTGAGTATTGAGGAAGTTAAAGAAGCTCTCAAGAGTATTGATGATAAAAAAGCCCCTGGGCCAGATGGGTATACAACTAAATTTTTCCAGCAAGCTTGGTCTGTGGTGGGGAATGATGCATATGATGCTGTTAAAGAGTTCTTTAACTCTGGTAAGATGCTGGCATAGCTTAATTCCACAATCATTTCCTTATTCCCTAAAGTGAAAAATCCAGCTAAAGTCTCAGATTATAGACAAATTGCATGTTGCAATGTGGTTTATAAGATCATAAGCAAAATTCTTACTAAAGGTTGAAGAATGTATTATGCAGAATCATAAGTTAGAATCAAAGTGCTTTTATTCCTGGTAGAAGTATCACTCATAATATCCTTCTTACTCAAGAATTATTAAAAGGTTATGGATGTAAAAATGGGAAAGGTAGATGTGCTCTGAAGATTGATATTATGAAGGCTTATGACACTGTGAGTTGGTCCTTCCTTGAAGAAGTCTTAATTGGATTTGGTTTCCCAAGGAGGTTTATTGGGTGGGTTATGACAAGTATTAAGACTACATCTTTCTCTATATGTGTTAATGGTAAAAGCCATGGGTATTTTAGAGGAGGAAGGGGATTAAGGCAAGGTGATCCCATTTCTCCCTACTTGTTTACCATTGTTATGGAAGTTCTAACATTGACTCTTCAAAGGAAAATTAGACAATCAGATACCTTCAAGTATCATCATGGATGTGAAACTTTGAAAATCACAAGCCTATGTTTTGCAGATGATCTTATGGTTTTATGCAATGGAGATGTTAATTCTGTTATGGTAATCAAACAAGCAATGGATGAATTTAGTGAGTATTCAGGTCTTAAGCCTAATTTGGGGAAAAGTACTTTATTCTGCAGCAACATTAATGATGATATCAAGGAAAGAATTTTGGAAATCATTCCATTTAATGTTGGTACTCTTCCTGTCAAATACTTGGGAGTCCCTCTTGTGACCAAAAGACTAAGTGTTACCAACTGTAAGAACCTGGTGGAAAGAGTGAAAGGAAGGATAAAGGACTGGAAGAACAAATTTCTCTCATATGCTGGTAGAATGCAGTTAATAGCATCCATTCTTTCTGCAATGCAAAACTACTGGGCTAATGTTTTCTTTATTCCTAAGACTGTTACTAAAGATATTGATAGGCTGCTTAAATATTTCTTATGGAGTCAAGGGGAAAAAGTCAGGGGAAAGAAAGAATAGCATGGAAATGTGTATGCAAGCCTAAAGAACAAGGTGCTCTAGGATTCAAGCCTCTTGATCACTGGAACAATGTTTTAATGAGTAAGCACATCTGGAATGTTGCAAGCAAAAAAGATTCCTTATGGGTCAAATGGGTAAACATCTACAGACTCAAAGGGAGGAGTATTTGGTAAGTTGATGAGGATAAAAGCGCTAGTTAGGGGTGGAATAAGCTGTTAAATCTCAGGGATATTGTGAGACCCTTTATCAGACACTGTTTGGGTAATGGTAAAATGACTAATGGCTGGCATGATACCTAGTACAATGGAGGCCCTTTAGATAAGTTTGTGTCTAGAAGACAAATTTTCAGTGCTGGTTATCTTAATGAGGACATAGTGGATAAATTCAATTCTAATGGAAAAGTAAAATTCCCATCTGAATGGTATGATCAGTTTCCAGCTCTTAAAGATACCCAGAATACCCTTTTTATATCATAACAAACATGATGATGTGAAATGGTGGCATAAAAGAAACTCAATGGTTAAGTTCAATATTAATAAAGCAGGGAAGGACTTGAATATTCAAGGAGAGGAAGTGGCATGGTGTAATGTAGTTTGGTTTTCAAATCTAATTCCTAAACATGCATTCATACTATGGCTGTTAATGCATGAAAGATTACCCACTCAAGACAGACTCCTCAAGTGGTTTCCTAATAAAAGTATGCAATGTTCTCTGTGTAACAATGGAATGGATATCCATGATCATCTTTTCTTCAACTGTGAGTATTCTAGTAGAATATGGCATGTTATAAGGTATAAATGCAGAATTGTGGTTATGATTAATAATTGGAAGGAGGTGCTTGATGAGATTGTTGCACTCCCAAAAATCAAAAGCATCTGGATAATTGTCAAGAAAATAGCCTATGCAGCTAGTGTCTATTTCCTATGGCAAGAAAGGAATGGTAGGATATTCCAAAATAAAAGTAGAAGTTAGGAAGAGGTCTGCTTTGCTGTTGAAAATAGTGTGAGACAAAAACTTTCAAGCCTAAAAACTAAAAAGGCAGATAGTGTTAAGGAGTGTTTGAGTTGTGGGATGCTAATTTGAGTGATTGAAGCTGCAGAATTAGATTCCAATTGAAGTATCTCAGTAAGTAGCTATGCTCCTAATGCAGTCTTTCTCTAAGGCAATTAGGAGTTGTGAATTTCAGGTGTAATGGCTTATATTCACTTCTGATCTATAATTTTCAGTCCATTACAATGGTGTGATTCCTTGTATCTTGGAGTTCTAATCAGTATGGTTGTACCTATGGTAACCTCTTGATTGTCCTATTTGGCCTTGGGAGGGAATTGGACAGTCTTGTTTGGCTAAGTAGGAGGCTTAACTGATATGAATGTACCATAAAGTATGGTCCCCATTGTGGAGGGTAAATGGTCTTGGAGGAAGGTGTATGTTGAATGGAATAGAGAGGTGTGAAAGATGAACCTTCTTGGTCCATTCAATACATCTTCACATGAGGTAATGGTGATCATCATGGAGGGAGTGTGTTCCTAATCATCTGAAGCCTTCCATTGAGAGGGAAATATAGGATGATTGGCGGAGCCCCCATGGATGGGTTATGGATCCCTACTGATGCCTCAATCCATTTTCTACCATGTCTACTGTGGATGTTGGTTGAGTGGAATGGTAGAGTGGAAAAGAGGAAATGTAGCTAGGTGGTAGGTGCTATAAAGGTGATTTGATAAGAAAAGTATGGTTGATTGCTGATATAGTTGAAGTTGGAATGCTCTGGTCCTAGTGTCTGAGTAGTGTATATCAGACTTAATGTTGATATGTCTGATATAAGACTGCTTCTGATGTATTCTGTTTGAGTATTAGTGAGTTGTATGGTCTGTTTGTTTTAGATTTGGGAGATGTCCAAATCTAGTTTCATATTCTTATGACTGTAATATTTTGGAGATTAATATAATTCTTTCACCTTTGCACCAAAAAAACGGTGCCATTTAGTGTCGTTTAGGGCTCCCACTACTTTCTTCAGCCCAACTGCGTGATCCACCGTTCTTCTTATGGCTTGCTACATCTTGCTTTCATATAAGTGTCTTCGTATTTGATACGTGGCACGATACTTTCTGTCCTCACTCTCAAGATGTGGCGTAGTAACACAGATTACAGATAGGATAGTAACACTGGTGGCTTGGGTTTAGACGTGTCTTTGTTCTTTAGGGCTCCAATTTGGGGTTTTTGGTTTGCCTAATTGCTGTAGTGCTTTCGATTATCCTTGAACCCATCGAACCTGATACTCTACGTTACTATGTAAGTTTATTTTATATTGATTTGGGTTATCACTATTAATTACAGTTATTATTGTTAATAAGATTTCGTGTGTTTTATAAAATTTGGAGGTTGAATTAATAAATAAAATTGAAGTGTAGGTGGTTAATTGGAAGCCATGGGACCAGTTGATTGAATCTTTTTGGTTGTTTTGATATTGCAAGTAGTGCACAAATCCTATTCTCGAATACCCAGAACGCTTTTGAATAACCGTGACACTTCAAAGTTTGAGAGAGAACTTATCTTGGCGGGGCGTTTAGTAACGCAGCCGTGGAGGTCTTTCCGGCTTTGTACTTTGTCTGCTGCTATGTTATGATTCACTACTATTTTGAATAAACGTGGTTGATGATGCATCAGTTGCTATAAGATGAGTTGCTAAACAATTAAGGTTAGAATGGACTCATAAGGAAGTAGGTCAAGTAGTCTAAATGTTGTTGGTGAAAGTAGTGTGGCTAATGAAGTGGGTCAAAATAATGTGCCAACTGAAGTTTGCAGATGCTTTTTACTCTGCTTTGGACAACCCAGACTTTGATCCGATTTTGATTCTTTCTTAGATTTAGATGATGCTTAGGTAGTTGCTAAGGTAAGTGAGCTCAACCTGAAGGTATAGTTGATAAGGACAAGATGTAGCGGATGATGAAAGTATTGAAGATAGTGAAGCCAATTAAGAGAGTGAACATAGTGAAGAGGAGGAAGACAATGATTACATAACTGATGATCTAAATGATATTGATGAAGTAGAAGTTGATGTGGAGGATTTCCATGCTAATGATGATGTAAATTAGGCAATGGAAATTTTAGGTAGAATGTGGCATTTGATTATCATGTTGATGTATATGTTGAGATTTTGGATAATGATGAGTTTAATAGTGGATCAAAAGATTTGATGAAATAGAGAAGCCTAGGAAGAGAAAGTTAAAAAAATTAAGAAAACAACAACAAAAAGCAGCATATTGTGAAAGGGTTAAAAGTTACTTTTATGTTGATCAAGCATTTGGGACTGCAAAAGAGGCAAAAGAGTTGTTTAAAAATACACGCTATAGAAACTAGGAGGGAAATATAGTTGAAAAAGAATGACAAGGAAAGGATAAGATTCGAATGTTTTGGCACTATTCCAACACCGTCCACAGTTCGTCCAAGTCAAAAATTTGGGCCTAAACCAGATGGGCCTAGTGAATATGTGAAGTGGAGTAAGTCCATAATTATTAATGCTTCTCCCATCAAGGCCAAGGCAGCAATGCATAAAAATTAGTAGACCAAGTCAAATATCATTAATGGTGGTAAACCTAAGAAGAGAAAGAAGATGAAAATAAGTATCCTTGGGTTTTGTACATATCAAAAGGTATAGACAGTGAGAACATACAAAGCTAAGTCAGGTGCCTTCAAACCAGGAAAATCTAAGTCTGCACAACAAATTTCTTAGCCAAAGATAGCTTAAGTCGGATTGAATCAAACCCATCTATGTTTCACAGGTTGTTATGCAGTAACAAGCATCTCCAGGATTCAATATGATCAAACAAACATTCATGTGTAATCATCAAGAATCAATTAAAGGAAAACAAGGAAAATTAGGTGAACCCCTTATAAAACTGATATTATAAAACTGAAGAGGTTGATTATTGATTACAGATTCTACCCTATATATACTATATGAATCGGTGTCATCCAAGAGACACACTGATTCACCAAAAGTAAACGTTGTAACCTTAAAACTACATAACCGTTTATACCCTTTTTAACCCAGCCCAATACTATGGGTTTCTGAGACTTTACATAATACATACTAAACTATTCTAATTACAATTTATAGCACTAATCTTCTAACTTTAACTATTGTTTTGTCAATATTATTCCAACAGATTCCCCCTAATGACAAAACATATAGTTTCTTGCTTCTCCTTGTTCATGCTTTCCTGTTTCTTCAAACTTGGTGTTGATTTACTTTTCAGTTTCTAATTGAACCAAATTCCAACATGGTTAGTGCCGCCATCACCACTTGAATCTTCATGACTTTTGATTTTGTTGAAAAGGTTTTCTCTTCTCTAATCTTTATCGCATCACCATCATCATAGCCTTGTCCCCATTATCTTCAAACATTCTTCATATTTGGCGTCATGCCTTTTTGTTAATACAAATAAACCGTAAAAACGTTTATATATATTTTACGATCTTCTAATGTTTTGTCGATAACAAACGTAAAATCATTTTAACGAAACAAATAGAATACGTAAATAGTTTGAGTCAATAGTTTCCTAACACACTTACGTTTTCACATAAAACACCAAAACAAGTATAAGTGATTTAATGATTTAGATACATATGTACAACAACTAGTGTTTACATATTAGGTTAGCATATACTTAAACTAAGTATACTAAAATGGGTAAAAACAAGTATATACTAAAATGGGTAAAAACAAGTATATACTAAATGGGTAGAAACTAGCAAATGGTATTGACCCATAACCCATGGTTTTATATATACCACTTAACCAAGTTCATTGTATCCTTGAGATACATTGTATCTAGAAAGAAAACCATGGATCAACCCATAAACCATGACCCATCACCCATAACCAAAAATACCCATGGGCAAAGAGGAGCGTTGCACGGATCCCTGGCTTTATTCTAGCCGGATCCCTTGTGGAAGGGATATGCGGGATCCGGGGAACAGTAGAGAATTTCCTCTATAAATAGAGAGCCATTTCTTCCTTTATACTTACCACTTTACACACATACTTCCCCAAATATTATAACCCTCTAACCTCTGATCCAAGTGATCTATGTAGTTTGTCTTTTGTTTTTGTGTGATCTTCTAGGTTCCTCTTAAAGGCGAGATCACCACTTCTTGAAGACGAGCAAGCTCAATTCCATGAGTTGCCATGCTTCGTCATCATCAAGACAACTAAGGTTCTCTTGTTGATAGTTCTTTCTTTCTTCATAGATGTTGGGTTGAAGGCATTAGTGAAGAATGCTGAAAGTGTCAAGGTGAAAGCATTAGTGAAAGGTGCTCATCGTCCGTGTCAAAGCATTAGTGAAGAATGCTAAAGGTGTCAAGACGAAGGCATTAGTGAAGGGTGCCAAGCGTTGTGTCAAAGGCAATAGTGAAGGATGCCGAAGAATCAAATCAAGTAGCATTTGGGAAAATGCCTAGGTCGTATAATCGATGAGGTGCATTGCTATACATATAAGTAGTTGTTTATTTCCAAGGATGGTGATATCCTTGATGGTGTTGTAACAATGATTGGATCTCCTTGATATTAGGTGTTGTGTTGTGGAGGGTTGTAGTTCCTCCATAGTAATGGAACTAGGTGCTTAGCCTAGTACCTAATAAAGGGTAGGCGACGTTGTGACAGGATTAGTTCTCCTTGGAGTGAAAGAACTCGGTGGTTAGCCTAGCACCGTATAAAGGGTAGGCGACGTTGTGTTAGGTGTGGTTCGCCTTGGTGTCAAGGAACTCGGTATCTAGCATTGTACCGGAAAAAGGTTAAGCAACGTTGTGAAGGCTTCTACGCCATAAGGAGTTGGTGTAGTGCTTACGAACTCTCGAGTATGTGACTCGGGGAGTAGAGTAAGCAAGGAAGGTGTCCTTGTAGCCGAACCACTATAAATACTTGTGTCGCGGTGATGTGCTTCTTACTCTTTATCTTTCATTACACGCTTATATATCTATCTATCTATCAACGTCCAGCATAAACAACCAAATAGATTGACATAAGTCAATCTAAATATTTAAAAGGAAGATTTAAATTGATAAAACTATTCAACCCCCTTCTAGTTTTCCACACCTTTTTCAACCATCATGGTTGTAGGGTTCATCATGAACCGGGGTCTCAAGGTCTCTTTTTCTGAAACTCTTATGAACACAAATTGTGTTCCTTTTCCTTTCTAACAAACTGTGGCCATTCTTTTTCTCTTGAGACTGTTGTCTCATTTTTTCTTCTTAGTTAACCACCGTCTTGGTGGTAACCGTTTCTTTCTTTCTTCTCATTAATCTTGAGTGATGATTGATCATGAATTGTAGTGTTGTTTGATCCCTTGACGCTCTGATACCAATGTTTCACATGTTGTTATGCAGTAACATGCATCTCCAGGATTTTGATATGATCAAACAAACATTGATGTGTAATCATCAAGAATCAATAAAAGAAAAACAAGGAAAATTGTAACAATTCGCATTTTCGGGTTTTAACTATTCATCCTCAGATTTCACTATTCATTTTTACTATTCATCATATTTTGGGTCATTATTTAAACTCAAACTTTTTCCCGAAAAATTACTATTCACAAATTACTATTCACGTGTTACTATTCACGAGTTACTATTCACCATATTTTTTATTATTTACTAATTTCGCCTAATTTGAACAAGTAAATACTTTTACACGATTTTCATGCATAAACAATGTACTCTGTACTCCTAATATATAAATATCTATTTACTATTTATAAATATCTAGATATTTTAAAAAAATATCTAAACACTATTCATCAAAATATCTAAACACTATTCATCAAAATATCTAAACACTATTCACCAAAATATCTAGATATTTTCAGATATTTTCCCTATAAATAGAAAGAAAACTAATTCATTTTATTTCACAGAAAAACACACACATTTCCCTCCTCCTCCTTGATGTCGCCACCCTCCATACACCCTCCATACTTGATTTTCAGGCTCCGAGTTATACACATAAGTTGAAGGCATTAGTATTCTCTACGTAAAAATTTAGTTTATTTTGTATTTCCGCGGTTGGATTAAGAGCTACACAATGGTGGGTTGGAGCTGTGGGTCCTAGGAAATCCTCAAAACTTTTGCAAGAATAGATCGGGCAATATTAAAGATGGGTTTTTGTTTTTGAAGCTATTGGGATAGTTATGGGGTAGATATGAGGTGATTTAGAGGTTTTTATAGTTTAGGAAATGGATTTTTGAATCTAGATGCGGAAGCGCTGCCCAATTTTCTAGTATCATTTATCGGTTATTATCAGGTGAGTTCATAGCCCCACTTTCTATTACTTAATTGTTTTACAAACCCTTGGGGGGAGATACATGCTTTATTTCAAACCGAACACATTACTTTCAAACTGTATGCTTATCTGAATGTATTATTTGCATTAAGTACCACTATTGCCAATCTTAAGTCCCTACTATCATGAACCATTAATCACTTGCGAGTGAACGCGAATATTGTGGATACGCCTATTGGGATTGACGAATCCGTTTGTGTTGACGGGATAGGCAAACAAACACACTATATTTGAACATCTATAGGTTTATTGGCAAATTACCTATTAGGGCATCGGTTACTATTTTATGACAGCTGTTAACGTTTTCGGTATCATGAGCTTAGTGCAATAATATCTGTTTTGTTTTCAAAACCTTGGTGTGAGTCTAATTAACTCACACTACCAACATAATGTGTTCAACTATTTAACAAACTCTATGAATTTCACTCAACCTTTGTGTTGACAGTTTTAAGCATGTATTTCAGGTCCATATTGTACGAGGCTGGCACGGAGGAGCGAGGATACTGAAGAAGGCTATAAATTTTATTATCATTCGAAAACCAATTTAATGCATTTTGTAAACTTGGAACCATTTGGGACCTCATTTTTGTAAACTCTGATATTTATATAAATCGAATGATAAATCTTTTAAAACGACTCCATTAGAGTTCGTTTTCTATTGTTATGACTGTTGTGCCATGAAGTAACACCCAGTTTGAATTTCGCTGCGTATCACGAAATTGGGGGTGTTACAAAAATTGGGTGAACCCCTTATAAAACTCATATTATAAAACTGGAGAGGTTGATTGTTGATTACAGATTCTACCCTATATATACTATATGAATCGGTGTCATCCAAGAGACACACTGATTCACCAAAAGTAAACGTTGTAACCTAAAAACTACATAACTGTTTATACCCTTTTTGACCCAGCCCAATACTATGGGTTTACAGACTTTACATAATACATACTAAACTATTCTAATTACAATTTATAGCACTAATCTTCTAACTTTAACTATTGTTTTATCATTATTATTCCAACAATCTATACCAGTTAAAGCAGTTAAAGATCAAATTCAAAAGAAATTTAAACTAGATATTTCCAATATGAAAGCATTTAGAGCTAAGCCAAAAGCTTTCAAGAGGTGACCACACTCAACAATATGCTACTTTGAGATATTATGTACTAGAACTGAAGGATAATAACCCCCACACAACTGTCAAAATAAAAAGCGATCCAAATCAAGAAGTTAATACAATGGGTTTTCAAAGAATTTACATGTGTCTTGGTGCACCAAAACATGGGTTTAGGGCAAGGATGAAGGATTTAGATTGGATGGTGCCTTCACAAAGTGTCCTTCCCACATCAATTATTGACGGATGTTGCATTGGATCCAAATAATGGGATATACCCTCTCGCTAATATGCAATTCAAGTTTCAATTTCACAATCATATGTCTTTCTCTGATATTTTTACTTATACACTTGCGTTATAGAGGATAATACTGGCCATTGCCATGGTTTTTCCAGCGGAAGAGCATAGATTCTTTTTTAAACATATACATGAAAATATGAAGCAAAGATGGAGTGGTAAAATGTTCAAAGATATGATTTGAAAGTGTGCAACGGCTACAACAATCCCACATTTTAGGCTAGCAATGGATGACTTGAAGGAGGTCAATTACGATGCATATGACTAATTATATAAGATATCTCCTCACCATTAGTTTAGATCCTACTATTCAGGTAACATTCTATTCAACAAGATTTACTTATCTATCTAGTAATTTTGAATGTGAAAAAATATGTTTTTCACTTTCTTACAAGTAGGGCAAAGCCAAATGTTTTATTTTTTTTATTGAACAATATGTGTGAGGTTTTCAATGGCAAACTAGTTGATGGAAGGGATATGACATTTATCAGTGCATAAGAGTATGTTACGGAGTATTTGATGAGGAGATAGGGATTGTTAATAAGATAATAGCCAAATGAGAAGGCCCCTTAACTCATACTCCCACTAGGTTCCTAAAACTTATCTCAGATGAAGCTTCAGGCTATATTGTATCTTGGAATGAGATGATAGGGACCAAGTTAGTGGTCCTTGGTTTGACCAGTGTGTGGTGAATGTGGTACAAATGAATTGCACTTGTAGGTATTACGAAATAACTCGTATACCCTCCAAGCATGCTACAGGGAGTTAATTGAAATATGGCACAAAACAACTTGAACCCAGGTTTACCAGAAGAGTGGGTGCATCCCTGTTATAGATTGGACACATGGCGAAAAGTTTACTCCTACAAGATTGGCCCTATTAATAGGAGAACTATGTGGCCTAAGTGTGACATTCCAACAAAAATCCCTCCACCCAATCATCATCCTCAACCAGGAAGACAATACAAGAAGAGGAAGAAGTCTGCAATATGCAAAATTCCAAGACATAACAAGAGAACATGCAAGGGACACACCATTCCAGTGCAGGTAAAAATAAACAAGAAAAAAAGAAAAGCTGCAAGTTGTCCAAGTCAATCTGCTCCAAATAAAAAAGGTCCAAATCAAGTTGCTCCTTCTAAAAAATTTCCTAGTCAAGCTGCTCCAAGTCAAAAGTCAAACAGGTCCAAGTCAAGCTGGTAGGGGAAAGAAGGCTGCAGGAGGTGTTGCTGGTATGGGAAAGAAGAAAAATGTAGAATGTGGTGCCGGTAAGGGTAAGAAGAAAAATGCACATCCAAGTCAAGTTGGGTGATCTTATTTAGTTAACTATTGTGTTAAATATAATAAGACTATGCATAACAAGTTTTTGTGCAACTTCCTCTTTTCTTTTTAACCAACTTCTATTCTCGAAGCAATATAATATATTTCTGACTAAAACCATAAAAAATGGGGTGTTACAGAGAAACAACAGGTTGTGAAGGTTATGGCAGTGGAAGTTTAAATAGGGTGGCTTTGGATGTGGCCGAGAAAGAGGCCGTGGATCCGGGAGAAGTCGAGATGGTAATGAACTGTCTAACAGGATGCCATGTTACATGTTACAATTGTTGTGAACAATCAAAAGGGGTTAAGCTAGAGAAGACTTTGGATGTGACCGAGTGGAGTTCGGGTGTTCGGGAAAGGTCGAGAATCAAGATAGTTCGAAAAGAGGGTGATTAAAGCTGTTGTGACTAAAGGGTGTGAACAAACGATTAAGGGGGTGAGTATTTGGGTTAAGCATTCATTTGGTTCATGCGCATGCATGGCCAGAAGCTTTAATAGTTTACTATGTTATGGTTTTACATATTATGTCCATTTTGGGAAAATGATCTTGTTGGCTACAAGGATGTTACATAAGGTACGCGTTTCGGGTAATGTTGAATGTGCCATAATTGTGATGAAATTATTTATCTAAAACGATATTGCATAAAATGAAAGTTGCAGGTTTCTCCAAAAGAAACAAAAGAGGATTTTTTTTTTCTTCCAATTTTCTTGTAAGGAGTTCACCTTCAAAAAGCATTCTTCTGATCTCATTCGTTTAGGTAGGGGTGAGCAAAACAATCCGAAAAAATCGAAACCGAAAAAACCAACCGAAACTAAAAACCGATGGTTCTGTTTTAATTTTTTCAGAAACCAAAAAGTGCGGTTTGGTTTTGGTTTTCTTCCAGAAACCAAACCACAAAAACCGAACCGAACTGGTTTTATTATATAATAATATCTAACTAATATAATATGATTAAATAACTAAATAAATCAAATTTATAAAATCATATTCATTTTGTGTGCGGATTTATTATACATTTATCTTAACGTTTATATTTATATGTGTGGTTGTCGTGTATATGCGTGTTTTGTGTGAATATACAAGTATTCGATAATGATTATACTACGTGTATGTTCACTTGTAAGTGTATATCTCATTTATATGTTTGTAATCGTAGAATTATGCAATAAACATTATTATGCTAGATTGAAAAAAAGTAAAGAAGAATAACTAATTTTGTACGTAAAACAAATTTGTCGGTATAATTTGGCCATACCCAAATATTAACGATTAGAAACCGAAAAAACCACAAAACCGAACCGAAACCGATAACAAACCGAAAAAACGAATGGTCTCGGTTTTGGGTTCTACAAACACCGAACATTGTGGTTCGGTTTCGGTTTTAGCCAAAAACCGACCCAAACCGAACCGTGCACGCCCCTACATTCCGGTGCCGATCTAATGTAATTTGGCATCTCGAAGAAGTCTCCAAATTGGTTACTCATTCACGGAGTATTGATCACCCAATGTAAACACGCACAAAGAACATGAATCTTCACACATACATGATTTTATAACTATCTAGGTTTCACTCAGCATTTTTAGATACTCATAGTAAAAAACTAATGTTAATGAGAACACGAAAAATTCTTTTACACTGGTCGAAACTCGAGGCCACATACAATGAGGCCAGACATAGTTCCTTCATGGCTTATAAATTTCATATTCATAGAAAGAGAGTCATCCTTGAATTCATGAGCTGAGTTAAACCTCCACACTTGAATCTCCATCCATCCGTCTTCTCTTTGTTTTGGAACCCGAGTGATACCATTTATGTTCAATGGGCTTGGGGTTATAAAATAAAAAAAATCAGCCTCATTGTTTTCCTTGTGGAGCACATCTCGTACTTCTACTGGACAATGCAGCCCCTCGCATTTTTCTGAAAGCTTGAATACAAGGTAACACACGTATTCTGTATGTGGTGACAACATTTGACTTTTGATTGTGCAATTAAGATGAAATACTTGTTTTGGTAAAAGCTCAATCACCTCTTGAAATCTGCATGTAGGATGGATTAAGGACTAAGTACTATATATAGACAGGAAACTAAATCCAAGAAGTTTAACTTTTGTCAGCCATTTATTCACGAATCTTTAATTGTTAACCATAAAATGAAAAACATTGAGCTAGAAATATAGTTTTTTGTTTGAAATCTACATATTTGGATGTACAATAAGAAAAAGTTTAACGGTTAAAGGTAGGGACCCGGGTTGGTGGGTCAGAATACCCCTACCCGAACATGACCTGTTTAAATAATTGGTTCAGACTTGTAACTCCTTATAAATATATCTGAGCACGATTCCTTTAATCTGCTTATCTAACTGGTTGGCGGATTAGCAAGTTACACGGGTTAAATAGGTTAAATGTGTTGGCAAGTCGACCCGTTTATCCTACCCAACCCGAACACCGCCCAAACTTGTTTACAACCAACCCTAACCCGTTTATTTCCGTATTTGTGTCGGGTCGTGTTTCATGTAGTGTAAATAGATCCAAACTTGTTTACAAATTGCTGCCCCTAGTTAAAGGAATCTGTAAGAAATTTATTTAGCTATAAACTAATAAACGAACCTGGACTGGGCTGATGGTTTTGAAGTATATAGATCCACATTAGAGAATTTGTATAAAGCTGCCTTTGCCGAAAGCACAAGAAGTTTCTTTTTGTCGACCTCGCCCAACCAGAACAACTCGTCGTAGCTTCTACATATTTTGAATATTTCTGCAAAGTTAGTAGGAAGTTGTTGTACCTGATCCACATTGAAGTTTGATTTCAAGACATGTTGGACTTCCTTCAAGTTTCTTTCTTCATGTTTCACCTGTGTGCAAACCATGTTAACTATGCAACATAGATCATGGGTGTAGTTTAATTTTGTGGCATGTATCTGACCTCTTTTTATATTATAAACAATAGAGTATATACTGGAAAATTGTGATATAATTTTAAACTTACATTGTCAATCGCTCGAAATTCAATGCCTTCAATATAAACCGCACTTTCACCACAATAGTGTGATGAAAAGCTCTCAAGTAGAAACTCAAAAACAACCTCCTCATTCTGATTCAAGAATTGGTACAACTCAATCATCATCCAGTCCTTGTCTCTCCATGTTGCAAAATATGCATGTAGACTTTCGAGTCCCTTTCTATACTTTAGGTTAACACACATCGGTTTACTTGAAAATTTTCTTGAATCACTAAGTTTGAAGACTAAATAGACCCCATAAACGACATTTGGAGATAAAAGTTGAGCGTTTGTCTTTATTTCAATGTTCAATTCGGAAACATCTAACATCTCCGCTACTGTCTCATATCTGCACATATTACAGATATTCAAGCTATAAAAAATAAACTAGCAAGATGCTAGCAAAATCACAGTCATTAGAACAGAGGACCCAAAATTGGGAATATGTTGTACGCCTCTACATTGAAAAGAAAATTCCAGCTACGAAACTTCAAACATAATACGCATATACCAAATATGTGACTTTTATAATTAGTCGAGAAAACACTGAAACCTTTTTAGATATCTACCATCTTAATATAGGAGTAAGCAACAAAGAATTTGATGTTCCACTCGGGTTTATTTACCCGTTAATAGTATAATACATAAAGCACCGAGTTTATCAATATGGGGCATTTATAACTCTCTCTCACATCGGAAGGACTAGGAAATCCAGTTCATGAAAATAAGATATTTTTTTTTTTATCAAAAAAAAAGTATTTGTCAACTCCTCACATTTTGACTAGCGAAAAAGTACCTTGTTGGAAATTTTTTCTATTATATAATACACAACACTGCAAGAAAAAAGAACCACAATGCAAGTTCAAAATAAATAGGTAGGCTGTAAACTAATAATTATGCTCCCGTAAATAGCTTGTCATGCATAATCCGGTAAAGTAACAACATTTTTTCATAGAAAAAAATATATATACTCTAACAGAAATGCATATGTATGCTTATGACTTATGTACTGATAAATTTAGAGAGGTAAAGAGAATAACCTTGATTCTTTAAGAGATTTCCACTCATGCGGACAACTGTTTATGTAAGAAAACATTTCTGCTGATACCATTTTATTTCGTTCTCCATTACCATCGAAAGACAGCAACTGTTACATAAAATAAAATATAAATCAGATTCAATTTTAATCATGTGTAAATGCATGTGTGATCTCAAATTATCCCTCACAAAGGAAAAGATATATAGAAAACTGAAAACACCAAATAAACGAGATACAAGATTAACTGATTACCACTTTGTCTTGTTGAAGGAGGATTCCCTTCGAAAAAATGGTGTAAAGATCCTCTTTCTTGATGGTAGAATATTTTTCAGGGCACTTTGACATCTGGACTATTTCTTTGTAGTCTTTAGGCAATTTGGGCTCCCATTTCTCATAATCCTCCTGTATATACATTTATCAATTAATAAACTCATGTTTCATATAGTTACTTTCTTACAGTTTATAAAACAGTTAAAGGCCATAATTTAGATATATATTAATCAAAATTAGTTAGCCAATTTTGTCAAAATATAAAAACTTACCTGAAATTCCAATGCTTTCTTGAGTTGTTTGACCACTTCATGAGCTGTTGGTCGTCTTTCTCTCTTGTGATGTAAGCATTGAAGGGCAATCCTTGTAAAGGTAAAATATGATTGTGGCACAATTTGTTCTTTGATACCCTCGAACACCAACTTATCAACTTTTTCAACATAATAGTGGTGTTTAGCCAAAAAGGGTAAGTAAAGATACTCATCATCTAGCTTTTCGGATGACAGTTTCCCACACAATATGTCAAACAAGACCGCACCCAAGGAGAATATATCAGACTCTTTGGTTAAGAAGCCTGTTTTTGAGTACAGTGGGTCACGATAGCCAATTGTGCCTGTAACATTGTCGATGACATAGTCTACATCCTGATTTGTTGGACATATTAAAGAAAGCCCGAAATCACTAATTTTTGCTTTCCAATCAGCAAACAATAGAATGTTGTTGCTGCTGATGTCCCTATGTATTACCATTTCTGGACTTGAAACAGTTCCATGAAGAAACTCCAACCCGACTGCAATATCGATGCATATTTTAAGCCGCATCACCCACGTAAGACTATCATCGCTCAAGTACTTATCAAGACTTCCTCTTGATGCATATTCATAGACTACAATTTTCTCATCCTCTTCATCACAGTAGCCTACAAGACCAATTACATTTTCATGTTTATACTCCATAAGGATTTCAAGCTCTGTCACAAATTCAGCTTCTCCTTCAGCAGATTTCTTGCCCAACCGCTTTGCAGCAATGAAGTTATGCTCATGAGTGTTACCCTTGTACACATTCCCAAAATCCCCATGTCCAATGAGATTGTCTTGACTGAAGCTTTGCGTCGCCAACTTTATGACGTCAAGTGACAGTTTGAGGTTGTCCTTGTGGTTCTCCTGTGAATCATCAGACAGTTAGTCGATTTGATAGTACACCTCAATTTGGCAAACTGGAATCTTTTTACCACCATTGACTAAATTAAATTAACAAATAGATAGTTATTTTTTTACTAAATTATAATCAGTCAAATCTATACAACTGAAAATTATTTTTGTCGAATCTATGATATTGAATTTTTTAATATTTTATATTTCTAGGGAATGTATTATATGAATTAGTGAAATTGTATATTTTTCATTGGATACATTTACATTAAAATCAAAATTCCAAAGAAATAAATGAGTAGTTGAAAACAGTCTCTCAATAGTCATTTATTTAAACTACACATAATTCTAAATAATATTGATATGTTTTCTTTAGCTCGTTAATTATGTTGTTTGTAAAGTGTTTTTTTTAGTTAGCGAAGTTTGAGGTAGTAGTTCAAATAAAGGTAACGTCAATATGAGAAAAATAATAATAATATAAAGGATATTTATCTGTAATTTGACATATACCACATACAGATCTGACTAATATACTCAAAAATATCTTTAGAGCATTGACTTACCTGACACTTTAACGCTCTCTTGAGTTCGTTGATTACACCATCTATTGTTGGGCGTTGCACTTGAGTTTCCGCGAGACATCGAAATGCAATTTCTGTGAATATGTCCAAAGACTCTTTGTCGGGTCCTTTGCTAAGAGAAAAGACATGCTCATCGGTTTCTTCCTTTATCTTGCGATCAACAAGTTCCATTATTGTTCCCTTCTCAAAATGATGTCGCGCAATGGGTGCAATCCCCTTCTCAAAATCATAGGCTAACCTCCCAGTCAAGATCTCGAATAACACCACTCCAAGAGAGTAAATGTCTGCTTTCTTATTTAGCTTTCCAAACTTCTCATATTCTGGATCGAAGTACATAGGTGTACCTGCAATCGTACTGGCATTGAAAGTACTGGCATCTTGATCTGCTGGATGA
The DNA here is from genome assembly GCA_910596185.1 of Chrysanthemum makinoi. NCBI lineage: Eukaryota > Viridiplantae > Streptophyta > Magnoliopsida > Asterales > Asteraceae > Chrysanthemum > Chrysanthemum makinoi. The sequence continues at coordinate 13,588,276 of OU343217.1, forward strand.
AATTTGGAGAGCCCAAAATCGGCAATCTTAGCCTTCCAGTTATCGTCCAATAGAATATTCGCGCTCTTGATGTCACGGTGTATTATCTTTTGCTTGTCTTGATCTGTGTTGGTGTGAATGTAATTCAAGCCATGTGCGATACCAAGACATATTTTCAAGCGTTGCACCCAAGTAAGATTATTCATCTTATCACTGTTTCCCAGATAATCCTCAAGACTCCCTTTAGAAGCAAGCTCATAGACAAGGATCATGTGATCACGATCTTCATCACAAAAACCAAGAAGAGAGATTATATTTTCATGTTTACAGCTAGTCAGAATCTCAATTTCTGCAATGAATCCTTTTTCTCCTTCTTGATTGTTAATGTGCTTTATGGCTACCGTGCCTCGTTTTTTGGATAAATCACATTTATTCACACCTTCTATCGATGAGGAATTACTGCTATCAAAGTGTTCAAGATCTGCTGTGTACACTTTACCGAATCCGCCTGACCCGATGCAATATGCTTCATCAAAATTGTTGGTTGCCTGGATTATATCATTTAGTCGAATCTTCAAGTGTTCCAAGTTCTTCCCCTGCAACATTATGGAGTTATGCATCACCACATTGATGCTAGTAATGATTGGAGTGAAGTTACAAAACGAAAAAAAGGATAGAATTAACTGACATTCATAAAATACTAGCTAAATGACATGTCGAATTTTTGGGTTTATCAAATAAAATTGATGAAAATATACAATTTATAGTAACTACTAAGCTAGAAAACATGAACATGCATTATTGGTCACGGATATTTAAATTCTAACGACATATAGTTATCTCGGCATATTTAAATTCTAACGACATATTCTAACGAAATTGTTTGTGTTTTAACGATACTTAAATTTATAATTATAGAAGGTTTTTAAATAAATGTTTTAACGATACTTAAATTTATAATGATAGAAGGAATTTAAATTTCCATATATTATTAATAACTGTAAATGTGTTGTTAATAAACAACATAATACAATCTTAATTTTAAATTTCCATATTATAGTTTTGTTATATATATATATATAACAAAACTCTCTCTCTCTGTGCGCGCGCGCGCGCGCGCGTGCGCGCACCATATGTTAAGTAATAAAATTAAAAGTATCAACATTAAGTCGTCTCTTAATTAAAAATGGCTTAATAAAAAAGTTTAATAACAAGCCTTAATTTTTAAGGAAAAAAAAAGTAAGAGAGAAAAAAATATATAAATGGTATAACATTATATTTTAAAAATTTTATACAAGAAAATTAATTAATTTTTTTGTTAGAAAATAAGTTTATTTAAAATGAGTGGTTTAGACAAAAAGGTCCACTTTATTTGGAAAAGATAAAAGATGGCGGATTTTATTTTGATATTCTGGCTTGGCGGAGTGCAATTGTGGATGAAAAATACATGTACCTACAATTTTTATATCAAACAATTCTTTTTGGGTTAATGTACACTCATAATATAAAATTCGCAAACAAACACTTCCTAAAATTCATGAAGCCTTTTGAGATTATAATTACCTAAATACCCTGCTATAAATAACCTACCACTAATGTTGAGTCTTTTTTCCTTGTTGGTCCAACTTGACATGTTATCACCTTTCATTAATAACTAGTAAGGTACTCATGCGTTGCCGCGGCGGAAATCATGAAATAAAATTTTTCGATGAATAATGTATTTTAGTTTATTATGTTTTTGACAATAAATTTACGGATATCAAAAATTTCGTTTAGCTCGTGCCCGTTCAGGCTCGAGCCCGTTTGGACCATTGTCTGTTCGAGCTTGAATATTTGTATAATGTGCTTTATTATTTGTAATAGTGACATTTAATGTATTTTAGTTTATTATGTTTTTGACAATAAATTTACGGATATCAAAAATTTCGTTTAGCTCGTGCCCGTTCAGGCTCGAGCCCGTTTGGACCATTTGTCTGTTCGAGCTTGAATATTTGTATAATGTGCTTTATTATTTGTAATAGTGACATTTAATGTAGGAATTGTGTTTAAGTTGGTTGACAATAAGTTTGATAATTTGTATTTTTTTTATGTAAGGGGTGTTTTAATAACTGCATTAATTGTATTTATTAACCAGTTAATTAACTGACTACATTAAATATTTTGACTACTTTAATAGTGCTTTGTATCTTGTACATTAAGCTTTAAGACTTGTAAGATATGTAGTAGAGAAATTAATATTAGAATATGTGTTTTAATTAGTATCTCTATTTTATGTAATTCTGAAATTTAAGTATTGATAGTTATAGAAGGCTTTCATGCATTATTAGATAGTAAGATAGATAGTAATTGCGTGATGTGATGGCGGGTATCATGGCTAAAACTTTGTTTCATTTATACATCTTTGATAATAATTTTACTGATTAGTTTTTTTGTACTATTTTACTACTTATAAGTCACGTGCACACATGAGATTTACACATAAATCAAATTTGTTTTAAAATTTTAGTTTAGCATATGGATATATAAGAATTTACCCGTGAAATTATGATATAAGTATAACTAATATTTATGCACAACTTTTTCCTTATGTGTCAATATTTATTAACATTTTCTGAAATTCTTGTTGAAAAAAGAGTTAACTTGTTTTACCTGACAAAAATATTGAGGCTGAGGTTGATGTTGGTGTTTACCTTTTACTATTGATATAATGTTGTACAAAATGTGTAAGTTTAGTAGCACATAATGAGCATTGATGAAGTTATAATATACTCAGTTTTTAAAAAATATTTTTCCAGATATCCATATATAAACTTTAAATAAGAATTACATGAATCGTTTTTATAAGTACACTTGTGTATATTTATTTTCATATCACAGTAACCCGTGCATACCATTTGATATTTATATTCCTGTTAATAATTTAGCCGTATTTAGCATTCAAACAAACCTGTTACGCATAGATTAAACTTTTAAAGTAGAATAACATTACTCCTTATTTAACATATATAATAAAAAAAAAATAATGGATGAAAGTCTTAATAATTATTTTATACGTATACTAAAACCAATTCGTATATTTACAACATTAAAAAAGATTATTAATATTAATTTTTAAAAAAAGTTGATATTATAAAGTCTAGGAGATATAAATTGTAAGAGGTTATTTGTTTATTTTGTAAAGTTATTAAAAAATGAAAACTTATAAATTTATACTTTATTCTATATAAATCATTAAAAATTCGATCACTAAATCTTTTTGATTATCTCCTCTTTTTTTTAAGTTTTGTTTTTATAAATTTGACACCGCGAGTTTTTAACTAAATTTCTCCACTAAATTTAACAAAATTGACCAAAACTAATTCAATTTTGACTTTTTATTAACCAATTACATCGCTCAATTTCATCTACGTAGCAAAATCGAGCAATCCTATTGGTGTAAGGTTTTTTCCGATAAGAATGATTTTGCAAAATCACTCTGAAATGATGTAGATATAAAAGATTTGTGTGTTTTTTGTGTTTATAGCTTGATTGATTTGTTTAATTAGTATTTTAATTCTATTTTTCATAAAGGGGGGGGGGGGGATAGAAATTCGTTAAGTTTGGAATTAATAATCAACTGATTTTTTTATTATTTTATTAATTTATTTTACCTAGTTTTCGATTAGACGTTGCGAGCCGACTAATCTCAGGCCGGCTACTTTTTTAGATAGCCCGAAATGTGATGAACCCCGTAACCACATTATTAGATGACTTATTTACGTAGGATGTGTTATATTCTAACAATAATTATGCATGTTAGTTGATTTTACTATAATTTATGTGTGGTGAGTAAGAAAAAGATTAAATATTGTCGGTACGATAAAAATACTAATAATATGGATGAACAAAAGTAACTTATAAAGTTACGATGTATGCATACTTGACAGTTGTATGGCAATCTACTGTGGAGAATGTGGTTTTAACATATTGTTAACTTAATAGTGGTCTCGTTTTGTGTTAGACTACAATTTAATATTGCAAAATGAAACTTGAAACATGTTCGATTACATATAATTTGAGCAACATACAAATTTTATCTCAGTTGACGAATTTCATGATGTTCGGGGCATAAAACAAACACCCAAAACTCTTCGAAAAAGCATCTATTGAGATAAAATGATTCATTAGTGATATTGCTACATATTGATGTACGGCGTCAATGATTGTTACCACATACATTTTAAATAACATCAAACTCATTATCCATAAATTGCTTTTTATTTTTTAAGTTTTTAGTCGTTTCTAATCATGTAAATGTATTTTAGTGTCATTTTACATGGTAAAGTTACGACCACAACTAACTTACCAAACACTTGTATAAAAATAAAAATCAAAGTTTGTAGTTACCGCTAAGAGCTAACATTTATCTGTTTATATTTTCCAGCTTTCAAATTATAGTTATCATCCTACACCTAGTTTTAAAACGACTAAACATACCCTAGCATCACTTGGCGTTTGTGATAAAAATCTTGTTCGGCAACATGGTTTAAAACAAGCATTAAAATTCTAACCCTAATTATTTTAATGTTACTAAACAAGATTGAGAATTATAACGTTACCTTTGATACATTTCACACATTAAAATGATACAACTATTTTACCAAGAGCTTTTATAAAACAAAACAGCTAGTGTTAAATGATGTTGCTTACATCTACTTCTAACCGCTAGTTCTTATAGATTGCTATTTTTGTCAAACATAGGCTTTAAAGTTTTAATTCAAGAAATGCTAGCTAGTGGCAGCCTAAGTATAACCAAAGGGGTTATGTGCTGTTGTCAGATAGTGATGTCAATGTGTTTGTGGTCTCATGGGAGTTTTTATCTCATGTGGGTCAATGTAAGTATGTGTTGTGATTGGTTGCTAGAGAATTTTTGGTATTATGTTTTAAGTTATCATGTGTTTAGAGTATGGATTAGGATTTGTTGGGATCATTTTTGGTCCTGTGTATATGTATTTTGAACTATTGGGTCTCATCCTCCACTTAATTTGCTTGATTATTTGGGATGAGACGCTTTTTCTTTGTATGTTTTGGTTTTTTTTTGGTTTCTATAATATTGTTGCTATTCCAAAAAAAAAAAAAAAAAAGGAAAAAAAAAGGAAAAAAACAAATTTAATTCATACATTCGTATTCACCACATTAATTATAAAAAAAAATTTAGTTTTATGTAATATTATTTGTAGTTTCAATATAATATCAATGTTAAAAAAATTATAATGTAAAATCAAAATCACATACGTTTAAAGCCATTATTGTTTGGTACTTAAAAAAACGTAAATGAAAAGTTTAAAGAGTTTAATTACCTTCAAGTGATTAGATGATTTGCCATCAAATACATTCCTTGAAATATCCTGTAATAATATTTGCAAGAGAAAAGAAAATGAGTTGATAATATAATAGTTACTGTTACATGAAGTTGATAAAACAAGTTAATGTTCTTACTGGGTTTTCGTGTTTCCATTGAAGATCATACGCTTTCTCAAGTCTTTTGACAACCTGATCTATATATGGCCGATCTGCTCTTTCCTCTTTTACGCAGCCATATGTTGTTTCTGAGAAGATTTTTAATGCTCTTGGGTCCATTTGTTTCCGTAAATACGGATCGATCATATCATCCAAATGAGATTTGGCCAGCTGACTTAGTAACCCCTCTTTCAACTTATCTTCAAGTTCATTTCCACCTTCGTCTTCATCTTCGTCTTTGCCATCGTTTGCACCCCTTCCGCACAAGACTTCTAGTAATACTACACCGAATGAAAACACATATGACTTGTGGGTCAAACCTCCGGTCTTTTTATATTTAGGGTCCAGGTATACATTCTTGATAACATCACGAGTAAGGACAAGGCGATGCCTCCGAGCTACTGTGTTTTTCAAAGAATGTTCAAAGCCAGATAACTTGGGTTTGTAAGATTGTGAATGAATCTCTGTCTGTTTATTCTCCTTGCTACAGTATACAATGGATGAATATATACATGCATAACCCTAATACAACATGGGCCAATGCATAATCCTAATACAACATGGGCCTAATAACCAAATAAGGCTTAGCCCAGAATAAGCCTGCTAACACTCCCCCGCAGTTGGAGCGGGAGTACAACGAACACTCAAACTGTCGCGAAACTCATCAAATAAAGCCGAAGGTAAGCCCTTGGTGAAGATATCCGCATACTGAAACCGAGAAGGAACATGTAAAACACGGACCTGCCCAGTAGCAACCAAATCCCGAACAAAATGAATGTCAATCTCAATGTGCTTGGTACGCTGATGTTGAACCGGATTAGAAGACAGGTATACAGCACTCACATTATCACAATAAACAACAGTAGCAGAAGATAAAGGAGTATGGAGCTCACGAAGCAAATTCCGAATCCAACATGTCTCAGCAACAGCATTGGCAACACCCCTATACTCAGCCTCAGCACTGGAACGAGAAAGCGTCGGCTGACGCTTAGAGGACCAGGAGAGTAGGTTGTTGCCAAGAAATACACAATACCCCGAAGTGGACCGTCGAGTAGTCGGACACCCTGCCCAATCCGCATCCGAATAAGCAACCAAAGCGTTAGTAGTAGAAGAAAACAACTGCAAACCATAATCTATAGTCCCCTGAATATAGCGCAAGATCCGCTTAAGAGCAGAAAAATGAGGCTCTCTCGGATCATGCATATATAGACAAACCTGCTGCACAGCATATGTAATGTCAGGGCGAGTAAATGTGAGATACTGAAGAGAGCCCGCAAGACTCCGATATAAGGTAGGATCAACGACCGGAGTACCACTATCACCCAACTTGGACTCAGTATCAACAGGAGTCCGAGAAGGATTACAACCAACCATATGTCCACGCTCTAAAATCTCCATAGCATACTTACGCTGTGACAAAAACATCCCAGAAGAGTCACGCGTAACTGAAACACCTAAAAAATAATTAAGAGCACCCAAATCTGTCATAGAAAACTCGCGATGTAAAGAAGCTATAATCTGCTGTAACATACGATCAGATGAAGCAGTGAGAACAATATCATCCACATAAAGTAACAAAAATGCTGTATCATCACCCTGTCTGTAGATAAACAAAGAGGAGTCACAACGACTCGGAAGAAACCCAACAGTAGTAATATATGCAGCAAACCGATGAAACCAAGCTCGAGGTGCCTGCTTAAGACCATAAAGAGACCGCTGCAATAAACAAACATAATCAGAATGCTCAGGGTCCCGAAAACCGGGAGGCTGATGCATAAAAACATTCTCGGCCAAATCACCATGTAAAAAGGCATTCTTGACATCGAGCTGATGAACAGGCCAATGCCGAGAAATAGCTAAACTAAGGACAGTCCGAATGGTACCCGGCTTAACAACCGGACTAAAAGTCTCATCAACATCAATACCTTCAACCTGCGTGCTACCATTGGCAACAAGTCGTGCCTTATACCGACTAAGAGTGCCATCAGCTAGAAACTTATGACGAAATAACCACATACATCGAATAATATTGGCACCCTCAGGCCGTGGTACACTAGTCCAAGTTTTATTAGTAATAAGTGCATTATACTCATCATACATAGCTTTACGCCAATTAGGATCATTAAGTGCTTCTTTATAAGACCGAGGAAGAGGGGAAATAGTAGACACGTGACCAGCATAACGGGGATTAGGACGAGTAGTCCCGACACGAGAACGTGTGACCATGGGATGACTTGACACAATAGGTGGAGTAGTAGCAGGAGCGAGTGATGGACCAGGGATATTTTGGGGTGCAGGAACATTTGAGGGTTCGGACTGAGGCGTATGTGGTGGAGGAGGAGTGGGTGGTGTAGGTGATGTAGGTGGATAGGGTATATCAGTAGTTGGTGTAGGAATTGGGTTAGAGATAGGAGTGATGGGCGTGGTGCGAATAATGGTGGAGATAAGATCAGAGGAGTCATTCAGAAAATCATAGGAGGGGGGGTTAGTAAGTTTGGTGGAGGGAAACGGGAACACCGTTTCATCAAAGGTAACATGGCGAGAAATGATAATTTTATTGGTATGAAGATCAAGACAACGATAGCCAAAGTGATTGGCAGCGTGTCCCAGAAATATGGAAGGTGTGGCACGTGGTCCAAGTTTGTTATTGGTATCTATATGTGGATAACAAAGGCATCCAAAAACACGAAGGACACTATAATCAGGTTTTGCACCAAAAAGACGGGTAAAGGGTATTTCATTATCGATGGCGCGGGAAGGTAAAATATTTAATAAATAAACAGCCATATTAAGTGCCTCGGTCCAATAATTTGGTGGTAAATGTGCTTGAAACAGTAAGGTGCGAATGAGATTATTGATTGTGCGAATCATACGTTCAGATTTACCATTTTGTTGTGAGGTGCGGGGGCATGAAAATCGAAATTGGATACCATTATCATTAAACAACTTATGAAAAGCATGATTGTCAAATTCACCACCATGATCACACTGAAATGACTTAATTTCACACTTAAACTGAGTACGAACATAGTTACGAAACAAATGAAATTTAGATAGAACATCAGATTTATGCATTAATGGATAAACCCAAACATACTGAGAATAATGATCCAAAAACAAAACATAGTACTGAAAACCAGAAAGACTCGGAATTGGGGAGGTCCATAAGTCCGAGTGAACAATGTCAAAACAAGAAGTAACTGAGCTAGATGAACTAACAAACGGAAGCTTCACGTGTTTACCAAGCTGACAAGCATGGCAAAGAGCGGGAAGCTTGTCTTTATTACACGAAATAGAATCACTAGACATAAGACGACGTAACACTTCACTCCCTGGATGTCCAAGTCGCTGATGCCACGTATACTGACTGGTAAGAAAAGCTTGTGGAATAGGGGAGGGCTTCGTAACAGGATAGAGATCACCCGTGCTATCACAGCGGAGGAGTACCTGTCGAGTTAGGAAGTCCTTCACAGAGAAACCAAAAGAATCAAACTCAACAGTACAGGAATTATCACGGACAAATTGGCGAACAGAAATTAAATTTTTGACAATATTCGGAGTGATTAAGACATTGTTCAAACATAGAGGACGAAAAGGCGTAGACAAAATACTATGGCCAGAGTTAGTAACGGGAATAAAGCGCCCGTCACCAACCGCAACAGACGGGTAAATGCACAGATTAAAAATATCACTAAGACAATGTACAGAATCATTAAGGTGAGAGCTCGCACCTGTATCCATATTCCAAGTTCCAGCAACCGGTTCCTGAATAGTGGCAGTGTTAAAAGCATTAGGTAAAACCGTTGCCTGTCCTTGCAAACCCGAGCCAGTGGACGAAACGGAGGGACCAAAACCGGGTGGTACTGATCCTAGAAAATAACCATGGGGCTGAACCCCAACTGAGTGAGCTCCCTGCTGCGAACCCTGACCAAACAGAACCCCTTGCGCAAATTGACCCACCTGTGGAGACCCCTGCGGTAACTGAACCCCCTGCGCTAATTGACCTGTCTGCGAACCTAGTCCAAAGAACTGACCCCCTGAGTTGTGAACCCCAGGCAACATATTTCCAAAAAGGGTGGGCTGGGATGTACTGTGGGCCACAAAGTTTTGGCTTGGATTTGCATATAATGCAAGAGGAGTGGTAGGAGTTGCATGCGACGGACTGTTCACCCCCAATTTAGATAACAAAAGTTGTAAAGCCTGTAAGTCAGGCTGTGTTGCATTCGAAACCCCACCAGTGGAAACCGTATTGCGAGATGGTGGAAGAGTAGCCTTTCCGTGGACACCATTATGGAGATATTTACAAGCTTCACCAAAGCGACACGTACCCTTGTTAAACAAAAAACAAGGTTTATTTACCTTGTCCGTCGAAGTAGTAGGGCGCCTGTTGTTGGTATTTGCCAATAGAACCGTGGGAGAGGCGGAAGTAGGATCCACAAATGAGGTTTGGAGCCGGTTCTTGAGCCGCATCTCCTCAGTTGTTAACAATGAGCGAACCGTTTTAAGATCCGGAAACGGGTTTTGGCTCACTATAATTGTAGACATGACTTGATAAGTGGGCGGGAGACCCTCTAGAGCATAGTGAACAATATCCTCATCGGTTAACGGATAACCAAGACCGGATAACACAAAAGCAATGGATTCAAGCTTCCGAAAATAAGCATCTATAGTGAGCTCACCAAGTTTCAAATTACGGTGCTCCGTTTTCAAGGCCATTGCCCGAGGACGTTTGTTGTCTTTAAAAATTGCCTCGAGATGGTCCCAAGCCTCTTTAGCCGTTCTAGGTTTTAACATGACCAAGCGAGATTGCAAAGTCGAAGAGACAGTGCTAGTGATCCATGTGCGAATGATAAAATCAAGCTTGATCCATTCGGCGTCCTTGACGGGTGGGGTGGTGGATGTGGAGACAGAGGGTGTTTTGATGTGATCCAATAGGCCATATCCAGCGCAAAGATCGGTTATATAGTAAACCCAATCCGCATAGTTCATCTCATCGATGTCTAATTTAACAGGAACAAAAGTGGTGAGGTTGTGTATAGTCATGAGTTTGTCTGAGAGGGAGATTGTAGGTGTTGGGGGAGGTGGATCAGTGGTCATGTTGAAGGGTGGGCAGTGAATCAACGAAGATTAGGGTTAGTGTAGATCAAGAAAACCAACAAAACGAAAAACAACAGGTCGACAACTTATCAGTCGACAGCAACAGTGATTCGTTGACAACAAACCTGTCAACAGCAACACGTCGACAACGCAAGGTCGACAAAGAAAACGAAAAATAAAGTGGCGAAAGTCTGTGTTTTAGGGTTAGGCTCTGAAACCATGTAAGATTGTGAATGAATCTCTGTCTGTTTATTCTCCTTGCTACAGTATACAATGGATGAATATATACATGCATAACCCTAATACAACATGGGCCAATGCATAATCCTAATACAACATGGGCCTAATAACCAAATAAGGCTTAGCCCAGAATAAGCCTGCTAACAGGGTTCCCATTCATCATCAAGTAAAATATTCGAGCTCCTGATGTTGCAATGTATGACACTAAAATCACGTCCAACATCATAATGGATGTAGCTCAATGTCTTCGCAACACCAACACATATCTTCAACCTTTGCATCCATGTGAGGGTCGGATCACTTAGATATGTTTTAAGACTTCGGTTGGCCTCCTTCTTGTATACGATCATCCTATTGTACTCGTTCTCATAAAATCCAATAAGGGACACTAGATTCTTATGTTGAAGGCGGAAAGCATAGAAACTTCCGTCCAAAACCTTTTATTCTCATCTTTTACATACTTTAAATAAAACCCTTTAATAATAATCGATGAATTGTTAGAATGTAAGAGGCGCCTTGTTGAATCATTCCATGCCTAAATTTTGTGATGATATTTTCATGAGCAAAATTGTTGGTTGCAGATGCTATATCTTCAAATCTGAGTTTTAAGTGAGAAAGATCTTTCAGGAAAGATTTTGTCTTTTTGTTGACATGGGACTCAATGTGTGAAGATATGGAGGTCAATGGTCCCTATATGCACCAATCAAGACAACATTACCAAGTGTTCCAAAAATGACACGTGTAAATATGGAGATCACTTTTATAAAATTCCAGTGGCTTACAACAATAGTAATAAGTAAATAGTTACCTTGTCATGATTGGATGATGTATCTTCAACTTTGGCAGCAACTATTGAATGTTCCTTTAATATCATAAATACAGTAATAAGTAAATAGTTTAACTTGTGTTAATATTAATATTATCAATAAATAGAGATTATTAGAAAAGAAATATGAAAGAAAAAAACCGTCTTACAACAATTTGATGTTCCATTTGAAGTTTCAACGCGTTCTCAAGTCTTGTGACAATCTCACTTATATTCGGGCGTCGAGATATTTCTTCATTCAAGCAGTCATATCTTTGTCTTCACGAAAACCTTGAATGATTGAGGATCCATTTGTTTCAATAGAACCGGATCAATTATTTCATCCACTATTTTCTTTTTATAATGGAAAATGGCCATTGGGCCCAAATACTTATCATCTTGACCGTCAATTATTGACTCCCTACCACACAGTAGTTCAAACAACACTATCCCAAAGGAGTATATATCTGACTTGTGGCTCACACTTTTAGACTCAATATATGTTGGGTCTCCATACCCATTCACATAAATAGGTGGAGTATGAAATGAATGGTGCCTTTGAGAAGCTTTAATCTTCATGGAACATTGAAAATCACATAACTTGGGTTCCCATTCATCATTTAATGAGACTCTGGCACTGGTAATGAGCCGGTGTATTACGCTGAAATCGCGTGGCTCGTCATAATGAATGTAGCTCAATGCACGCGCAACACCGACAGATATCTCTAATCTTCGCACCCATGTCAACAACATCGGGTCACTTAGATAGGTGTTGAGACTTCCCCTGTTCTCAAGCTTGATAATGATGATCTTCTCATCATTTTCATCACAAAACCCAACAAGAGAAACGAGATTTTTATGCTTGAGACTAGAAAGCAATGAAATCAACTTCAAAATAGTTGCCCCTCCATCCCGTTCTTTATTAAACCTTCGAGCAAAGATATCAATCAACTCACCGGACCACAATAGCTGTCCCCTATATCTCTGTTCAAACCAATCGTCTCCAATGACATTTTTATCATCAAAGTTGTTGGTGGCAGATAGGATATTTTCAAGGGGGACTCTGAGGTGAGCAAATTCTTTCATTATCTGTAAAACAGTCAAGTTAAAATGTGAGTTAGAAAAAGGGTGTCTAATAATGCGTACAAAGTGTTTGATAAAATTCCTGAACCATGTCTAAGACAGGTTAGTTAGAAGTTTAGGAAGTGATCAAGTGAATGGTCTTATTAAGTTTCATTGTTTTGGTTCGTGACTTCATGTTGATATTTGGTCTTGGTTAATGTAGTCAATATTTGCTCCTAAGGTGTTTTTTAAAGCATTTGGTCCTGAATCAGATGATGTAAGTATGGACTACATGGTCGATACTTTGTCTACCTGATGCAGTTTTGATGAGATAATAAAGTGGTATTCAGAAGGAAAAAAACTATGGCATGTGCTTTGTGTAACAGTAAATTTTTTAACATTGTAATTAATATACTTTTGTTTAGCTTTGATATTTAGTCATTTGATGTTTGAAGTTGTTTCCAGTGACATGTTTTGTAGCGGTTGCAGGATACTTTATTTGACAATAGTGGAATTGGAGGATTTTTCTGGATATTGAAAGGAATGGAGAGACATTATTAAATGTTGTAATGGAAACTTTTAAAGCCAAGTTGCTGATTTTGAAAGGGAAGAAGTCTCCTGTTGTGGAAAGAAAAACTAGCAGTAAGATATGAAATTGGAGAGCAATTAGACACATGAATATGAAGGAAAGTATAATTATATTCCAGGTTGATGATGTTCAACTCATACTTTGAGATTTGTTCATCACATTTAACTGCATATACTTAAGTTATGTTCATCTCATAAAGTCATAGGAATGTGAATATAAAGCTGTTGAGGAAGAGCAAGAGCTTGTATAAGTTTGATCTCTATGGAACTCATTTAGATTTTTTCATTTACCTCTAGCGAAATATGGAAATCTGTTGACTTGTGTAATCTTTCTTTAGACTTTATGAAATCCAATGATTATGCTATTACTGCATTCATTCTAGTTCTTATATACTACTCATTCTTGTTTCAGGCACAAAATGATTTTTCCAAAGCGTATGAGAAGGGGACCCATAATACAAGGACCAATTGAAGGACTATATATGGAAAGCCTTGAAAAGTGGCAAGGTAATGTTTCAAAGCAGATCAATAATCCCAAAAAGTCAACTAATAACTGCTAATATAATACAGTAAAAGAATAAACGCTGAAATTAGAAGGTTGTTACCCATTTGACCCGTAGTATTGTTTCAACTTTCAATGCAGATTAGCTATCCCAAAAGGTTGTTACCCATTGCTTGCCTACAATATTGATAAGGAGTTTGGGCGCGTGTTGAGTGTAGATGTCAAATCTTATTTTGTTGAGTATTCTTTTCTGAAACTAATACGTGTCTTATCTTTTCCGTTTATGCCTCTGTTAGGCGGAATAAAGAGGCCAAGGGATCATATTAAGATAACCAAGGTCAAAAGGATTATTATGGGCTATATTGAGAAGGTAGTTGTTTCGTTTTCGTGATGTTTTGTTTATTGGCCATCATTTAGCTTCCTTTTTCGCCTTTTTAACATGTCGGTTTTTGGTGTTTCATGGTGCTTATGGGATATTAATGTTGCGTTTAATTAATCTCTTACATTAGCTTCAGTGTGTGTCAGGCTGGGTTGACTTGAAAAAAAAATTGTCAAAGAAAAACTGATAGTCAAATATATTTTATAGCCATATTATTACAATGTTAATCTTTTTTCTTTTTTTTTTCTTTTTTTTATTTTTATAAAAAGGAATTAGAAAGTTTTATTCACTAAAAATACACTGTGGGTGACTATCAAGTCTTAACCAGTGACCTAATTGACCTTTTTTTCTTATCAGTTTTTCATTTTTTTATCGCCACATAGAGACAAACCATAACCTTGACAGACAAATTTATAAGTAAATGAGTCGAACCAGTATAACGGAAGTTGCTTCTCTTCCAGTCAATGCATCATAATTAAGTCTGTTAATATATGAAGATTACAGTCCCTAAAAGTTTTAGTTTTGAGGTTAAAAGCCACAAACAAAAAGGAGGTGGACAACTCATATGTAGCTTACATGTAATTTTGAAGAAAATTTGGACAAGCTACAGTGCAAGGCCATATATACTACCTTGTGTATATCGTAATGAACTTTCTAAAATACAGGTAGATTTTATAACTATACTATTAAAATTTTTATTTTACTTTGTAACTCAGCAATCCCCTAGTTTCTAATTTTAGTCGTCTACAAGGGACACTCCCCCAGTTTCATATAAAGGTCATAGTTCAAAAATGTTTGAAGACATCAACAAATATTTTTACTATACCAGTTTTATTTTTTTCATTTTTGAAACCCGGTTTGACCGGTCGAAGTGGTTCCGAAGTAGATACAGGTCAAAAGAAGCCGGTTTTTAAGAATTCAAAACCCAGTGTGACCCGCCGGGTTTTATATGTGTTCTATAATTCTGGCTGGGTTTGTCATTAAATCTTTTATATGTGTTCCACATTGCTTTTTAAAAGTTTTTAAAGGCTTTAAAAGCTGTTGAGACAGGATTTTATCGTGTTTTAAACACTTTCCATATATGCTATTTGGACAGCAGAAAAATGGGCTGTTTGGACAGGCTTATATGCTGTTTTAACAGCTTTTATATGTTGTTTGGACATAGCCTTTACATGCTCTGTTTTTTAAAAACAATTACATATTTGTATGTTGTTTTTTAGCATCAATTACAGCTTTTATATGCTGTTCCAACACAGTTAACCATGTTTTTTTTAGCATCAATTACAGCTTTTTTTTTTTTTTTTTTTTTCCAGAGCAATTATATGTTGTTTGGACATCAGAAAGCTGGATGTTTGGACAAGTATATATGTTTTAATCTTAGAATAGTTCCTAAGAGTTAAAACTGTAAATGTGACTCTAAAACACAGCATGAGTGCCTTTCTTAAAAAAAGAGAAAAAAAGGAAGAGCGTGAGCCTAATAAAGTACAAGGAGGTTTTATAGGGTCTAGCTAAACTCACTGATAGAGTGAAGGTGCATACACTAAACAAATAGATAGTAGTACTTATTATTATAGAAAGATGGAAGAGGAAAAACTGTCTTACCTCATTTTGATGTTCGAGTTGAAGTTCCAACGCTTTCTCAAGTCTCGTGACAATCTCATCAATATTTGGGCGCTGCGATCGTTCTTCATTCAAGCAGTCATACGTTGTTTCCGCGAAAATGTCGAATGACTGCGAGTCCATTTGATTCAACAGATCCCAATCAATTATTCCATCGAGTTTCTTCTCCCTATAATGAGCAACGGCCACTGAAGCCAAGTACTTATTATCTCGGTCGTCGTCGATTACTGCTTTCCTACCACACAATAGTTCAAACATTACTATCCCAAAGGAGTAAATATCTGACTTGTGGCTCACACTCTTTGTCTCTATATATGTCGGGTCTGTATACCCCACCCTATCCCAAACTTTATCAACATGGAATGAATGATGCCTCTGAGATGCTTCAATCTTCATGGAAAGTCTAAATTCACATAACTTGGGTTCCCAATTATCATTTAATAGGACATTCAAACTGTCGATGTTTCGATGGATAACACTAAATTCGTGTGCCTCGTCATAATGAATAAAGCTCAATGCGTTGGCAAGACCACCACATATCTCCAATCTTCGCACCCATGTCAACTTCGGGTCATTTAGATAGTTATCAAGACTTCCCCTGGTCTCACACCTGATAATGATGATCTTCTCATCATTCTCATAACAAAACCCAACAAGAGAAACCAGATTTTTATGCTTGAGACTGGAAAGCATTGAAATCTCCATCCAAAACTCGTGTTCTCTTTCAGACCATTCTTTATTAAACCTCCGAACATCAATTTTAATCAACTCACCGGACCACAAGAGCTGTCCCCAGTAAGCATTTCCAAAATCAGCTTTTTCAATGACATTTTTTTCAGAAAAGTTGTTTGTGGCGGAGAGTACATCTTCAAGGGGGATTTTTAAGTGAGCAAAGTTGTCATGATTGAGTGAAGCCATTATGTATGTATCTGTTTGTTTATCTGAACAAAAAAGGGTGTGTGGGTTGTTACAAAAAGAAGCGAATGAGTGTTTGGGTTACAAAATGAGGCTAATTGAAGGAGATCTGAAAGAAGAAACACACAGAGAGCAGCTAGTGGGTGGACTGGTAGTCAATAGTCAAAAAGGAGTGAGGTTGGTGGTGGTGATATGAATGTGTTTAGCTGCGTTTGTAGATATGTGGACTGTGGTTGTCGATGAGTATCTATATATCTTTGGATATATTTCTATTCTATTAATAAAAAAAGACTATATTGACTTTGCATTTGTATAAGAAACTTCCTTTATTGGTTATAGGTAGTATTTACTCTTTGGAAATAGTAAAAACAAATGGTTTTGAACTTGCATATGTATAACTCGTATTTTGAAAATAAAATATCACTAATAGCAAATATCAACATCTTGACAAAAATTTATTAAAGCTGCTTATAGTATTCTTTGTTTATACAAATAAAACTGAAAAAAAAAAAAAAAAAAAAAACCCCTACGATATTTCTTTAAATATTGCATATGAACTACAATCTCGAACACAACAAAAAATGTGCATAAACGAGATATCCTATGTAAACTATGTATGAAAGGAGATAGCGTGTGTTTTAAACAAAAGCTATTGGTAACGTGTGTATAGTTGGCCATTGGTAGGTCGTTGATAAATAATTCAAAGTTTCACAAGAAGTAAAGAGAAAAAAAAATGTGAAAAAATTGGTATTGTTATATTTACATAAAGTTTACAAAAAGTTTTCACAAAATGATGTATCATGATAAATTTAACTTAAAAACATCCCTTATTTTTGTAAATTGCCCGATAGATGTAATCGTTGCAACTTACAATGACACATCATTTAGTAAAAATGTTTTTATTAAATTTAGAGCGAATTACATTATTGGTCCTTAAGGTATTATCCCTGTGTTTTTTCTTTGACGGGTCATGTCCTCGTGGTATGCAAAAATTACGAGTTATGTTCAATTTACTAACGGCGTTTAAACGGTCGTTAAAAAAAGGCTAACGTGATATGTTTGCATAAGGTGAGGGGCTAAAATTGTATATGTGAAACCCGGTAAACCTTAGGGACCATTTACGTAATTAACTCAAAAAAAATTAAAAAATAACTTAAGAAAAAAAACAAAAAATATACTTTAAAAACCTTAAAAATAAAATAAAAATAAAATAAACTTTTAAAATAAAAACATTTAATAAAAAATTTTAAAAAAATAATTATTATACTTAAATTTTGGGCTTATGTACAATATGAGGGCTCTAAAAAACTTTTTTTTATTATTTAAAAAAAATATATTATACTTAAATTTTGGTCTTATGTACAACGTGAGAGCTAAATTTTTATTAACACTAAAAAACTTTAATATATATATATATATAAATATATATATATATATATATATATATATATATATATATATATATATTCATCATATATATAAGAGGAGGCGTCTTGCCATAAAATGCCACTTGGCATCCAATAATGCCAAGTCATATTTCCATGTCATCATTATATTTATGTGGCATTTTTTAAATTTTTTTTAAATGACATGTGGCATTTTTATTAATGCAAGTACAATTTTTTTTTTTTTTAAATTTTAAAATTCGGTTTTTATTTGTTACTAGCTAAAAGACCCGTGAAATTCACGGGTATTTTAAAGAAACGTTGAAAAAAAAAAGAATGAATGACATTGCATATTATCAAGTTAGAGATTAGAAAGAACCACATTCGGTAAACAAACATAAAGTAAAAAGCATGTAATAACGAAACATAATAGTCAAATAACCGAAAAAAACATAACCATCTTCGATCCTTGTTTTCTATTAACATGAGAAACGGATACATTAAGTTGTGATCCCAAATTGTGTAGCACTTCTTTGTAGACCACGTTGGTTGAGTTCTTCGTGAGGTTTCGGTCTTCATCAAAAAATAACCATCTTCAACCATTTTTTGCTCCTAACGTGCGAGACAGTTACATATAGCTAGTCATGGGCAAAAACAAATCAACATAAAATATTTTATTTTGTGTGCGGATTTAAATAACTCACCTTGTAAAAATGAGAACTCTAGTATTGAAACTTGTGCATACATTTTCTTCAATCTTCTCACTTGATCCATTCTCTCTCGTCAGAAATTATCTACAAGGAAATACCAAAATCTCAAGACCTCATTGTGCAATAAATATTTTTACTCGGTATTTGACTCTATACCTTCAAAAATTGGATAAAACTATCATGTCTCTACTAATTTTTTAGGGGCAAAACTGACTCGACCTTATTTATATTTAACATAGTTCTCGTTGATGCTTTTAAGCAACTTGCTTGTTTTTATTGAGCAAAGTCTTGATAGACATGTTTGAGCTCTTTATCTTCCTCATCCTAGATCAAGTGGATTAATCTAACTATTGGATACAGTTCAAGCTTAGGGTGTGTTTATTTTTTCCTTTAGCTAAGGGATTGAGTTCACAAACCCATTTAATAATTTTATTTCTAAGTTGGACCTACCATTTCACTTACGCTCCGTTCTCAAGAAAAAAAATGAATGAAAGTGAAAGAAAGGGGAAGTAAAGTAAAAGAGTGGAAGTAAAGTGACTTTCACCCCAAAAGTAGAGTGAAAGTTTTATAACTAAAATATCACCACTATACTTCACTTTACCTCACTTTAGTTCCTAAAAAAAACTGAAGAACACAAATTTTCTCACTTTCACTTTACTTCATCCCTTTTATTCAACTTGAGAACACAGTGTTAGTTGGTCTATATCCCCAAGGCATAAATTTTAATGTCCTACCCATTAAGTGGCTTATATAGATGTAGTACCCACATGGTCCCTTAGCTAAGAAAAAAAAGAAACACCCCTTAGCCTAGGGGGTATTTGGATTAGCTTATTTAGGAAGCTTAATACTTTATTTGAGTTTCTAAAAACAATACACTCAAACAAATGGGGCTTATTGGCGTATTTATGCATACTTTTACGGGCTTTTCAAAACTATTGAAGCTCTTTTTAATAAGCTAACTGAAACACTCCAGAGATTCCAGCCTTGTAAATTTACTTCTTCTACAACATAACATAATCAATTATGATGTACAATAACCTGGTCCTAAAAATGCATACCTTTAATGTTGTACATTTTGTAAAAGTGACTCAATTTGAGGTAATTTTGCATTTATAAACCTACTATTTCAACCACAAATAAACAAAACATATAATCAGTAACATAAAAACATAGTTTCAGTCACATGTTATATAATAAAGTAAAGGGGTGTTTGGCATTGTCTTTTGAAAGTGGTAAAGGGCTATTTGGCATTGTTCTTATCCATAGCAATGTGTCACTCCATACTCTATTTGGATTTTGAAGTATGATAAACTAACAGTCATCTTCTGCGTTTACATATAATTACGTACTTTCATAATCAATAATATTAAGCATGGGTAAAGCAGTATCATTTTACATACCTAAGCCAAATGTGGAGGGGCCAAAGCATACTCACAGGTTGTAATGCACGACCAGCCCAAACTTTCTTATCATGTTAGCTTCAGAAGAGAAGTCCAGATTGACCTGCAAAGGATATAAATACACATACACTTGACTTCAAGTTTAAAAACATGCTGTTTTTTTACCAACCAATAGTTGCATGTAGTTAAATTAAAAGAGCTCACCTGAACAGTACATATCCGGAACATATGATGTAAAAGATTCAAGTTTACCGAATTAGCCCGTCTCTTCAGTTTCACGTTCCAAAATCTCCTTGAACGGCTTGAAGTCTAAGCCATGAACTAATCCTTGGAAATCATCACTTATTGACTTGTGCCTTGCTACTAAAGATTAGTCTCGTCGATTTTGAGACTATTAGATATGAAGGCTGGATTTGACCCAAACTTTAAATCCGCAACACAACAGAATCATCTTCATCAAATTGGTGCTTGAATCTAGGGACCACCCATCCTAATAGTAGCTTGCATTTTGGCGCCCCTAAAAAAAGTTACAAAATACTCATACTCAGAAAAACGTCACAAATTGATAATCAATGAGGTGGATAATATAGACAAAAGGATACAAATTTTGCAAGAGAAGATAGGCATAATGTGTTCATAAAATTGATTGTAATTTGTCAATCAAAAGTATAGTTTGCCTAAAATAAGTTGATGCTTTTTGAGAAGAGATGCAAATAACATAGTGATTATGGAGATGATTTCAACCATTCCGCAAATATCTTTCAAACATTACAAACTTATAGTAGTTTCCATATATGAAACGCTCAAACTTAATACTTACTCAATTCAAAAATGCCATGAATGTTTGCCTAAAATAAGTGAGATCTTCCAAAAAATATATTTCATAAATTTTGTGCAAAAATGTATCATCTTTATGATTTAAAGTGGCGTCATGCAAATAGCCACCTATGCAATATACAAAAAAGTTATCTAATAGCTCGATTTCTTAATATATAATTTAGTAATTGGAAATCTTTTTAAATGAAGATGAAGGGTTATCTACATAATGAAGTTAAACGTCAAACGATAAGTGAAAAGTCCACTCACCGGTGAGTGTTTTAGTCGAGAGATAACCACTTTGATTGCGGAAGTTAAAAATGGAAAGAAAGAAAATGTTAGTAGTGGTTATCCTATTGTCACTTGACAGAATACTATGGGGGTGTTAGATAGCAACTCAATAAGATGACTCAACGCTTACCACCTAATCGGTCAGTAGATATGTTGTTTGGCAAGGAAAAAGGTGACACTAAATGGGTCAATTTAGTACTAAATGGGCCATGCAAGGAGGGGAAGCTCTACCGTACAGAAGCCTATATAAGCATCTAATCAAACAATCATTTTTATTCTCAGCGTCGGTGATTCATTCAGCGCTAAACCATATTTTTTTTTTTCAAACAACCCCTAAGATAACTAAGATCATACATTTAGAAGATCAAATAAGGAACTCTACAATGCTAACTCCTTCCCAAACTTCATGGTAAGTCAAAAAATGTTTCTCGCACGCAAAATCAGTAAATCATTTCATATTAGTTGGTTCGATATATAAACTTTTGAACAAAAGAAAAATCGAACAACCAATTATAACAATCGAACAAAAAAATAATATTCACTTCCATACGTATAAACTCTAACAATCAAACCAATTATAACAACCAAGTGAATCGAACAAATAATTGTCAACAAATCAAACTAAAAATAAAAGGTACTTTGTGTGTAGAAGGTTAGCAATAACGATGCTATTTTTTTCTTTAGCATTGTCTGTAATTGTAGGCCAAGGCTCGGATTCAGAAGTAATTGTAGCACTAATGGAAAATTCAGAAGTACCAAATTAACACATCAAGCTAAATAAAGGAAGATACATTAAAACTTACAAATGTTTAGATGCGGTGATTGAATTAAACCTGCATAATCAAAAAAGAAAAATATCATGCTAATATCAAGCAATAATTTTTTTCTTAAAAAAAAGTTGTACCATTGAATCCGTGATAGTCATGGTACAGATCTGTGTTTTTTGAATATGTTATAGATCTCTTTTTATGAATCGTCGGTTGGAAGAATGGGTAAAGAAGAAGCGTGTAGAAGAAGTACTATAGCATGATTGGAAGAAGAAACTGCCCAAGATCGAAAGAAATTATGAAAATACGAAGTGTATGGAAGAAGTTTGAGGAGTGGTACTTGACAAAAATATCAATGCGCTGAGCTTAGAGACACGTAAGAATATTAATTACAGGATGTTTTAAAGGGTTGTATCAAAACTCTATTTTATTAGATAGTATAGATTATTATTATTTTTTTTATGTGGCATTTTCCTAAGCAACGATATTTAAGGTGTTAAATTCGGAATTAATATTTAAAAAAATGTAGTTGGATGGGTTTGAACCTAAGCCATTTAATCCACATACAAATTCTTCAACCACTAGACCAAGCAAATTTTTGGGATTTACAATTCAAAATAAGTAATTAATGCTTAAATAATTGCTATTATTAACCTATATTTAGGGAATAGATTATGCATATAAATATAGCTTAACAAAAAAGATACGCCTCCTTTTTCTAAACCTAATGAGTTTTTCTACGTTTTCTGATTCATTCAAGAGAAGAACCATGTTCCATTATTCGATGTTGCTTACAGGTTTTTCTCTTATCCTTTACGTCTGCTTTTATTTGATGTCCATGCTAAGATGATCACATATTTTAGATGAAGTGTACATGCACATGTGTTATTTTGATCCAATGTAAGATGACTTGACTGTGATTCATGTTTGATTACACTTAACGGGGAAAGTAAAAAGGTATGTAAGTCTTATTTATGTTTTCTTGATTATTATATATTTATATGTATTACACTGTTTTGAAATTATTTGATGTCCATATTAAGATGATCACATATTTTATTTGGTGACTCTTAAAGAGGGGCGTACGATGAAAGCATGAAGCGATTCCGTGGCTGAAACAGTGGTAAGAAACTAATGTTTGTTTACATTGTCAGTCATGCACGAAGATCATTGATTTGTAAACTGACGATAATCCCACCAAGATTTAAATATAAAGAATATCTACTTTCCCCACATAACACAACTCACCAATACCCTAATAAACGTTCTCAATTTTTTCGAATCTAAAATTGATTCTCTCTAAAAATCAGCCATCATTCTCTTAAAATTAGGGTTTTCATAATTGAATTAGGGTTTTTATATCAGATTACTATTTCAATTATTATGTGATTCTTCGTGATAGGTAATTTAATAGACCGAATCATTAGATTAATGTGATTTATTGATTCAGCCTCTTAATTCGATCATGGGTATTCTTAAATTATGATTTTGATTATGATTACTTTTGATTAAAGGTAATAATATATTTTTTAGAATTTTTAATATTTTAATTTTGATCATGAGTTACCGATGACTTATTGTGTGATTACCAATTAAGGTGTTCGAATTGGCGTCTGGAAAACCAGTTATACAATGACCATTCTTTACTTTACGTCATGCTGAAAACAGTTACTTGCACTTTTATAGGCCAATGTGAACATAAGATCTCAAAACTACCAAATTATTTTCTAACACCTTTTAGTAAAGATTCAACATGATATATTTGTTCTAGACCCTAGGTACCTGTAAAGTTTATGATAACTATCATTACCTATTGCTTCATTGAGTAAACCACTCCTCAGGTAGTAAGTAATCTTTGAATTGATCCTTATTCTATTCATAATTTTGAATTTTGTGATTGAGTAGTTCGTTTCAATTGAAGTGTGAATAAATTAATATGTTTAGCGTGGTTGTGGAATTTCGTAGGAAGCTGAGCTTTCAAAGGTAAAGACTAATGGATACAAGCTACACAGAGCACATACATTTGTTGTTAACATGTTTGATGAAATCAATAAATTCATAAAGGTACGAGATGAGTGGGCACCTCTTGAAATCAAGCCTTACACACCAGGGGTAGGAATCCATATTAATTTGTAATTATATTCCTTGAGTATCATGCGGTGTCCACCTAAATTTGTACCGTTGAAACTTTGAAGTGTCGTGGTTTTAGGTGTACTTGATAGTGTCAGGTTTTAATACGTACATGTTGGTATACATGAATTTGTTTTTTCGGTTTCACGATGATGTTGCTGCCGTTAGATTTCAGTACATTCCGCATGCCAGAGGTTACGTGGAATTGCACATCGATAGTATAGGTATGTAGCCTACTTTTGGGTAATGAAAAGTTAAAGGGTGTTTGAGATTACTTATTTAAGTTATCTGCTTAGATATAAAACAAATGAGCAGGTTTAAGTGTTTGGAATTCTTAACATCCAATTCATATAATTTAAGTGTTGGACGAGCATACTAAGAAGGTGAATTATCTAGACAAATCTGTCACAGAGAATACTTGTGCAACATACCCCATTGAGTACATCCCCAACGGCAAGATTCCGTATGTAGGTCGACACCCGAAGAATGTTGTTATGTTGGCGTGTGATGCATTTGGTGTGCTTCCACCAGTGAGCAAGCTAAACCTTGCTCAAACTATGTATAACTTCATCAATGACTATGTATAACTTCATCAATGCCAATGCCATTATTCCAGTTTTAACAGATTTAGCAGTTTCGGCACAGGCAGGACATTTAAGGTTCCAACCTCATCTTATATCTTCTTATTTTCCTGATAAAATTTTGTTTTTTGCAGATCAGAATTAACAACAGTTTTGGTCCATCCGCAAGTGAATAAGCGCGCGTTAACGACTGGATTAAGGTGCGCGAGAGTGGCATCAGATACTATCTTTCTCTCGGTGACCAAAGAATTGTTGACAAACATTCTTTATTCAAAACATTTAGCTAACGGGTCAGATTGGTCAAAAGTTGTTCCTAATGGTAATGGATGCTAAAGCACTTTATTCAAACATTATGTATCATTATTGTAATGATATAAGATTTCAACCAACCCGATGAGGCTCATTTAACCCATATCAAAATATACCTTTTACGCAGCAAAAGGTGTTCCAGCATTCCTCTTCATGAAACAAGTGTTTCTCCTAATAAGGTTCTTCAAAAGAACCTGTTATAAACACCAATACCAGCCCACCACTTCTACATTAAACACCTTCTCAAAATCTGAGCCATCAGACCGTGATCCAACAGACCCTGATAAAACCTTGACCCATTAGAACCTGATTCATAATTGTTGTATAACTTCTGTGTATATTATGTGTGTTTGCAGGTACATAAGCGTGTTGTTTTGGAGCAGCGTACCTTCATTCAAAGATCGATTGTAAGCTTTTTTTATTAACGGATGATGTACATTCTTATGTTCTATTTTCATGGAAAACACTATAGTGGCATGCACGATGCTGAGTATACTTATTTTTGACAAAACGTGAATAATAAATATCAAATAATATAACTTTTATTCATGATTTGTGCTAACTCATGTATGTCTAACTGACATGGTAGGTTCTTGGTTGGAGGAAACAGATGGTTGCAGGGTTGCCTAAACTCTTCGGCGCTATGTTGTTCTTCTTTCAATCAATCAAACGATCAGTATCTACAAAAGAGGAACTTATGCACACTATATTCTCAAGCCAGTTGGAAATTGGTGACTAAAGTAAGGCTTTCTTATGTTCATGGTACAACTTTATGGTAATTTCACTATTGTGGCGCTGTGATTTCTAATTCTTTTTTACCCTATAGGAGAAGTCGAGGAGCATCTCAGACTGTTACAAGAGTTACTGTCAAGGCATCTATGGCATAGGGGTATTCCAGGGTTCATGTGCAAGTAATACGACGTTCCATAATCTACGGTAATATTTGTTCGCACCCATTTAATGAGTTGGGTCAATGGGTATGTGTGGCTAATGAGACCAGAAGTGATGAATTATGTGTGGGTTGATATTGCTTTTTATTTTTTCTTTATTGTTGATTCATTTACAGCAGCCGCGCTTGCTAATGTAGGAACAGGAGCGTTACTCGATATTAGGCTTATGATGATCTTTCGAACAATGGTTGTCACAAGAAGTCTACTAAATATTCCGACAACTGATAAAGGTAGAAGAAAAATAAATGATCTTAATGAATGCATTCTCAATGTGTTTGATTTTGTTTTGTCTTACCAGATTCCGTGTAAGTTTGATCGTTTTTAACAGTTCTGATGTGATTAATATCACTGACATAGTCTCAATTTCGGCTGGCCTTACCAAATTCTTTGATGCAGCTGTGCAATCAGGCTGGTTAATAGCTGGTATTGTAGCCTATGTGAAGAGGGTATCACAAGAGGTAAGTATGTGTTTTTGTAAAATGCTATGTCTGATTTTTACAAATGCATGCTTCTATATTCATATACATAGATATATTATGTAGTTTTTAATTTACTTGAAAACATTAGGGACATCGATCACTTGCAAACATTAGGGACATCGATCCCATTCTAAGAGCAGCTAATGAAATCCAAGATGAAGATCCTAACATTTCTAGAATTTGTATGCAGTTTTTTTTTTTCCATTTACTTACTAGATTTAGCAACTAAATATAACCTGTAAACATTGCTAAAAAATGTTTTTCTGTTATCGTATTGCAGTATGTGAGCATGCTTATACATTGGCTCAAAATCTAGATCCCAATAGTGAAGGTATGGGTGTGCTACATTTCAAAACGAGTTTGAAAATAGTTATCAAGGTATGATTTCGTGCTGATGACAGCTTACGTATATCCATTAATTAGTTATGCTTAATGACATGTTTGGTATTTTTTCTAAAAAATATTTGGCAGCAAAAATTAGTGAAGAAGGATGGTGCTGATTTTGACCGAAATCAAGACATAAGTCTCTTACGAGAGTTTTATAAGCTTTACCGAGAGAAGAATAATGTCGATTAGCTACGTGAGGAGGAAATGGAACTGAGGTAGTCAAGCACATTCAGTGGAAATTTTCAAGAGTACCGATCTTATTTTTGGTATCTTATTAAGTCTTTTTTGTATTCAATTTAAATATTATTTAGTTTTATACATTTCTATGTTTATAAAAACTAGGTTAGAGCGCATAACTGTTATGAGAAAAAGGGTTTTAGCAACTCTTAATGTTGGGAATATTAGAGCAGCTTTCTCAAGAGTTTCTCCCGAGGCAGCAGAAGAATTGATTCCCAACGAGGTTTGACTCCTTTTAATAACATATAAGTATAACCCATTTGTATAAATTGTGAACTTATATTTCAACTAATGTTGGGTTCTATGTTTCAGTTAAAACGAGTTATTGAATTCAACACAGCTATGACAGAAGACTTGATCGCTTATAATAATATACCTCTTGATGCTTCTGGTATGACACTATACATTTGTTCCCTGAGGTGAATGCGTTTTCAACTTTCATTTTATATCATGCTTTTTTCTTTTTTGTACTTCTCGCTAGCCAGTATGTTTGAAGATGCGATGAATATATGCTCAGGTCCGTGTTGCAGTAGCATCATTGAAGTATTTTAGAGGTCTTCCTAGGCTGCCTGGTACTTTTCCAATACCCGCCACTATGAGTGCTGATGTTCTCGATTTTCTGCACTATCTACAAACTGGGCTATATTTAGCTCAACCGCGAGTCTTGGTGTTATTCACTGTGGCCACAATGAGAAAAGGTATTTTAGTGACCTTAAAATAATGTTTCTAAAAATGTACCTTTCCAAATGATAATAACATTTACCACATTTATGCCTTGACAACATTCATACATACCGCTGAGAATTTGCTCCTCCTAAGGTTCATGGCCAATATGATGTAATTTTTTTCAGTAGTTTTCCTTGAGCTTATTGAAATTTTATTAAACCAGTTTCAATCAGATGCTCATAGTTTGTCTTTACATGTTGTCAAACAGTTTGGAAGTCATGAAAGAGCCTTTGATTTATGTGAAGATGACACATCAGCTATTGTGAAATCAGGGCTAGAGGCATTCCATGAATAGACTTAAATGTGTGAGACGATGAATAGGGAAATGTACAGTAACTCAAATTAAAATATCATCACAACCAATCTATGGTCTGCTGAGCTCTCCAAGCTTGCTGCCAATGCCTTCTTGGCGCAAAGAATCTCTTCAGTTAACGCCATGTCAGCACTTTGTGAAGCAACTGGTGCTAATGTTAGTGAGGTTTCTTATTCAGTTGGGTAAGATACTAGAATCGGTGCAAAGTTTTTGAATTCCAGTGTGGGATTTGGCGGTTCTTGCTTCCAGAAAGATATTTTGAACTTGGTTTACATCTGTGAGTGCAATGGTCTCCCTGAAGTGGCGGAATACTGGCGACAGGTCATCAAGATCAACGACTACCAAAAATCCCGTTTTGTAAACCGTGTTGTAGCTTCTATGTTCAACACCGTTGCAAACAAGGTTGCCATCCTTGGGTTTGCCTTCAAGAAAGATACCGGTGACACTCGTGAAACACCAGCCATTCATGTTTGCAAGGGTCTGTTGGGCGACAAGGCCCGTTTGAGCATCGTCTATGATCCACAAGTCACCAAGGACCAGATCTAGCGAGACCTTTCAATGAACAAGTTCGATTGGGATCATCCTCTTCACCTTCAGCCAATGAGCCCCGCAACTGTAAAGCAAGTGAGCGTTGTTTGGGATGCATATGCAGCTACCAAAGTGCCCATGCAGTTTCTATTTTGACAGAGTGGAACGACTTTAAAACCCTGGATTTCCAAAAGATATACGAAAACATGCAAAAACCTGCATTTGTCTTTGATGGAAGGAACGTTGTGGATGCCAAAAAGCTAAGGGAGATTGGTTTCATCGTTTACTCGATCGGTAAGCCATTGGATGCTTGGCTTAAGGACATGCCTGCTGTGGCCTAAACCGATATGCTTTCATCAGAGGTCTTTACTATTTTTTCTATAATTTTGTCGCTTATATGTCTAAGAAGCCAGTAGAGGAAGAATATCCGCTTTTGGATAACATGGACTCCAATTCAGGAAGCTCGCAAAAAGTTTTTAGCATGAACTTGTATAGTACAACTTTCCATCTAATTTTATCACCATAAATGAATCCTCCTCTCTTTTTCCCAGAGCAATACACAAGACACCATTTGGATAAATCCTCAAATGATTAACACAGTACTTGAATGTCCACGCAGGATGCCCATTCTTCATTGCATAAATGTTCAGCTGATCTTGAGGGTGAGTCTTGTCCTTACCGAGAAGAAGCAAACAACACTACACAAAAATCACAAATTGAGGACGCTCTTTTTTTTGGGTCGACAATGTAGTCCCAAAATGCAGGTGTAGGACCCACGCGTTTTCAACAAAAATAGCAGTCAACTAAAAAGATTTGGCACGACGCAAAAAGGCACGACAATGTTGTGCCTTTTTCTAATTATTTGTTTTTTTATAATTTAAAATCTTTTTAATAAACCAGTCACGTAAATAAATACATCCCGCCCTTTTTTATCCCGCCAAACACTTTGGGACGACATTGTCGTCCCAAACTGTAAATCTATAATTATATATATATATACTAGCTTCATAACCCGCCCAATGGGCGGGTTCGCTCCATAATATTACTTGATGAAATTTAATCGGACGTAAATGAATAATGAATAACGAAAAATATCATAAACACTAAAACGGAAACAAAAAGAAAGTGTTGTGGATATAAGAAATGTTGATAAAAAAAACTTCCCATAAAAGATAACTTTACCTAATTCTTAAAGTGCAAATAGGAAAAAAGGGACTCAGAGACATATATTGATCAAGGATGCATACAAATATACATAAAAGTGGAACATTATAGTATAATAATTTTGTGAATTCATGATTCATTTCCAATGGAACAATCCAGTAGATTTCTTTCATATTCATCTCTGGCATTGTGAAATCTGCACCATAAAGAGATGTACATTGTCATCTATTTTTAGTACGGGAAGTCAAGTAAGAGATCAAAATGGATACAAAGAGTCATATGATCATAAAGTCCAGAATATCGTTAGAATTCTTCAGATCAAACAGAATTCTTTAAAGTGAAAATAACCCATATAATAAATTTTTACGAGATATAACTTTTGACTAAATGACACTCATCTTACCTCATATACTCTTTGTTTTATGGCTGCTTCAAGACATATACTCTTTGTTTTATGGCTGCTTCAAGAAATTTGATTACTCTTTGCGTCTCGTTATGTGATTTCATAGGGGATCCATCGCTATGTCTGATACTTTCTGTAATACAAAACTAAACAGTAGCATAATAAAATTTACGATAACAAACCTAAACCAAGCACATCTGACTTCATGGTGGATTTCAAGACCTATAAAAAAAATATGTATTCAATATCTGTTGATGTATTTGGTCAAAGAACGGTGATGTGATGAGGCTGCTACTTGTTTTCACTACTAAGTATGGGATATAAAAAAAATCGACTTGTTTTTTAAGGCTACGTAAGTGGTTACCCGATTTGACATTTTTTATTCCACTCAGTTGTTCTCATTCTATGTAATTGATTAATAGATTGGTGCAAAAGAGCTATAAATTTGATTGATATGCTAACTAAAAAACTAATTATATCAGATATCTAAGAGTCGCGTATACTTACAAAAATCACGGGATGTTGAATATCCACTTCAAAATCTTCTTAATTAGAATCGCCAACGGGATGTTAAATATCACTTCAATACAATCTTAATTACAAAAATGATGTCTTATATGCATGTAATGGAATTCCACATTTTGATGTGTTACATATGAGTATTTTACCATTTCGAGAAAATGCAGAAAATGCAAGATTTGAGTCTGAACTACAGATGTATACGACAGATAGACCCAAAGGTTTATATTGTGTATAAAATGGAACATGGGGTATACGAAGTATACGCTCAAAGGCCTATACGGCGTATACACTATCAGGTGTTAAAAAATAAATAAAAATTTACAGGCTATCCAATTACCTTGACAATCGTCTGATATAAAAACTTATGTGACTCCTCTTGTACCTGCATATAATGTAATATAGAGATATATCGACTAAGCAAATCATTTTTTATGCATAAAAATATTTAATACTATTTAAATTTATATATTGATAAATGCAAACCAGACATCAGAGTCCCATGTGTGGAATAATATCAGATCAAGAAAGCAAACAATACACATTCCTAGGTCAACGTAGCCATTGATCTACTTGTCGTTCGTAATCTTACTGATTATAGGAAAGCAAAATCTGTGATTGTACTATCCTTAGAACTTTAGCACCAGACCTCACCAATTGTAGCAATTCGTCTTTGTTTACAACTGAAAAATATGTAAAATTGATATAAAAAGTTATTCGAACGTTCACAGCCATAAAGATGACATATGTTAACTGTAACTCTCATTATTTTCAGCCATATGCTAAAGACATGACAACACTTAAAATACTATAAGACATAGTGTGCGACCCGTTTAGGTAATAAGCGTGTTAAAAATAACATTAAGTAACAATCACATAAGCTAAATACAAAACAAAGTGATACTGCCATTCAGAGACAAGTGCATAAACTAAAGAATAAACAAAGGAAAACGGTATGTTTAAGTAATAGGTATGTTAAAACCAACATTGACCGGACATTTAGCATGCATATTATAAATCTAGAACTATAATAAAGTACACGTAGAGGGAACTCATAGAATATCAAAAGTAGAGGCAAAAATCTTGTTGTACAGAAACATATAGTTGTGTTCGGTATACTAATACTCATTTTCCTTAATCTCTTTAACAAATCTGCTTGTAAGGTTGTCTTACAGAACATGGTAGAACATAATTCATGCAAACCCATGACTCACGGACATGATGCAACAAATAAGTAGAAAAATGAACTCCATAATACGAATCACAGATAGTCCCATAGTACCAATAATTTTTTCAAAAGTGAAACATTCAGGGAGCGTATTGTAGAACTCATCATTACAACTCACTTTTTGAATACATTCTTATATCTCCGCATATTTTTTAAAGGAAAATGCACGAATACTTCTTATATTTTGATCAACCTCAATAATGAAAACTGTCAAAGTGCCGCATAGGTAGCTAAAATATCTACCATTGCATCAAAACGTCTGTAAAAAGCAACCCAAATCGTCCAAAAAATTAGCCAAAGATGTAATAATTTAAGAAGGTATATTAGGTTATCAACATATGTGCACTAACATCATTGAATTAGGTACATTTCACAATATTTTTTTCCTTTTTCTTATAGATTATGAGAAGAAACATCACACCTGCATTCCATTGAGATAAAATAAATGAACAAATGTAATATATGCACTTAAATATACACTTTATTTACAGAACTACATACGATGTAATATATCAATGATCAGCTTTATTAGGCTACCCTGGAACCAAGCTTTATTAGGCTACCCTGGAACCAACTTGCTGATATCTAATTACATCATGCGCTAAAGCTAAACATATCACGTATTTGTGTAATCGTGTGTTGTTATCAATAGTCATGTATAGTAGTGATATGCATTAAAAGCTTCATATAATCAATAAGAAAAAAAGAACCCACATGACGTATGTGATAACTTACAGTTAACCCTTCATGAACAGAGTCCTAAGATTATCAATTAAAAGGGAAAGAACTAAAAGGTACCTTCATTCTTACAAAAAAACCTTGAACCATGTTTGTCCCTTGACAAGTTTTTTAAGCGCACTCTTAGCTCTCATATGTGATTTAAAAAAGCTACAAACAAAACAAAGATCAAAACGAAACCCATCAATCTATAAGACATCCACTTAGTTGGTAATTACAAATCATAAAAAAATAGAAATACCCAGATGTGTTCGCGTCATATTGGTGAAAAATGACCAATTTTTCAGCAATTTTATCATCTTTCATAATGGGTAAACAAATTTATTAATTTTATTAGGTTTATCATCTTCCACAAGGGTAACAATACTAATAAGATCAAATAAAAAACATGAACATGAACATCATCAAGGCTGGAAAAAAATGATAAACAAAAGCAAAAACATGAACATTATCATTATGCACGTTAAAACAAAAACATGTAATTGGCACAAAAAATCAACCAAAAAAGATTAACTTCACCATTATGTTTGTAACTTTAGGGTTTGTTCGAATGTAGACTGAATGAAACAAGTACTTAAGATGGCTTTAAGTTCGTAACTTTAGTTTTCATACTAAACCCCCGTATGCATGAGATTATTAGCGTAGCTTAGTATTCAACATCTATTATAACAACAAAGTAACATATAACCAGATACTCCATGCAGTTGCTTAATGAACCTTTACTAAAACTTCTAAGATGGATACATGTTTGATGTTTAACCTTTTCTTAGGTTTCCGTTAGGTTTACATTTATATGCACTTGAAGTCTATTTGATTAAATTTCGTGAAATTTTGTTTATTTATTGTAAACTTTTTAGCTTCCTTGATTTGGTATAGGTGACTCTGACTTCTGTAGATTCATGGCATAATTCAAAAAGTTGGTCAAATGGATCAGGAGCTTCCGAAAAAGCTATCAAAAGGAAATTTTATTGAGGATTATGTACGAGCTATTTTAAAGCATACTCGAAATGGGTCCTTCCAACCAATTTTATCATACATTTAGTTTATTTTTATTAAGCATGGTATTTACGTTATACAATAATATGAGTAACATTGTCGAATCACATTTTAAATTATCTATTGTCAATGGTTATGCTTAATAGAAGTAATAAATAAAAAGCTGGATAAAGATCAAAAGATACTTGACAATGATAGATTCAGTGACTAAGAAGGTTAGTCAAACTTAACGTGTCAATTAACTTGTCAAATTGGTTGGGGCTACATCAAACATTTTAGCATGTTAAAATGGGTTAGGGTTGGTTGATATGAAACACTCCTTTCCCAAAAAAAGAGTCCATCAGATGCTTGACAATGATGGATTCCGTGACTAATGTAGGTCAGCGAAACTTAGAGTTGGCAAGACGGACATATTAATTAACGGGTCAAAACGGTTGGGGCAACATACCACGTAACCTCATATAATTACTAACTACGTCATAAAAAATAATTAAAACAGGTAACACCATAATATAATTATAATGTAAATAAACAAAATAATGAAATCAAATTTAAACAATAAAATTTAAGAAGTCTGAACAAAAACACCAACACTGTTGTAACTCAGTAAATGGTAGTTGGAGCCTCCTTAAAGAAGCCGCTCTTTTGAAAATCACTTCTGTAAGGATTCTACCATCATTATCAAAAGCATATAACCACAACCTTTTTCCCATATTCCTGGAAAACACACAAACATCACCACTTAACAAACAAATGGTATCAACAACAAAATTCCATTTGTCACCCGACAATACATACATATTCTCATCACAACGAACATCAAACCAAACCATAAATCCATTCACAGACATTTCAAATTCGTCAGCATCATCTAAATTTGGTAAAAAAATCGGCTGAAGAACCTATATACAATAAGTAAATAAACATAATTAACAAAAACAAAATAATAATAATAATAATAAATGTTAATAATATTATCAAATGTAAAAAATGTTCATGATTAATATTGTTTACAACAAAATGTTAGAAAGTAATTACCTCCTTTTAGCAGTTTTATGGATTATGGTAATATCAATTATAGTTCTTAACCGTTTCATTTAACTTTTAATTACTTTTTATTATATAAGTGTTCAATTAAACCCTAAAAATAAAAACCACAAATCGAAGTAATTACTTACTTTTAGTCGTTTTATAGATTATGGTAACATCAATTAAACATCTTAACCGTTTCATTTAACTTTTAATTACTTTTTTGTATATATTTGTTTTACTAAATCCTAAAAATAAAAACCACAAGTCATACCCGTCCATCGGACGGGTTTTAACACTACATTTATGCAGGTAACCTTTTAATTGAGGCAGAAGGATATATTTATCTCAAAACACTTATACGATCATCTTGATCTGTATTTGAACCACTGATTTGATGGAGCAGCTACATAATGTCCACTTTCCAGTCTTAGGTATTTAAATTGTCCCATTAGACCCGTTGCTATTAGCATGAATTTATTTAATTACCTATTTGCGTAACTGAACTTTCTTACCCGTAAAGGAATGATTTTACATTGGTGTAGTTTTCCAATTAGACCCGTTACTATTAGCATGAATGTTTTTAATTTACCCGTTTGCGAAACTGAACTTTCTTACCCGTAAATGAATGATTTTACGTTACCATTGCGAAGTGATGACATGAAAAAACTGTCACTATATGTTTATTTTTATGGATTAAATTAGGAAAGATTATGTTGATTATGCAGAGTTTTGCTTCAAGACATTCGGAGACAACGTAAAGAACTTGATGACCTTTAACGAACCTAGAGTGGTAGCAACCCTATGTTATGAGGGGAGCTTCGTGTTTTACTATTCTTTTATCTTCAGACAGAGCATACCAGTTACCAAATAGGTAGGTGAATAACATTAAACGTCAATAAGTGTTGCAACAGACTTAAACTTTTGTAAATAAATGTGATTACTAGATCTGTATCAATAGGAGCAAAATTTGAAGAATACAAATGGCGTCTCTAGCTTTAAACCGTATCAGTTTTCCCTCTGTAAAAAGCCTAATCACTCAGTCACATACATAAACATTTTAATTTATGTTACTACTGCTGCTACAATCATGTGATTGATTTTGTTTTTGTAGGCTAAAATTCGTGAGTTCATGCGTGATAGGAGTCTACAACTGAAAGCAAGAAGTCCAAAATATGGAAATGTTTGACTTGCATTACTATAACTATTAGTTTAATATTATTAAGGGTGAAAGCTAAAGATACGCAACGTGATTTTTCAGAACTACCAATGTACGCAACGAATTTTGAAAATTACCATTGTACGCAATATACTTTCAAATTTGGAACAATGTACGCAATATGACCGGTAACTAACAAGTTACCAGGTCACAAACTTTCAAAAATGATAGAAATGGTCCCTGTGACTTGCGTTGACTTTCACAGGTCATCCCTTGACTTTATTTTCGGTTAAAAAAGTTTCAGTAATGGTCCTTATGGTCATTAACTTTCAGATTTAGTCCGTTTTTTCCGTTTTCATCCGTTTTTGTCAGTTTTTCTTACGTTTTGTCAGTTTTTCTTACGTTTTTATCGGTTTTCATCCGTTTTTGGCCCTTTTTCTTACATTTTTGTCCGTTTTTTTCCGTTTTTCTTACGTTTTGTCTGTTTTCTTTCGTTTTTGCCTGTTTTCATCTGTTGTTTTTACGTTTTGTTCGTTTTTCGTACGTTTTTATCAGTTTTAATTCGTTTTTGTCCGTTTTTCTTACATTTTGTCCGTTTTTCTTACGTTTTTGTTCGTTTTTGTACTATTTCAACATGTTGAAAATTTTTTCCAAAAAGAAAAAAAATTTGGAAAAAAAATTTCCAAAAAAAAAGTTGAAATTTTTTCGCTATTTTGAAAAAATAAATAGGAAAAAAAAAATTTCCGAAAAAAAATTTGAAAAAAAATTAAAAATTTGAA
The DNA here is from genome assembly GCA_910596185.1 of Chrysanthemum makinoi. Lineage (NCBI taxonomy): Eukaryota > Viridiplantae > Streptophyta > Magnoliopsida > Asterales > Asteraceae > Chrysanthemum > Chrysanthemum makinoi. The sequence continues at coordinate 13,624,986 of OU343217.1, forward strand.
TAAAAAATTTCAAAAAAAAAATTTGAATAAAAAAAATATTTTTCAAATATATTATTTTTTAAAAATATTTGATGGCCTTTCCTGAATCTTAGCTCTTATCTTTTTTGGGCTATGTTGATTTTAAGCATGTAAATCTATAACTTTTTTCATGAATAACATGTTATCAAACAAGTTTAATCCTCTTCACATCTAGGATAGAATTGTAGAGTAGGCTGGGAAGTTGAATGGATGGCTTTTGACGAAGATGATGCTTATTTTCATATAGTAGCTACAAAACAGGCTTCACGAAGCTCATACTTGATTAAACTGCGTACTAACTTTTATAATGTATATTTGATCTGGTTCTTATATGAGTGTTTAATGAGTAACTCCAAGAGGTTGTAGCATAATTCTTGATAAATAGAAAAGTGTGGTAATTGTCTTCCATACATATACCGCACACGTTTGTGTTTGCTATAATCTGTTAATTGTATAGGCGTCAATATAGATACTGGCAGGCTGCTTTTCTTGCACAAGATAAAAGATTGGATTCTATAATGTTATGTACATATGAGGTGTTTATGTATCTAGGAGAGAAATTAAAACTACTTTACCCATTTTTACTATTTATTTCAATTTTTTTGACAATTGATAACAAGGGTAGATAGATTGAGATCAAAGAACCCTAGGTATTGCATATCTACTTATTAACATGTGTTTTAAAGTTTTATAACTTTTATGTGTTTTAAAGTTTTATATCTACATAAGATTAATTGATGTGTTTCAGAAAATAAACAGTGACAATCCACATGATTAATCAAAGTACTTTTCATAATATCTTATATATATCTACACGGCTATCCAGTGAATTAGTGTATTAATGGGATTAATAGGCATACTTACCAAGTCAAAAGCTTAAGGAGTTGAGATACTTGAGAGTTAAGGAACTAAAAAATAAGAGAGGTTATGGAAATGGTCATAGATTACCTTCAGACAGAATATATGACTATGACACATATAATGAGCTTGGAAATCCTGATAAGGGAGCTGAATATGCAAGGCCAACCCTAGGAGGTGAAAGAAACCCATATCCTAGACGTTGTCGCATGGGAAGTCCTACTACAAGTACCAGTGAGTGTTTTTAACCCGCAATTAATCTTAGTGAAATAAAGTGCTATTAATAAACCCCTGAAAACCAATCTCATTTACCAATATTATGTAGATATAAGAGCAGAAAAGCAAGTGAATACCATTATTTTTTCAACATATGTACCAAAAGATGAAGCTCTGGAGGGAACATGACGTACATAATGTTCCAATCTAAGGGGTATGTATAGGAATGTACTACAAGATGGTATAAGTTCAAACATGCATGAAATGTTAAAGTTTTTGGATGTCAGTGGATCTATTGAAGAAATGTTCAATTTTGGGACTCCAAAAACCATGCCAAGTTAATCAAGTAGTTATTTTAACAAGCATTACAAACCCTTTCTTGATCATAAATCATAAACATCATTGAATTACCAAGAAACTCAACAAGCTATATACGAGATGATGAACTTAATTGGCCGCCAAACTCTTGCAGGGGTGAACCCTATTAGCTTAGAGAAACTGAAGGTATGTTCATAAAAATAAAAACCAAAAATCAAAATACTTACCTGCTTTTAGCCGTTTTATTGATTATGGTAACATCAATTATAGATATTAACCATTTCAGTTAACTTTTAATTACTTTTTAGTATATATTTGTTCTACTAAATCCTAAAAATAAAAACCACAAGTCATACCCGTCCATCGGACGGGTTTTGCCACTAGTATATATATATATATATATATATATATATATATATATATATATATATATATATATATATATATATATATATATATATATATATATATATATATATATATATATATATATATATATATAGGGAGCTTTATTTTGAGAACCCTCTTTCTACCATTGGATTAACATGATCTATGGTTGAGATTGAACAGTGGTATTTTTGTAAATAAATGAAAATTAATTTTTCGGGAAATAATAATAAAAGGGTATAAATGGCATTTCCCTTTTACAATTTTTGATAACTGCATGCTTGATATTCGGGATAGCAGAGATCATATTTTATATTTTCAAATATTTTCAATGAATATAGCTTCTTAAACGCACAAAAAAACATACACGCTCATTAATTTCTCACCTACAAAAACACACAAGATCATCAGAAAACCCTAAAACCCAAAAACATATCTGATTCAATCCGTCAAATTAACAACGATGAGGACTAATTACTTTAACAAAAAAGAACCTACTGATAACAAAGGTATGATTTTCATTCGTTAATTATACATTTTGATTCGTTAATTATACATGTTCAAGAAAAGGGTTAATCGACAAACATCTTTGTTTTGCATAACTGTATTGATGTTTTTTTAAATTATTTATGGTTTTTGTGTGTTAATCGAATATGGTTGATAAGTAAGATTAACAATGATGTTAATTTGTGATTGTTATAAAAATTCATCTTTTTAATAACTGTGTAGAAGGTTTATATAGTTTATTATGGTTATTTTGTTGTTAATACATTATGGCATGTACCTAGGATGTACAATGATGTTAATGTGTGACTGTAATTAGTATTTTGTTATGAATGAGAATAAAAAAAAAAGGATTGCATGTTTGTTTCAAGGCTGTTCATGTTTTGTTTGATAAAAGGTTGGTGTACAGGGGTGTTTCAAGGCTGTTCATGTTTTGTTTGATAATGGTTTGTGAATTTGATAGAAACTATATCTGGAAAATCATTTGAAAAAAAGAAACCGTATATGTTGCATGATTCTCCATAATTTTGAATTATCAGTTAAGATTATGTGAATGTTAAAATACCAATAATGCCCCTAATAAATTAATTATTTTAATTTAAAAAAAAATGTATACTAAATTGTGATTGGTCAATTGGAGTTCTCACAGTTCTCGCACTTAACAGGGTTCTCATAATAAAGATACTTTATATATATATATATTTATATATATATATATATATATATATATATATTATACTTAAATTTTGGGCTTATATACAACGTATACGATTTAAAAAAATTAAAACGTATAAATATTGATGAAAGCATAAAAAAACGTACAAGAAGCGTATAAGAATTGATGAAAACGTGTAAAACAGACGAAAATGTATAAAATGTACAAAAATCGTACAAAATACGTATTTAAAAAAATTACAAAAAAAGTTTTTTTTTTTAAGTATTAATAATTTTTTTTAAGCTCTCACGTAAAGTTTGCAAAAAGTTTTCACAAAATGATATAGCATGATAAATCTAACTTAAAAAATCCCCTATTTTTGTTAATTGCCCAATAGATGTAATCGTTACATCTTACAATGACACATCATTTAGTAAAAATGTTTTTATTAAATTTATGTGGATGTATTATTTCTCGAAACTTAAAAGTAATTGGAATAGAAGCCAAAGTACATACACTTAGACCACACAATTTTTAATTTTTATCATTTATTCTAACGAAACTACACATTTCATTAAATTAAAAATAACAATAAAATCAAAATATAAATACATTAAAAAAAATATAGTTTAGTGATTAATGTTCGATAGATGATCCACAATATCTTGTTGAAGCTCGTGTGCACTTTCCTATCTAGTAGTTCTTAGTTTGCCTACGTTGCAAATTTGGTTGGGGAGAAACGTACAATTCATTAATTTCACTAACTTTGAATTCTTGATCTTTCAGTATCGTGTTATATAGTATGATGCAACAATACACGATTCTTCGTAGCGTGTTAACTTGGTAAGCACGTATGGGTTTTTGTAAAATTCCCCAAGTACCTTGTAGAACTCTGAAAAGCTCGTTCAATATATTTTCTTGCATTTTCTAGAACTTTTTTAAAATTCATTGTTTATTCATCTCTTGCAATGGAAAACGCTTTGAAAAACATAGACCATCGAGGATTTTATCCGCTAAATAGTAACATTTTTCATATTTTTTCATATACTACAAATGGAGCTTCCGGAGCTATATCATCAAGAAGGCAATCAAATATGTATGAATCATAAAGAACATTGAGGTCGTTATTTGACCCCACAACACTAAAATTTGCATGCTAAATCCACAAGTCATATGTCACAGCGGCTTCAAGCATTAGAGTCGGGTATTTATGATCACACCTTTTTAATTAGCCGCGTAATGCCTTCAGACGTTTTGTCCATATTTCTCAATGTATATAATCAATGCTCTCAGCATTCCTGAGTGTCCATGTTTTCCTTTGTGCAATGCATAGATATTTTGGATGTCATTTAAATCGGATTTTCTTATAAACTCATATACGTATAAAGTATATATGCATTAGTGAAGTTTTGTAAAAAAATGACGTGAACAATGTTCACCAATTTGCAAGTACTCATCAAATGTATCGGGTGATGTGTCATATATCAATTGGCTTATGGTCGATGTGCATTTCATGATAGGACTAATACTTAAACGACCCAAAGCATCCAGTCATTGTATAACAAAAGAAAGTATTCACGTATAGGTTCAACATTGTAATTGGTAATATCATTGATTATTTGTTTAGAAAGTTTTGAATTTATACAACACATTCGCCTAGAATTCCTCTCCGAGTATTTAGGTGGATTATTTTCATCGCCAAAATAATCATCTAACAGCCGTTGTTCCGCAACCCCTCATTTATGTGGTATGTTTGTCCTAGTATGAGGACCCTAAATCTCGGCTTCTTGATTACCTAAAGCTAGAAGTTGTTCATAAGACCGCATATACCTATCCTGATCTTCTTGAAGGTAAAGATCGTAATGATCATAGTTATTGGGATCCATAACATTTTTTTAAGGTAATAGAAGAAAAGTATTGCTGAGATGTGTTTGTAAAAGTATGTGTAAAAATTAAAAGATTTAAGGGGTACTTATTAGATTTTCAAAGGGTGAAAAAGTAGATAAAATGGAGTTTTTTTTTTATTTATAAAAAAAGCTAGTTTTTTAAGAGTCTTATGGCTCTCTTTTCTAAACCGTTGCATATATTGGACAAAGACAAAAAATAAGAAAAAAAGCATATAACAAGGCTTCCGCGTGAGAATGTATGGTGCCATGTCCAGTGTTGGTAGTGTGTTATTGGTTCGCTTTATCGGTCGGTGCGAGGCAAAAAAACGGCTCATATCAGGCGCTCTTAGGGTGTGTTTGGTACTTTAGTGTAGAGAAATGATTATTGGAACGAAAAGAACATCTCGTACATCGACATGGCCAGATCTCAGCCTGTACGAGGTGGTCGGCCGCACACGGTCTCCGATCGTAAAGGACCCCAATTTCTAAAACGTACATATTCGCATTAACTAACCTAAGATGATTCAAGTGTCTTAAATAGCATTTTACAAGTATAGAAACTACATTATAATCCTGGATGAAGAAAACAAAGCTCGACCTCGTGTTTTAATGGCGTAAAACAGCTTGGCCTTTTGATGTGAGCAATTGAAGTTTATATTAGTTGTTGTTACCCCTTTAAAATTTGATAGTTATCTCCTTTACACCTTTATTATTACTCAAAGTCTCATTTTATCCTTTTAACTTTCATTTTTCAAACTCAAAAATGGTCAGACAAATGTGTATTTCAAAATCCTTTGTTGTAAAAGACTAGACCAACATTTAATATCTTAATTTAATTTTTAAAACTATATCTTTTATAAGAAAACTGGTTTTAACATGTACATGCAATAGTTTGTAATAGAGAAATGCTTATTTTTAACTATATTTAAGAAAAAATTACGACCCTTACAAATTTGATGAATTTTACTAAGAAATCATTTTCGAAATTAACCGATAATGTTTAAACTTCCTATTAAGATAACATTGGATAAGGAGATCCAATGTAAGTCACTTTTATCTACATTTAACTTTAGATATCAAGGGCTTATTTCGGATTTTCATACAGGGCCTTCAAAATCTACGGGACGACTTTGTACATCAACTACGGGAATTAAATGCCAGAATATCAAGAAAATGTATGGTGTTACATTAAACACCAAATCAAATGTACTTCAAAAAGTATCACAAAAGTGGTTGCATTGTCTCAACAACTTATGAGTTTCTTCTTTATGTTATTATCATATTTGACTTCTATATTGTTCCATCAGATTTGTGAGAAAAGGAAGAACGGATGGTGCGTATTAACAGAAACACTTTGACTAATATTATAAAACATGTTATCATTTGGTAAATAATTTTCAAAAAATTGATGATAGATTGGCCAAAAACTCGAAGACATTATATACGTTTATGTTTTAGCCAGAAAACAAGGTAAAAAAATCATAAGGGTAAAAAAAAATTGAAGGAAGTGGTTCGCTCAAAGTAATTATATGTACTGATGAGTACAATTTAATTGGGCAAAAGTTTTGATGATGGACGGTTGGTGCAAACGGATTTATGGATTTATGTTTAGTTGCTGTGTAGTTGTGCAACATAATGGAGATATATATATTTGTCAGTTGTAGTTTGAATTGGCTTCGTGCTTGAACGTTCACATAAATAAATGGATTGTACGGTTCATTTAGTTATTTACTTTTCCTTTTTGCTTTGTCCGTGTGTGTTCAAATGAACCCTAATACAGACAGACCGAAACCAGGGTGGAGCTGGAATATTTTTTGAGTGGGGGGGGCAAATTTTTTTCAAAGACATTGGTTGAGAAAGAAAAAGAAAAAAAAATAGCTAACCGATAAATGTGCACAGTCGGGTCGGTTGATTTTGTACAATAACAAACGTGGTTATAACAAGAAATATGCCAATAGTATCGTGTCGAATTCAACACCATATTAACCTATACATTATTTTCATAACAAAGAAAAGTTTTATATCCGACTATTCGTTGATAGGAATTGAAAACAAACAAAATAAGTTTAAGTATTACGTACACGTTAAAGATAATCATATCAGATATTTGATGATGAAACACCTTTTTTTTTAACAAATGATGTAAATAAAATTTGCAGCAAAAATCAAGAACTGTTACATAAACTTACTTTATATTACACTTTATTTTCAAGAAAAACTTACTTTATCAATTACAAAAATAGACTTCTAAAAAAAAAAAAAAAAAAAACTAGGGAAATTAACTAAGTAGTAGTGGTCCCCACCACCTACACAAACAGTCAACAAAACCAATGTAATCTTTTCCACTCACACACAGCAATCAACATGTCATCCTCCATCTTCTTTCTAAAAACTCCATCTCGAGCAACACTAGACCATCCAACCTTGGATCTCTTTGTTCAACTTTAGCAAACGACCTTATCTCATTTATCTGGTTTTGAGGGGGCAAAATGTCGACAAACACGAGATTTTCTGAAAAAATTACACTACGCCGGAAAGTTATGGGGGAGGGGGGTGCACGCGCCCATCGTGCCCTCTCCGTAGCTCGGCCTCTGACCGAAACTATCCACTTAAACCAAAAGACCGATAATTAAATGAACCAAATCCCGAAAAACCAGTTCAGTATAGTTCGGTTATGGTTTTTATTTTTAGATACCCGCAGATACTAGAACCGAACCACATATGCATATATGTGTGTGAGTTTGGTTCAATAAAGATAATAAAAAAATGAAAGATTAACCGGTTGATTGTTGAGTAAAACTGATTGCACTGTCATATCGAACATAAAATCATCTTTTATTAGAAGGCACCTTTATATAATTCTAACGAACTTTTTTCTCGGTTTTTTGTTAGTGTTGAAATTTACGCCCAGAGCATGTGAAGTAAATCACAAGTGGTTTGTAACAATGTTAATCATACATGATTTGTCAAATCACGTGTGATTTGTGAATTGAAATTTAAAAATCGCATCAAAAATTATATGTGATTTCGTATTATCTAATATACAATGCCTATAAAAAAGCGAGATTTTTTTTTCAACATCGAAGTGTCCGTCTACATGAAAAAAAATCTCGTCGTGATAGTGTTTTTTTATCGCTTAATGATTGACCACTTTTGAAATATTTTATTTCTAAAAAAAAGAAATTAGAAAGTGAGTTTTTTTCATTGGATGAAAAATAAATGGTCAAAAAATTTTAAAATAAGGGAAAATGATGCAAATAGACCGAGGGCAACCGCTGTCATTGGGCAACTCATCGAAATTGTGACAAGTGTCCCGTATGTGTAAGGTATTGTTTTTGGGCAACTAAAAAGCGTTGGGCAACCGTATATTTTATTAAGGGTTTTTTCATCATTTTACATAATATTTGTCAAGTACATTCAGTAATTGCCAATCCCTTTTAGGTTCATGGGTTAAACAACTGCTATCCATCTCCTGCTTCTCTCCACCTCCCCTCCTGCTTCTCGACATCTCCTACTTCTCTATGATTCATCTCAAAACAGATGGCCCGTTATAATTGCCATCTGTTTTCCTCTTTTCAAACACACACACAATAGATTTCTTTTCAAACACACACACGCACATAAACCAACTTCAGGTTAACCAAATCTAGGGTTCGTCATATTTTTAATTCCAGTTAATTTTGTATACTAGAAATTTATATTTTTATTCAAACGTTTATGTCTATTGCAGGTTTGAACATGGATTGCAAAGTGTCGCTGCCATGAATTTTCTTAATCAAGGTATGTAATTCTTTATCCTTATTACTGATTTATGGTTATTTTGTGTTTGTATGTGATATGCTTTGTCAATTTTGTCACTAATTTGGTCCGTTCAACTGTTGAACAGTAATGTTAGGTAATGTAGTTTTCCTTGGGAAAATCACAAAAATTGTGGTATTTGACTCTTTTCTTTACACCATAGACATATTTTAGAAAATTTTCGGAAATGGTCATACCCTCATCGCAAGCCACAAGTAGGACATGAGCTAACAAATAAAAAAAGTTGACACTTGTAACTTTGTATTTTTTTTCTTCATATAATGTGTAGCAATCCAGAGGCGCTACCATGATTTTCGTTTTGCATTCAAAGCATGTTGAGATTCTAATGTAGTGCGTAGTATCATAAATTTTGGTTTTCGTTCCAGATCATCTTGTGATTAGTTGGCCTTGTCACACCTCTAGCACTTGTGGGGTGGTGTATAAGAACCTTGATGAGTAAACTGCCAATAATTTAATGGAGTAGATATGTGACTTGTGGTTCACACTTTTAGTCTCAATATATGTTGGGTCTCCATACCCAACCTCATATACAAGATTATTAGTGTGAAAATGAATGGCGTCTTTGAGATGCTTTGATCTTCATGGAAAATTCAAAACCAGATAACTTGGGTTCCCATTCATCATTTAATAGAACTCTGCTAATGCATATGAGCCGGTGTATTACGCTGAAATCGCGTGGCTCGTCATGATGAATGTAGCTCAACGCTTGCGCAATACCGACAGATATCTCCAATCTTCGCACCCATGTCAACAAAATCGGGTCACTTAGATAGTTGCCGAGACTTCCCCTGATATTATGCCTGGTAATGATGATCTTCTCATCATTCTCATCACAAAACCCAACAAGAGAAACCAGATTTTTATGATTGAGACTAGAAAGCATTGAAATCTCCATCCAAAATTGTTGTTCTTTTTCATCATCCCGTTCTCTCTTTAACCACCTTCGCACACGGATTCTAATCAACTCACCCGACCACAAAAGCTGTCCCCTGTATCTCTTTTCATATTCATCTATTTCCCAACTATTTTTTTCATCAAAGTTGTTGGTGGCGGATCTTATAATTTTAAGGGGGATTCTCAGTTGAGCAAAGTCATCATGATTGACTGAAGACATAATGTATGTATCTGTTTGTTAATCTGAACAAAAAAGGGTGTGTGGGTGGGTAAAAAAGAAGCGAAGAAGGGTTTGGGTGATATATAAAAATCTGTTCGGTTTGTGTTTGTGTATAAATGTGTGAGTTATCTTTAATGGATGGAGCTCTGGTTTTTGCATTATTATTGTAGTAGGCTCTAGACTTTTTGACCGTTAACATTAAACAAATTGTCCATAGCGTATAGGAAACTTTCCTTTTATTGAAATAATCAAGGTTTTGAATACAATAAATAACAAAACAACACATCATTATGAAAGGAAAAAAAAGGTTTTTATTGATCTCAAAGCCTAAGGGTAAGCTAATTATATCACGTTCATATTGCATTATGCAGGTTTATTTGACGAGTAATAGGTTACTTGTTTTTGCAATTTAGTTGGTAAAACAACTGGTTACTTATCATCTTTTTTTATTTTATTTTAAAGGCACATTGTTAGTGAATGAAAGAATGCTCGGCTGCTCGAGTCCTATGTCATTGCAAGAGATCATTTTCTTGTCCCCCATGGGAAAATGTTCGCTAGTGTTGGAAGGTGATTTTATCTTAATGATGCATTCCCATGCTATCCTCATCACAAGCTGTCCTTTGAATTTGTTACGTGACGATTGGTTGGTATATAATGAAAAATTGCTGTTATATATTTTTCTGTTTTATTAAGATATGTTTTGGTTACAAAAAGGATGCAAAGATATTCGGAAGAACAGATAAAACAAGAGTAGAAAGAAGATAAAGGGGCTAAAATTGTTATTTTTGAAGATGAATTGGTTAGGGAAAGGTGTAAGAAATGCGAAAGGACTATTTGTGGGTACTTTGTGGGTGCACACATGGGTTTGAATGAAATGAAATATAATGTTAGAAGAATGTGGGGTAAACTGGGCCTTGTGAAAGTGTCCATGAATGATAATGGTTTCTTCTTTTTCAAATTTAAGAATGATGAAAGTTTGCAATATATCATTGAAAATGGCCCATGGTTAGTCAAAAATAAGCCCTTGATAGTTCAAAAATGGGATCCTGAGGTCAATATTGAAAGAGTGGAGCCTAATGTTCTACCTGTGTGGGTTAAGTTGGTTAATGTACCTATGAAGGCCTGGACTCAGAAAGGTATCAGCACCTTGGCTAGTTGCTTAGGCAAACCTCTCATAATGGATGCAGTCACCACTAGAATGTGTTATTATGGGGCTGAGAAATTTGGTTTTGCTAGAGTTTTTAGTCAAGATTAATGCTTCCCAGGAGGTCCTTGATGAAGTTAAGGTACATTACTTTGATAGTGATAAAAGGAAAGTTAGAAATAAAACTGTGAAAGTGGAATATCCTTGGAAACCAGTGGTTTGTAATCATTGCAAAGTGTTTGGTCATAGCCTAATTCAGTGTACTAAAAGGCCTAGAACAGCTGCTGAAATTGAGGTGGGAAGAAAGGAAAAAAAGGTGGATGAGAAAAATGTTGGAGTCACAACTAAACATCAACAGAAAGGAAATAATGAAGGTGCTAAGTACTTCAGAAGGCAAGGGGGTTGCAGTATAGACCCAAAACTCATTCTACAATGAATAAAGAAGGAACAAACAAGGAGGGATCAGAAAAACTGAGTCCAACAATGATGAACAACCCAAGTATCAATAGTAACAAGAATGAGACAAATAATAATGTTAAAGTCAATGCTAGCAAGGATAAGGAGAACAAGACAAAAGAAAAGGATAAAGTGTGAAATATTAGTCCTGAAAATATGAAGGCTTTTAAGAAGAGCTCTAACAGATTCAATGTTCTACAGAATGAGTATGCAAATGAGTTCCCTACATTGATCTCTCCTCAAAAACAAAAAGTGGTGGACCATTTCATTACTCAGAAAATCAAGAATAATAGTGAAGAAATGATAAAATGGAGTGATGATATGAAGTCCTACTTGAAGGAAAATTGGAAAGAAGATAATATGGTTAATGATAGTGCTGAAAGTAGTGAGAATAACAAGACATTGGTAGAAGATGTATTTGATGATGAGTCTGATTTATCAGGGTTCATTACCAAAAATGATATGGAGAATGCTAGTAAGAATGTTCTTTTGGAAGATGGCTGTGAGGGATTATTCAATGTATAATATGGATAATAGTTGTAAGATAGCAGCTTGGAATGTGAGAGGATTGGGTAAAAAAGTGAATGAAGTAAAGAATTTAATTAAGAATGGAAACCTGAATGTTTGTGCAGTTTTGGAAACTCATGTCAAAGAAGTTAATGTTGGTGAAACATGTAACAAAATGTTTGGTGATTGGTTGTGGGCTTTTAATTCTCAGTGGTCTCCAAGTGGTTGCAGAATTATGATTGGATGGGATCAAACAGTTGTACAGGTTATGGTTCTTCATTGCACTAGTCAAGCTGTCTTCTGTCTTATCAAAGGGATTAACTTTAATCTTAAGATCTATTGTACTTTCATATATGCTAAAAATGATGCTAGAGATAGAAGAATTTTATGGAAAGACTTGGAACAACATAGTATGAGTGTGAATAATGAGGCATGGTGCTTAATGGGTGATTTCAATGTCACCTTAAAATTGGATGAGCACAGTGATGGTATGTCCTTTTCTACTCAAGATATGCAAGATTTTCAGGATTGTGTGGCTAGTATTGAGGTTGAAGACATTAACAAGGTGGTGCTTCACTTTACATGGACTAAAAGCTTGTTGAATCCTAATACAGCTATCCTCAAAAAGCTGGATAGAATTATGGGTAATGGCACCATGATAAAAGATTATACAGCTGCTTTTGCTTGTTTTCATCCTTATATGATTTCTGACCATAGCCCAACTATTTTGAATATTCCTAAATGTCTAGAGAAGAAAAGAAGATCCTTCAGATTCTCAAACTATGTTTCTAATAAACCTGAATTTCTTCCCTTGGTTAAAGAGGAATGGAGCAAGCCTATGATGGGGGTTCAAGATGTTTGTTCTCGTTAAAAAACTGAAAAATCTTTAAAAAGGTTTGAAAAAATTAAGTTAGAAGGATGGTAATTTGTTTGAAAAGGTCAAAGAGTTAAAAGAAAAGGTGATGAAGTTACAAATTAGCCTTGACAGTGATGTTCATAATAAGGAGTTAAAAAGGAAAACTGTGGATGCAATTAAAGAATACAATGAAGCAGCGATTGATGAAGAAAAGTTATTAGCTCGAATAGCTAATGTCAAGTGGCTTAATGAAGGTGATAAAAACTCTGCTTATTTCCACCAAGTTATCAAAGGTAAAATACATAGAAACCATATCAATATGGTGTTTGATGAGGAGGGTAAAAGATATGAAGGCAGGGATGTCCCCATACAATTTGTTAAACATTTTGAAAAATTTCTTGGGAACAGTGTTGCTACAAAAAGTGTGGATAATAGTGATGATCTTTTTAATTTGAAAGTCTCACAACATGAAGCAGAGATTATGTGTTCAGAAGTGAGTATTGAGGAAGTTAAAGAAGCTCTCAAGAGTATTGATGATAAAAAAGCCCCTGGGCCAGATGGGTATACAGCTAAATTTTTCCAACAAGCTTGGTCTGTGGTGGGGAATGATGCATATGATGCTGTTAAAGAGTTCTTTAACTCTGGTAAGATGCTGGCATAGCTTAATTCCACAATCATTTCCTTATTCCCTAAAGTGAAAAATCCAGCTAAAGTCTCAGATTATAGACAAATTGCATGTTGCAATGTGGTTTATAAGATCATAAGCAAAATTCTTACTAAAGGTTGAAGAATGTATTATGCAGAATCATAAGTTAGAATCAAAGTGCTTTTATTCCTGGTAGAAGTATCACTCATAATATCCTTCTTACTCAAGAATTATTAAAAGGTTATGGATGTAAAAATGGGAAAGGTAGATGTGCTCTGAAGATTGATATTATGAAGGCTTATGACACTGTGAGTTGGTCCTTCCTTGAAGAAGTCTTAATTGGATTTGGTTTCCCAAAGAGGTTTATTGGGTGGGTTATGACAAGTATTAAGACTGCATCTTTCTCTATATGTGTTAATGGTAAAAGCCATGGGTATTTTAGAGGAGGAAGGGGATTAAGGCAAGGTGATCCCATTTCTCCCTACTTGTTTACCATTGTTATGGAAGTTCTAACATTGACTCTTCAAAGGAAAATTAGACAATCAGATACCTTCAAGTATCATCATGGATGTGAAACTTTGAAAATCACAAGCCTATGTTTTGCAGATGATCTTATGGTTTTATGCAATGGAGATGTTAATTCTGTTATGGTAATCAAACAAGCAATGGATGAATTTAGTGAGTATTCAGGTCTTAAGCCTAATTTGGGGAAAAGTACTTTATTCTGCAGCAACATTAATGATGATATCAAGGAAAGAATTTTGGAAATCATTCCATTTAATGTTGGTAATCTTCCTGTCAAATACTTGGGAGTCCCTCTTGTGACCAAAAGACTAAGTGTTACCAACTGTAAGACCTGGTGGAAAGAGTGAAAGGAAGGATAAAGGACTGGAAGAACAAATTTCTCTCATATGCTGGTAGAATGCAGTTAATAGCATCCATTCTTTCTGCAATGCAAAACTACTGGGCTAATGTTTTCTTTATTCCTAAGACTGTTACTAAAGATATTGATAGGCTGCTTAAATATTTCTTATGGAGCCAAGGGGAAAAAGTCAGGGGAAAGAAAGAATAGCATGGAAATGTGTATGCAAGCCTAAAGAACAAGGTGCTCTAGGATTCAAGCCTCTTGATCACTGGAACAATGTGTTAATGAGTAAGCACATCTGGAATGTTGCAAGCAAAAAAGATTCCTTATGGGTCAAATGGGTAAACATCTACAGACTCAAAGGGAGGAGTATTTGGGAAGTTGATGAGGATAAAAGCGCTAGTTAGGGGTGGAATAAGCTGTTAAATCTCAGGGATATTGTGAGACCCTTTATCAGACACTGTTTGGGTAATGGTAAAATGACTAATGGCTGGCATGATACCTAGTACAATGGAGGCCCTTTAGATAAGTTTGTGTCTAGAAGACAAATTTTCAATGCTGGTTATCTTAATGAGGACACAGTGGATAAATTCAATTCTAATGGAAAAGTAAAATTCCCATCTGAATGGTATGATCAGTTTCCAGCTCTTAAAGATACCCAGAATACCCTTTTTATATCATAACAAACATGATGATGTGAAATGGTGGCATAAAAGAAACTCAATGGTTAAGTTCAATATTAATAAAGCATGGAAGGACTTGAATATTCAAGGAGAGGAAGTGGCATGGTGTAATGTAGTTTGGTTTTCAAATCTAATTCCTAAACATGCATTCATACTATGGCTCTTAATGCATGAAAGATTACCCACTCAAGACAGACTCCTCAAGTGGTTTCCTAATAAGAGTATGCAATGTTCTCTGTGTAACAATGGAATGGATAGCCATGATCATCTTTTCTTCAACTGTGAGTATTCGAGTAGGATATGGCATGTTATAAGGTATAAATGCAGAATTGTGGTTATGATTAATAATTGGAAGGAGGTGCTTGATGAGATTGCTGCACTCCCAAAAATCAAAAGCATCTGGATAATTGTCAAGAAAATAGCCTATGCAGCTAGTGTCTATTTCCTATGGCAAGAAAGGAATGGTAGGATATTCCAAAATAAAAGTAGAAGTTAGGAAGAGGTCTGCTTTGCTGTTGAAAATAGTGTGAGACAAAAACTTTCAAGCCTAAAAACTAAAAAGACAGATAGTGTTAAGGAGTGTTTGAGTTGTGGGATGCTAATTTGAGTGATTGAAGCTGCAGAATTAGATTCCAATTGAAGTATCTCAGTAAGTAGCTATGCTCCTATTGCAGTTTTCTCTAAGGCAATTGGGAGTAGTGAATATCAGAGGTAATGGTTTATGTTTACTTCTGATCTATATTTTTCAGTCCATTACAATGGTGTGATTCCTTGTATCTTGGAGTTCTAATCAGTATGGTTGTACCTATGGTAACCTCTTGATTGTCCTATTTGGCCTTGGGAGGGAATTGGACAGTCTTGTTAGGCTAAGTAGGAGGCTTAACTGATATGAATGTACCATAAAGTATGGTCCCCATTGTGGAGGGTAAATGGTCTTGGAGGAAGGTGTATGTTGAATGGAATAGAGAGGTGTGAAAGATGAACCTTCTTGGTCCATTCAATACATCTTCACATGAGGTAATGGTGATCATCATGGAGGGAGTGTGTTCCTAATCATCTGAAGCCTTCCATTGAGAGGGAAATATAGGATGATTGGCGGAGCCCCCCCCCCCCCCCATGGATGGGTTATGGATCCCTACTGATGCCTCAATCCATTTTCTACCATGTCTACTGTGGATGTTGGTTGAGTGGAATGGTAGAGTGGAAAAGAGGAAATGTAGCTAGGTGGTAGGTGCTATAAAGGTGATTTGATAAGAAAAGTATGGTTGGTTGCTGATATAGTTGAAGTTGGAATGCTCTGGTCCTAGTGCCTGAGTAGTGTATATCAGACTTAATGTTGCTATGTCTGATATAAGACTGCTTCTGATGTATTCTGTTTGAGTATTAGTGAGTTGTATGGTCTGTTTGTTTTAGATTTGGGAGATGTCCAAATCTAGTTTCATATTCTTATGACTGTAATATTTTGGAGATTAATATAATTCTTTCACCTTTGCACCAAAAAAACGGTGCCATTTAGTGTCGTTTAGGGCTCCCACTACTTTCTTCAGCCCAACTGCGTGATCCACCGTTCTTCTTATGGCTTGCTACAGCTTGCTTTCATATAAGTGTCTTCGTATTTGATACGTGGCGCGATACTTTCTGTCCTCACTCTCAAGATGTGGCGTAGTAACACAGATTACAAATAGGATAGTAACACTGGTGGCTTGGGTTTAGACGTGTCTTTGTTCTTTAGGGCTCCAATTTGGGGTTTTTGGTTTGCCTAATTGCTGTAGTGCTTTCGATTATCCTTGAACCCATCGAACCTGATACTCTACGTTACTATGTAAGTTTACTTTATATTGATTTGGGTTATCACTATTAATTACAGTTATTATGTTAATAAGATTTCGTGTGTTTTATAAAATTTGGAGGTTGAATTAATAAATAAAATGGAAGTGTAGGTGGTTAATTGGAAGCCATGGGACCAGTTGATTGAATCTTTTTGGTTGTTTTGATATTGCAAGTAGTGCACAAATCCTATTCTCGAATACCCAGAACGCTTTTGAATAACCGTGACACTTCAAAGTTTGAGAGAGAACTTATCTTGGCGGGGCGTTTAGTAACACAGCCGTGGAGGTCTTTCCGGCTTTGTACTTTGTCTGCTGCTATGTTATGATTCACTACTATTTTGAATAAACGTGGTTGGTATACAACATCCAATTGCTTAATCGGGTATTGTTTTTTGATTATGTTTTGGTTTTCGATTATTTCTGGTATGGATTTTTCTATTGTGGTTTTTTGACCCGCTGCCTTTAGCTGAGAGGAAGTTAAATCGGAAACAGTTGTATATACATGGCCGGAATAATCTACGGTGGTCATACTGTCAGGTTTCGTTTTGTGATTTATTGAGGTTTATATTTTCTTTTTCATACTTTTTCAGCTACAAATCTTTTATATGTTCATAGCTATGTTTCTTTAGCTTGAGAGGGTTTAAGTGCATCACTCCTTTTTTCTTTTTGATTTTCTTTATATTTTGTAGTTATCGCCTGTTCGATGTGTTTGCTGCTCGAAGATTATTAGGTGATTTGTGTATCAAAAAGGATTTTGATATGGTTATTATAAGTGTTTGGATGATTTTTTATTTTCTGGGTTTAAATGTTTTGTCGGCATAATATACCGTCGCTGGTACTTTTGGCGGGGTAACCTTATCCGGATTATTGTTGCAGCCAAGACTACTAACAGTGTCTTGGCGAGGTAATTTGTTCCCGGTAATGGTTGCTGCCAAAAATGGTGTGGTTGAGCCCAATAATTATAAAAGTTATAACTGTAAAACCCAAAAAATACGAAACGTGTGAAGAGACTAAAATACCCTTGAAATCGAAATTATAAAATACGTAAAATACATTGATGATTCATTTAACGAAATTAAAATCGAACTTGTGAATAATTAAAAACCTAACGAACATATTTAAGAAAATTGCATTTTACGACGAAAGTTAAATGTTACGCAATACAAGTTTTGGCTTCGTTCTTTCTTTTGTTTGTAAATCGTTTGGGCCGCTCCTTAGCATTGGGCCGGATTGTTGGTTTCGTTGGGTTCAATCCGAGAGCCCAAGTTGGGCGAGTCTTTTGTTTCGTTTGGGTTCAAGCCGAAGCCCACACTCTCAAACCCATGCCCGATCGGTACACACCTTTATATACAAACATTTATCACAAAGTTGGAACCCTAAAATCTTCAAGGTTCGGTATTATTTTTTTTCCTCCTTCTCTCGGTCGATCGGCTGCACTCCTTGGAGCCGTGGGTTTTGATCCGACGCAAGCTAAAAGGTATAACCAAGTCTGTCCTCGTCTCACTCTTGATACATGTATCGTTATTATGTGCTTAAATATGTAAAACATGAATCAAGTTTAGTGTATGTCGAGCCACATGATTTAGTCGAGCCGCATGATTGGAGTACGTATATATATGTGAACCGGTTAAATACTTATAACATGCAAACGTTAGGGATATGTTTTGCGTTAAAACACATATAGCCGAAGCTAAAATAGAACCGAAACATGTGAGCATTAATCGAGGGTCATGCATGTGTTGGTGAAACAAGTGAGTTTGTCGTGTTTGTCACGTGTTCATGTTTTCGAAACTAGGTATATGTGTGTGGGTCGATATGTGTTTAAATCGGGTAGTAAATAACTTGTGTTGTCACATAAAATCATAGACGTGCATGTGTATATAAGTTGACGTATTATATGTGTATGAGTAGCGTATGGTTAAAGTTAGGAGAGTGTCACGTTGAATTAAAGTAAGTAAGTTGAATCACGTGTGGTTTGGTCTAGTTAAAGCTAGAGGTTGATTTGCATGCATGTGTGGAACAAGAGTTAATATGTAAAACCCACATTTTTGAAACGCGTAAAAATACCAAAATACCCTTCAATCTCGAACTTATAAAAGACGTAAATTATTAAACGTATACATCACGACCATAACTTAAATGTTCATATCATTAACATTCGAACAATTAAAATTTTTACGGAAATAAACTTACGCTAAATTAATTTATACACGTTTATTTTATGGCACACATTTTCTTTTTAGATCATCCCTAGCCGAAAATTTCAAGGTGCACACAACGTATCAAGTCAAGGAATGAGACCAAATTCATAATTAACGTAAATATAGAAGTCCCATTATATTTTCCTTGATTGGTGGGCTTTTCCTTTTTGGTGTATCTCTTTCACGGCAACTACATTAAAATGCATATCACATCTTTTATTCTTGTCACAAAACCAATATCACAACAATATCACAAACCCTAGCACCTAAAACCAAAACCACTACGCCATTTTCTTCACTTTCGTCGAATCAAGGGAGGTAACAAGGAGACTCGTATATGGTTCGTGAGTATCTCGTGATCATGGCGTGGCTAGGAATCCATACGTGGCTTATACATCGGGTTCGAGGATTGTTGCTGATTCGGGGTGGTGAATTCACCGGGCACCACATTTGTTTTGCGTCTTTTTGTATTCACGCTTCAAGGGTAACACTTCACTCTCGTTTAATTTGATTGATCATGTTTCTTTCTTCCGAAAATACTCATGAAATCGACTAGGATGCTTGCTAAAAATCGATCATATAAGTTACAGGAAATAACAAGAATAACATGTTAATAATTGCGCCTTTGAATCATTTTTTTCTGTTTTCGACCATCTCTTGATTTATTATGGATCGACCCATACTGTTAGACCATAACCGAACTTTTATCATGTCATAAAAACCAAGAAGCAAAGCCTAGAAAACCTAGGAAATCATAAAATGGGGCATATGGTATTGATACAAGATCTAGGATTTCGATTGTCATTAATGTTATGTGATTTCATGTGTTTTGTTCCTTGTCAATTTGGTGTGGGTCTCGACTTGTTTATTCTTGGGTCGTATGGTTTGGAAATGGGATTTGGTTTGTCGACTATGTTAATGCACATAAAAGGATCACCATAAAATATGAGATCACAACTAGACTAAGCATACAAATCAGTAGCATGTGAAATTGACCATTGATCTTGGTGTCGCATGATCTGCATGGCGTAGGATTGATTATATCTTATTAGTATTAGCATGTTGCATGAAAAGAGTACACTACAATTCAGTAGCATGCATTGTCAACATATTACTGACCTATGTAAAACTAAAACTAGGGATAAATTGTAAAGATATATACATACGACTTACTTGAATTAAAAGGGTAGTTTTATAATCAATGAAACTTAAAGGTTGGATTGTAAATATGATAACTAAAAGGGTAAAATGAGTAAACTTCCTATATTTACACTTTTGACCCTCTACTTTGTATGATTGGCACGTTAAATCCTAAACTTGTAAAACTTGTCATAATTGACCCTTAAACTGCGATAATACTCATTTTCATCACTTAACTTAATATGACACTAAATTACATCATTATGACTAAATATAAATAATGGAAACCTGCCATTTTTGGAAAGTTACTAATTATGGAAAATTGCTATTTCTGGAAAGTTACTAAAAATAGAAACCTGCCTAAAATAGAAAGTTTCCTAAAATAGGAAGTACTTAAAATGGAAAGATTACTAAAATGGAAACTTGCTAAAATGGAAAGCCGTCTTAATCGAAAGTGTTTCGATTCTTATAGATGCGTTATCTAATTCATATAGGTTCCGGGCAACGTGATTGATCTCCTTTCTTGACTTTACTTTCATTGTTGATTGCTTCGAATAAGGTACAGATATTCTATCCCTTTTCAGTAGGGATCTCTCATGACTTTCTGGTCCTTCGACTTTGTTTCGCTTATGATATTCATTTCTATGCGTTCATTGCTATTGATCCTCTGATATTGAACTTTTGCTTACTGCTGACCCCTTGATATTGAACCATTGCTATTGAACCCTTTGCTATTTGAACTTTTGCTATTGACCTGTGCTATTATATGTGTGCTATTGAAACTTTGTTATTGAAACATTGATATGGGACCTTGATATTGAATTATTGCTATGAACCTCTGAATTGTGAACTACTGATATTGCACCTTTGTTTATGAAGACCTATATATCGCTACACTTTGAACTTTTGTCTGACCCTTCAGATTGATACCCGAGCCATTAACTAGGCATGGGGTTCCATGTCCGTGTCATTGATGCACCAATGGCATGACTCCAGTGTGGATGAGTGATGTTCCACCCCGTCCCCATTTTGTATTGATTATGCGCGTTTCAGATATATTGTATGGCCACTATTGTTTTGCAGGGGCGTATGGATGCATCCTAGATTTGTTTTGATTTGAATTTGATATGATATGATTTGTTTTGGTGATGCGGTGAGTGTGTGCAATACACCCCTCACATTTTGGGAGCTAGCTACTCCAATCGGTTAATGAGGTCTCCTCATATTGGTTTGGTATTCGAGGTCACCAATACAATGGTTACTATTGGTTACTTGGCTACTATTGCCACTATTGATATGGTTTGTTTTGTTGGCTCGATAGATTTCGACAACCCTTACACTTTTGATATGCCTATATTGTACCTTCGGATTCCCACGCACCATATTCAATTGATGCCCTTACCCAATACCCTTATATGACTCATTCTACTACCAAGATATATATGTTCCATTACTTTGATCTGTTACACTCTCATTCCATTACTTCAGACTATCGTTCCATTCACGTATCGGGTTATTATATGTTTATTGGATTGCTTATGCTATTTATGTTTTATGTGATTACTGATTATCCTGCTATGATGTGATTATTATGCGGTTATCTGAGTTACCTGTTTTCATCTGATGATATGTGATCTCATTGTTATGTGAACTTTTGCATTTGTTTTTTTGACCATGTTAATGTGTAATCGATAGTTCTGTTTATTTATTATGAGTACTTCGTAAGTTAATCTCGTGGACTGTGACTATTCGTTGTGTCCTTATTGGTTTATTGTTGACCTGCCATGTTTACATTGCTGTCTATGCTACGATTTGATTGGGTAAATGTCCTAACTTGTGACGTCTGGCTTGGTAATTTATTTAGTTGCTCTGCTATGTCTTTAATTTATTTAATTATAATGCTCATACTGTATTTTCCTACTTATTATGTGTGACTGCCATGCTTTGACTCTGTTAGTATTTCCGCTGTTATGATACTGGTTATGTTTTTGACTAAGGGTTTTGACCTGTGTGAATTGCCATGCTCACTTATTAATTAATTGCTTCCGCTTGGCTGTAGATATCCGGTTGGCTTGTATGTCTTCTGATTTCCTATTTGATTGTATGACATATATGTTGTGTAGATGCGACGCCTGCTATGTTTACTTATGTTTCAGTTCTTGTATGCTTTGTTTGTATGTGCTTGTTTATATGTCTTCGATGCTTTGCTTTGCTTCGTTCTCCTTGTTATCGGTTCGTTTTGGATATCTGTATAATTGTGTTCTGCAGGATCCTCATTGACTCATTGTTCTCTTTCATTGCGACTTTGTTATCCGTTTCCTTTGTTTTCATTTCGCATTTCAGATTCTATTTAGCTTCGTTTTGTTATATCCGTTCACGGGCTTTTAAGCTCACCGCATTTCTTTTCCTACGGCAGGTGTTAGGTTTGAAGATGGGCTTTGATGGGCTGAGAGTTGGAATATAGTGGACCAACCCTAGATACCTTATTATTTGGATTTATTTTGTTGGGCTATCGTTTGGAGATTTCATTTTATTTTAGACATATTGGATTTTGTATTTTCCTTGTAAGTCATTCGTCTATATGACTTGGTACTTCATTTCTTTAAGGCTTTCGTTTATATAATTTTGTTTGTATGTTCGATATGACACCGAATGTGACACTTCTACCCTTGTCGGGTTGGGGTGTTACAATTATGGTATCGAGACGGTTTCGTCTTGTTGACTTTAGGATTGACCTGTGAGGATTGGGTAGACATTAGGCTTCCGTCTGTTCTGATCTCTTCCGATTCGTTTTGATTGTCGTTCAGATTTGACTTCGATATTCGTTTGTCTTCGCTGATTTGGCCTTCTTCTTTTCGCATCGAATTTTGTTTATTTTGTCTTCGCACATTCGTTTGTCGATCGTTAGATGGAGACTACTCGTAGAGTCGAAGATGATGGTGCCGACCCTGCATACACGCAACAATTTCGAGAGGTTCGTGAAACGAGCCGCGAACCGATCGTGATGTTGCCGAGACGCCGATGCCGCCGCAGGAGCGGACGGATCAACCAAAGGCGCAAAGACGGAGACAAGATTCAACTAGTGGCTGAGAAGGTTCATCTACTTCATATGATTGGGCACGATTTGTGTTACTCCGATTTGTTTATCACGTGTTTTGAGGCGGTTTGATATTTTGCTCGGTATACTTTCTTTGATTTGTTCAGAGCTCGGTTTGAATCGTGAAGTCTATCATTTAGCATCTTGGTGATATCTCAGTTTTATTTTTGGATCGTCAATAATGAGTCATGAGGAGCCGTTCGAGCAACTGGGTGGCCTTCTTTCTTTTATGATATGGTAAGTTGGGTTGATGTATTATATGTTGTATGTATGTGATCTGGTCTGCTTTGGTATGTTACTTGATGTGTTATGTTTTGATGTGATTTTGGCTATGTGGTTTGTCATGACCCGGGACAGAATATGGTGACAATAAGGACTTGTTATGTGATGCAAGTATTATGACGCCTGATCAACGTGATAATACCGAGATCATATAATTTGAACTTATTGGAATCATACGACGTTTTGGGAAATGCCTGGGGGGCTGGTACGTGAATGGACTAAGACTTATAACCGTTATTTGTCACTCCTCATACCCGATTGGAATTCTGTACCTCTTTGTGAGATTCTCACCGACATCTGTTATGTATAAGTTTTGTACGCTTTGGAACCGAAATCGTTATGGTCTGTGTGACACTATGAATTGCTACGTCTGCCTTAAACTAGTACGTCTCTGCGTACCTCTGCGACTTCAATTTTCGAGGACGAAAATTTTCTTTTAGAGGGGAAGAGTTGTAAAACCCACATTTTTGAAACGCGTAAAAATACCCAAAATACCCTTCAATCTCGAACTTATAAAAGACGTAAATTATTAAACGTATACATCACGACCATAACTTAAATGTTCATATCGTTAACATTCGAACAATTAAAATTTTTACGGAAATAAACTTACGCTAAATTAATTTATACACGTTTATTTTATGGCACACATTTTCTTTTTAGATCATCCCTAGCCGAAAATTTCAAGGTGCACACAACGTATCAAGTCAAGGAATGAGACCAAATTCATAATTAACGTAAATATAGAAGTCCCATTATATTTTTCCTTGATTGGTGGGCTTTTCCTTTTTGGTGTATTTCTTTCACGGCAACTACATTAAAATGCATATCACATATTTTATTCTTGTCACAAAACCAATATCACAACAATATCACAAACCCTAGCACCTAAAACCAAAACCACGTGCCATGCCATTTTCTTCACCGTCAATCAAGGGAGGTAACAAGGAGACTCGTACATGGTTCGTGAGTATCTCGTGATCATGGGCGTGGCTAGGAATCCATACGTGGGCTTATACATCGGGTTCGAGGGATTGTTGTCGATTCGGGGTGTGAATTGACCCAGTGCACCACATTTGTTTCGTGTCTTTTCTTGTATTCACGCTTCAAGGGTAACACTTCACTCTCGTTTAATTTGATTGATCATGTTTCTTTCTTCCGAAAATACTCATGAATCGACTAGGACGCTTGCTAAAAATCGATCATATAAGTTACAGGAAATAACAAGAATAACATGTTAATATTTGTGCTTTTGAATCATTGTTTTCTGTTTTCGACCATCCCTTGATTTATTATGGATCGACCCATACTGTTAGACCATAACCGAACTTTTATCATGTCATAAAAACCAAGAAGCAAAGCCTAGAAAACCTAGGAAATCATAAAATGGGGCATATGGTATTGATACAAGATCTAGGATTTCGATTGTCATTAATGTTATGTGATTTCATGTGTTTTGTTCCTTGTCAATTTGGTGTGGGTCTCGACTTGTTTATTCTTGGGTCGTATGGTTTGGAAATGGGATTTGGTTTGTCGACTATGTTAATGCACATAAAAGGATCACCATAAAATATGAGATCACAACTAGACTAAGCATACAAATCAGTAGCATGTGAAATTGACCATTGATCTTGGTGTCGCATGATCTGCATGGCGTAGGATTGATTATATCTTATTAGTATTAGCATGTTGCATGAAAAGAGTACACTACAATTCAGTAGCATGCATTGTCAACATATTACTGACCTATGTAAAACTAAAACTAGGGATAAATTGTAAAGATATATACATACGACTTACTTGAATTAAAAGGGTAGTTTTATAATCAATGAAACTTAAAGGTTGGATTGTAAATATGATAACTAAAAGGGTAAAATGAGTAAACTTCCTATATTTACACTTTTGACCCTCTACTTTGTATGATTGGCACGTTAAATCCTAAACTTGTAAAACTTGTCATAATTGACCCTTAAACTGCGATAATACTCATTTTCATCACTTAACTTAATATGACACTAAATTACATCATTATGACTAAATATGCTAAATACGGAAACCTGCCATTTTTGGAAAGTTACTAATTATGGAAAATTGCTATTTCTGGAAAGTTACTAAAAATAGAAACCTGCCTAAAATAGAAAGTTTCCTAAAATAGGAAGTACTTAAAATGGAAAGATTACTAAAATGGGAAACTTGCTAAAAATGGAAAGCCGTCTTAATCGAGTGTTTCTGATTCTTATAGAGCGTTATCTAATTCATATAGGTTCCGGGCGACGTGATTGATCTCCTTTCTTGACTTTACTTTCATTGTTGATTGCTTCGAATAAGGTACAGATATTCTATCCCTTTTCAGTAGGGATCTCTCATGACTTTCTGGTCCTTCGACTTTGTTTCGCTTATGATATTCATTTCTATCGCTCATTGCTATTGATCCTCTGATATTGAACTTTTGCTTACTGCTGACCCCTTGATATTGAACCATTGCTATTGAACCCTTTGCTATTTGAACTTTTGCTATTGACCGGCTATTATATGTGTGCTATTGAAACTTTGTTATTGAAACATTGATATGGGACCTTGATATTGAATTATTGCTATGAACCTCTGAATTGTGAACTCACGATATTGCACCTTTGTTTATGAAGACCTATATATCGCTACACTTTGAACTTTTGTCGACCCTTCGATTGATACCCGAGCCATTATACTAGGCATGGGGGTTCCATGTTCGTGTCATTGATGCACCAATGGCATGACTCCAGTGTGGATGAGTGATGTTCCACACCGTCCCCATTTTGTATTGATTATGCCGCCGATATATTGTATGGCCACTATTGTTTTGCAGGGGCGTATGGATGCATCCTAGATTTGTTTTGATTTGAATTTGATATGATATGATTTGTTTTGGTGATGCGGTGAGTGTGTGCAATACACCCCTCACATTTTGGGAGCTAGCTACTCCATCAGTTACTGAGGTCTCCCTCATATTGGTTTGGTATTCGAGGTCACCTCCTGAATACAATGGTTACTATTGGTTACTTGGTTGCTATTGCCACTATTGATATGGTTTGTTTTGTTGGCTCGGGATAGATTTCTGACAACCCTTACACTTTTGATATGCCTATATTGTACCTTCTGGATTCCCCACTGCACCATATTCCGAATTGACTGTCCTTTACCCAATACCCTTATATGACTCATTCTACTACCAAGATATATATGTTCCATTACTTTGATCTGTTACACTCTCATTCCATTACTTGCACTATCGTTCCATTCACGTATCGGGTTATTATATGTTTATTGGATTGCTTATGCTATTTATGTTTTATGTGATTACCGATTATCTGCTATGATGTGATTATTATGCGGTTATCTCGAGTTACTGTTTTTCATCCGATGATATGTGATCTCATTGTTATGTGAACTTTTGCATTTGTTTATTGACCATGTTAATGTGTAATCGATAGTTCTGTTTATTTATTATGAGTACTTCGTAAGTTAATCTCGTGGACTGTGACTATTCGTTGTGTCCTTATCGGTTTATTGTTGACCTGCCATGTTTACATTGCTGTCTATGCTACGATTTGATTGGGTAAATGTCCTAACTTGTGACGTCTGGCTTGGTAATTTATTTAGTTGCTCTGCTATGTCTTTAATTCATTTAATTATAATGTTCATACTGTATTTTCCTACTTATTATGTGTGACTGCCATGCTTTGACTCTGTTAGTATTTCCGCTGTTATGATACTGGTTATGTTTTTGACTAAGGGTTTTGACCTGTGTGAATTGCCATGCTCACTTATTAATTAATTGCTTCCGCTTGGCTGTAGATATCCGGTTGGCTTGTATGTCTTCTGATTTCCTATTTGATTGTATGACATATATGTTGTGTAGATGCGACGCCTGCTATGTTTACTTATGTTTCAGTTCTTGTATGCTTTGTTTTTATGTGCTTGTTTATATGTCTTCGATGCTTTGCTTTGCTTCGTTCTCCTTGTTATCGGTTCGTTTTGGATATCTGTATAATTGTGTTCTGCAGGATCCTCATTGACTCATTGTTCTCTTTTCGCTGCGACTTTGTTATCCGTTTCCTTTGTTTTCATTTTTGCATTTCGATTCTATTTAGCTTTCGTTTTGTTATATCTGTTGCTTTTTAAGCTCAGCCGCATTTCTTTTCCTGCGGCAGGTGTTAGGTTTGAAGATGGGCTTTGATGGGCTGAGAGTTGGAATATAGTGGACCAACCCTAGATACCTTATTATTTGGATTTATTTTGTTGGGCTATCGTTTGGAGATTTCATTTTATTTTAGACATATTGGATTTTGTATTTTCCTTGTAAGTCATTCGTCTATATGACTTGGTACTTCATTTCTTTAAGGCTTTCGTTTATATAATTTTGTTTGTATGTTCTGATATGACACCAGAATGTGACACTTCTACCCTTGTCGGGTTGGGGTGTTACATAATATGTCGCGTGAGTTATTGGTATAGTTACATACATGGTTATTTAGCGTAGTCTTTTGAAAAAGGTCTTGACGTGTCGAGTGCATGCATGTTTGAAACAAGAGTTTAAAAGTTGTGTGAGTCGACACAAGTATGGATAAGTGTTTGCATGTGTATGTGTGCGTGCATGGTAAAACAAGGAAAGAAAGGTTGTTTTCATACGATCTAGGTTAAAGTAATGAGTTTTAAAAGACGTAACATGTAAAGTAAATGCGCATTAATATGATATTAAAAGAGTGGGAAAACCCTAGAACATAAATGAGAGTCGATTAGGGTTTGAGCTGTGTGTGCTAATTCGTTATTTCATGTGAAAATAGTAAGTCATTTAGGTCATAAATCATTGTTGATTTAACGTGTAACAAGCTAGTGTGTAGAGTGTTGTGAGCATGCGTGAGTTATGATTTTATGTAAGAAAACAAGTGTTATAAATTAAAGTATTGCATGCATGGTCACATAAGGTTGGCTAATTAATGATTGAAACCCTAAAACATTGTAATTTTGTCCGTCATTAAGAATAAGAATATGTTGACAACTCTAAGAATGCGAATGCGATAAATCCGTTATAACTTAAAGGATGCTAATAAGTATTAAATAAATCATAATCTGTGTAGATTCGTTGAAGAAGACGCGACGTTATATCTTTGTGATCATTCATTCGTTTGATTTGCTCTCATTTGCATTAAGGTACAAATATTCTGACCTTTTCAGTAAAGGTTCCTTATGACTTTCTTTTCGTTAGCTTTCCTATTTTACTTATTAGGGTCCCCGATGCCATTGCTATGAACCCTTTTCTGATTGTTTGATCTGTTACTTGTGTAAAATACATGTTCTAGTGAATTATACAATATCTGATGTGAACTTTATGTTAGGAAGACTTTGATATGCACATTTGTTGAACCTTGTTATATTTGATTATGAACTTCTGTTTAGGGACACTTAATGATGAATTTCTGATTATGGAAGTATGATATGTGATTATGATATAAACTTCTGACTTCTGAATATTTGAATATGAACCTTATGATATGAACTATCTGATATGTTATCTGTGACCTTTGTGTTTGATTATGATCTGTGTCATATCTGAAAATCTGTTTGACCTAAGTTAGTTTGACACCCGAGCCAAATATTTCACTAGTCATGGGGGTTCCATGTCCGTGTCAGTGATGCACCTCTGACATGACTCTAGGGGCAATAGAGTGATGTTCTCCACGCCCTTTCCGTTATATGTTTGTTGATAGTATGGCCACTATCCATGCTGTGGGGCGTATGGATGCATCCTAGATCCGACTGTTATCCGATGTGATTTGTCTGGTGAATGATGTCGTGTGCAATACGCGTCTTCACAAAATTCTGGGAGCTAGCTACTCCAAATTATTTTCTGAGATTAATTCTGAATAAGTATGATGTTCTGATATGATATGTTCTTGGCTCGTGGTAGTTTAACTAAACCCTTATCTGTTATGTCTGTGTTAAGTATTCTATTGATGATTCAGTATTTTCAAGAATTAGGTTTATTATATGTTATTGAATGTATTTATGACGTACATGTTTATGTGATTTACTAATTGTCATGCTAGGATAGGATTAATATGTTTAAACATGATTCGTATATCTGATGTTATGTTAGTTTATCATTGTGTGAATTCGTTGATCTGCAAGATGACTATGCTAGTGGGTATTTGATTGTTCTGTAAGTTCATTACGTATAATCTGTTCAGTTAATATTGTGAATCCTCATTATTTGTTAATATACCTATTTGTCTATAATTGATCTGCTATGTTTAGACTTTGTTTATGTTAAGATTTGATATGGGAAATGGTTTAGCGTGTGATATCTGTTCTGATAATTGCTAATGGCTATGCTATGTTTTGTTTGGTCTATTTAGTTATAGTTTGCCTACTGTGTTTTCTATTTGTATGTGTGTGACTGCCATGATTTGACTGCTATTGTTCCGCTGCTACTATACTGTTTAAGTGTGTTAAATGTAGATTCATTGACTAGTATGAATGCCATGTTTACTTTCTAGGAACTGTTTCCATTAGCCTTTAGACTCTTCGTTTGGTTTATATGTAATCTATTTTTCTTGATATGTTAAGTGTCTGGTTATTCTGATGTGTTTGCGTTTGTGTCCTTAATGTGCTATGAGGTGTTTTTAACTGTTATGTGTTCTTCTGGATTTCTGTATAACTGTGCTTCCGCAGAATCCTCAATGATTCAGCATTCTCATTTCGTTGTGATTTCGTTATTCGTATCTTTGTTTTATTTAGCTTTTGTTTCGTTATATCCGTTCACTTTGGGCTTTGTAAGCTCACCGCATTTTCTTTCTCGCGAGGTATTAAGCGTTCAAGATAAGCTTATGGGATAGCTGATCTGGGTTGAGAGTAGAGATGAGAGCAAGATTTGAAAATAGGGATCTTAGATTTATTTTGATTATTAAGATATTTATGTTTTCTTTTGTAAGTTTTGTAAAGGCTTCAGTTTTTGTATAGTACTTAAAGTTCTGATATGAAACTGTATTTGTGACATCTTTGCCCTTGTCGGGTTGGGGTGTTACAATTTATGGTATCAGAGCCAGGTTTTAGGACCCTTAGAGCTTAGGCTATGACCTGTGAGGATTGGGTAGATTTAGGATTATCCCCTCTGCGTACTTTCTTTGTGCTCCCTATCGTACTTAGATTTTTGCTGATAGTTGATTATTCTTTTAGATGGTTATCCCTCGTCGTTCTAGTTCACCTAATAGGATCAAGCAAGGACCAGCTAGGCAACCTAGGGATAGGAAGAAGTGGACTGTTGTTATTGTTAAGGGCTGCAAGAGGATTGGTGGAGCGAAGCGGACCAACAAGAGGATACAAGTCCCGGCTAGTATGTGGCCATGCACAGTTGAGGAGAAGCTGACCTTAAAGAATGTAGACGGAAAAGTAGTGGAGGAGCACGAGACTAAAGTCGTTGACAACCAAGGCTTCACCACTAGGTATCATGATAGATGTCCCGAGTTCTTGGAAGATGGAGGAGTAGTTTGGGCTAGGAGTCGCGACTTGTATGCCTTTGTAGATCGTGTGCCGGAAAAAGAAGAGAGGAATCGGAGAAGTGACTTTGCTAGTCGCTACCAATAGCAAAATGCAAGGAAATAGAAACGGATGGATAAGTGAAGAAGAAGAGGAAGAAGAAAAGCATGAGGAAGAATACGAGGTGGACTCGGATTTAGAGTCTACGGCTACTAGTAGGTTTAATCCAATGCAAGAATAGAAATTCGCGTTCATGATTAGTTGTCCTTTTATTTGAAGTTACTAACGTTGGAGTATGAGTTTAGGACCTTGTTCTTGTTTTTCATTTAGATGATTGAAATCTTTGGATATTAAGTTTCGTTTTGAAAGTTCTAGTTATGACAATTCTGCAATTTGTTTGATTAGTGAGAATAAAGCAAAACTTTGGGAGTATAGTTGCTGTTTGTTGTTTCTTTCTGATAGATTCGTTAAGTTTCTGTTAGCTCTAATAAATTTCATTCCCTATTCGATTCTATTGATGATGTTGCTTATTCACAGCTTGAAATAAAGTATGACCATCATGATGGTATACTCATGTGATGCATTATGACGCCTGATCAACGTAATAATACTTACATCATATGATGTACCCTTATTGTGTTCATAGGATACTTCAGGAAGTGTTTGAGAAATATTAAATCCTTTTGGTTTGATTATCTGTGATTAGTAAGACCGTTAGAATTCATTCTGTCTAGGCATACGTTTATTCTCATCATTAGATGTCCGAATAAGTTAGGGCGTGTTGTTTGATTTTCTGCATCTCATCTGCTATCTGTCATTACTATAATAGGTATGTAATTATCTGTTATGCGTATTTGATTAAGTGCTTTGATTTCTGAAATGTAATGCGGGTTTGAATAATCGATAAGAATCGTTTGTTCCGAGAAAAGATTGGCGTTTGTGCTATTTCCCGAAATTTTGAAATCCGATTTGTTTGCGCGTTCCGCTTTGTCTTGTTCAATTTCGAGGACAAAATTTTCTTTTTAGAAGGGGAGAGTTGTAAAACCCTAAAAATCTGAAACGTGTGAAGAGACTAAAATGCCTTGAAATCGAAATTATAAAATACGTAAAATACATTGATGATTCATTTAACGAAATTAAAATCGAACTTGTGAATAATTAAAACCTAACGAACATATTTAAGAAAATTGCATTTTACGACGAAAGTTAAATGTTACGCAATACAAGTTTTGGCTTCGTTCTTTCGTTTGTTTGTAAATCGTTTGGGCCGCTCCAGCATTGGGCCGATTGGTTGGTTTGGGTTCAATCCGAGAGCCCAAGTTGGGCGAGTCTTTTGTTTCGTTTGGGTTCAAGCCGAAGCCCACACTCTCAAACCCATGCCCGATCGGTACACACCTTTATATACAAACATTTATCACAAAGTTGGAACCCTAAAATCTTCAAGGTTCGGTATTATTTTTTTCCTCCTTCTTCTGTCGATCGTCGCACTCCTTGGAGCCGTGGATCCCATCGCAAGCTAAAAGGTATAACCAAGTCTGTCCTCGTCTCACTCTTGATACATGTATCATTATTATGTGCTTAAATATGTAAAACATGAATCAAGTTTAGTGTATGTCGAGCCACATGATTTAGTCGAGCCGCATGATTGAGAGTATCGTGTATATATATGTGAACCGGTTAAATACTTATAACATGCAAACGTTAGGGATATGTTTTGCGTTAAAACACATATAGCCAAAGCTAAAATAGAACCGAAACATGTGAGCATTAATCGAGGGTCATGCATGTGTTGGTGAAACAAGTGAGTTTGTCGTGTTTGTCACGTGTTCATGTTTTTGAAACTAGGTATATGTGTGTGGGTCGAGATGTGTTTAAATCGGGTAGTAAATAACTTGTGTTGTCACATAAAATCATAGACGTGCATGTGTATATAAGTTGACGTATTATATGTGTATGAGTAGCGTATGGTTAAAGTTAGGAGAGTGTCACGTTGAATTAAAGTAAGTAAGTTGAATCACGTGTGGTTTGGTCTAGTTAAAGCTAGAGGTTGATTTGCATGCATGTGTGGAACAAGAGTTAATATGTCGCGTGAGTTATTGGTATAGTTACATACATGGTTATTTAGCGTAGTCTTTTGAAAAAGGTCTTGACGTGTCGAGTGCATGCATGTTTGAAACAAGAGTTTAAAAGTTGTGTGAGTCGACACAAGTATGGATAAGTGTTTGCATGTGTATGTGTGCGTGCATGGTAAAACAAGGAAAGAAAGGTTGTTTTCATACGATCTAGGTTAAAGTAATGAGTTTTAAAAGACGTAACATGTAAAGTAAATGCGCATTAATATGATATTAAAAGAGTGGGAAAACCCTAGAACATAAATGAGAGTCGATTAGGGTTTGAGCTGTGTGTGCTAATTCGTTATTTCATGTGAAAATAGTAAGTCATTTAGGTCATAAATCACTGTTGATTTAACGTGTAACAAGCTAGTGTGTAGAGTGTTGTGAGCATGCGTGAGTTATGATTTTATGTAAGAAAACAAGTGTTATGAATTAAAGTATTGCATGCATGGTCTCATAAGGTTGGTTAATTAATGATTGAAACCCTAAAACATTGTAATTCTGTCCGTCATTAAGAATAAGAATATGTTGACAACTCTAAGAATGCGAATGCGATAAATCCGTTATAACTTAAAGGATGCTAATAAGTATTAAATAAATCATAATCTGTGTAGATTCGTTGAAGAAGACGCGATGTTATATCTTTGTGATCGTTCATTCGTTTGCTTTGCTCTCATTTGCATTAAGGTACATATATTCTGACCTTTTCAGTAAAGGTTCCTTATGACGTTCTTTTCGTTAGCTTTCCTATTTTACTTATTAGGGTCCCCGATGCCATTGCTATGAACCCTTTTCTGATTGTTTGATCTGTTACTTGTGTAAAATACCTGTTCTAGTGAATTATACAATATCTGATGTGAACTTTATGTTAGGAAGACTTTGATATGCACATTTGTTGAACCTTGTTATATTTGATTATGAACTTCGCTTAGACACTTAATGTTGAATTTCTGATTATGGAAGTATGATATGTGATTATGATATAAACTTCACTTCTGAAATACCGAATATGAACCTTATGATATGAACTATCTCGATATGTTATCTGTGACCTTTGTGTTTGATTATGATGCAGGTCATATCTGAAAATCTGTTTGACCTAAGTTAGTTTGATACCCGAGCCAAATATTTCACTAGTCATGGGTTCCATGTCGTGTCGTGATGCACCTCCATGACTCTAGGGCAGAGAGTACACCTCGCCACGCCCCTTCATATATGTTTGTTGATAGTATGGCCACTATCATCTCTGGGGCGTATGGATGCATCCTAGATCTGATCTTATCCAATGTGATTTTTGTCGGTGAATGATGTCGGTGCAATAATACGTCTTCACAAAATTTGGGAGCTAGTGATGAGTGCAAATACTCATCATTTTTTATACCTTTAGATCACAAAAACATCTAAAACACTTAAAATGCATCAAAATGATAAAAATATCACAAATAAGTGTTTTAGGTGTTTCTAATGCAAAAATACCAAAATCAGGTGAAAAACGTATCAAGTTTGCATAATTGGCAGTTTTAGTCCTCCAAGTTTCAAAAGTTGTCAAATATAGTCCCTGGTAAATCAAAATAAAGAAAAATGTTATTTAAAGTCCCTAGGGATTCATGAGTTGTCAAACTTGGTCCTTGAAATTTAAAATTGCAAAATGACAACTTTAGTCCCTCAACTTTGAAAAATGTCAAAAATAGTCCTCGGATATTTAAAAATGGAAAATTATCAAATATTACCCTTGTACTATTCATATTTGGCAGGATAGGTCCTTGTGTTAACTTTGGAAAAGTGGCAGGTTCAGTCCCTCAAAAATTGCTAAATTGCAAAATTGGTCCTTGTGTTAATAAGCTTAAACAAACGGACCCTTTGTTATTATTAACCCAAATCCAAAAAAAACAAACCCAACTCACCCAAACCC
The DNA here is from genome assembly GCA_910596185.1 of Chrysanthemum makinoi. Classification (NCBI taxonomy): domain Eukaryota; kingdom Viridiplantae; phylum Streptophyta; class Magnoliopsida; order Asterales; family Asteraceae; genus Chrysanthemum; species Chrysanthemum makinoi. The sequence continues at coordinate 13,660,008 of OU343217.1, forward strand.
AGCTGGCCCATACACAAGCCCAACCCAATCCACTTGACCCTTGGACCTTGAACCTTGACCTTTTTGAACCCTGCCAAATCCCTTTTGAACCCCCCAAATGTACCCCTCTCTTATTATTAATAACGGGTCAACGCAAGTCAAATACCACGTTCACTGTTCATCGTCCTCACCCAAAACGCGCCAAAACCAGACACCTACTCAAACCACCATGGTTTTCACCACCACCTTTCCACCTCATTACACCACCAGTTTAACCACTCCCCTCCACCTCCACAAACATCCAAAAGCTCTTAATTGAAAAAACCTGCTCAACGAATTTTGGCGCCAAAATGCCAAATGGACGAATTTCATGAATTCAATGGATCCAATGGTTGGAAATAAGTGGGAAAGTTTCAGAGGTCGACAAGAAGCTTAAAAAGATCAATATAAAGAAGAATGGAGCAGTATGGAAGGCAATCTAGTGTAATTTAACTTAGTTTATGTCGAATTAGTTAATTTTAAATTTCCAATGTATGTTTAAGCTTTCAAGCCTTTAATTAAGTTATTTCAGTGTATTGTACATCTTTTTCAGTCATCAATTTCACATTTCGCATTTTCAAGTTTATGCATTTTCAAGCTTAAAATCTCAATATGTTCGAATGTTGTTTTTAGTTGTTGTCTTGGACTCATAAGCTAATGTAAGCTCCTATATAGCTTATGTAAGCTATTAGATACCTTTAAAATCAGTTTAGAGCTATAATTCAAAAATTACCAAAAATACAAAAAAATTAGTTATAAATAAAAATCAATGGAGAAATGATCAAGAAGCTGGAGCAGGGTTAATTTTGGATTGCCCTTGGTTTAGTGCCTCTTGGGAAGCTATAGGTTGTGTTTTCAGCTCTTGGTTCTCTGTTTTGTGCTTGGACACAATTTGTAAGCAATTTCTTCCAAATTTGCATTTTCTAGTTTAAGTATTTAAAGTGTATTAATTTTGGCTTAATTCTGTCTAAATATAGTTAGTATAAGTTAATCAATAGCTTTCTTTGTTTGAAAAGCTGTTTTAGTACTTAAAGCTTCATAACAGTCCTATAAAGGGTTGTTTGGATTTACTTTGTTATCTGGGTTAGAAGCTGTTTGTGTTATTACTTGTTGTTGTTCTATGTCTTATTAGCATCTAATAACTCAAAGAAACAATAAAAACAAGTCCTTATTTGGTAAAAAGTCAAAATTACTTTTAATCTCACCTTACTAATTAACTGTTAGGATTTAGAATATAAAATTGATCATAGTAGCTTATAACTTGGTAATCTAGCTTAATTCCATCTTATTTTAGCTTAATATAACATAATCAGTGAGTAGGATTGATCATAAGTTCATTTTAGTAAGCTTTTTATTATAACTCAAAAAGTCAAATTTTCTCTCAAATCAGTTTTTGAATAAACTTTGTAATTTTCTTGTGATCTTACTGTTAGGAATTAGGATTTAAGCTTTTAGGTTAATATTATTTAGCTGCTCATGTTAATCATAGTATTTTTTATAATTTTCAGTTAGCTTGTTAAACTGCTTATTTTCTAGCTTCTTTTAAGTACTTTTTCAAAAACCTCCCCTGTGCAAATAGAGTTGGTTGTATCTGCTTGTTTTCATAAGCTCACACAGAGCTTATTAGTGAACCTTAGCTTTTGAACTTTAGCTTTTTGGAAAGCCAATCTAGCATTCTCAAAGTTCCAGTGCTTATTTTCTACTTTATAGCTTATTTGGTAGGGCTGCAAGTGGCTTTTTGTTTGTCCCATTCCATCAGTGTATACTGAGTGTATCAGCATACACTGAGCACTCAGTGTTTACAAGCCTTTTTCAAAAGCTTGTAATAAGCTTATTAGTAGACCCCAGTGTGTGAGCTTGATTTTTTTAGAAAGCTCACCAACACAGCTTGTTGAGTCAGTGCTTATTTTGAGCTTTGGAGCTTTTGCCCCAAGCTTAATCTAGCCTACAAAAACTGTGCAGGCTTGTTTGTTTTCTTGGTTTAGTAGAAGTGCTTATTTGCTTATTAAAAGCTTATCAGTATGATTCTCTGTGCCTTTTAGCTTAATATAAGTAGCTTTAGCTTATTTACATCTTATTTTAACTTTGGTTCCAACTGTGAAGTTTATTTGAGCTTTAAAAATCAAAATAAGCCATAAGCTTAAGCTGTTAAGCTCATAAGCTCATCAAACTGCTTATTTTTAAGTTTCAAAATTTTTTTTTTCATAAAAGTTGCTTAATATCAGTAGTATAATAGGTTTAAAAAATAAAAATCACAAAAACATCATTTTAAAAATAGTGATAGCGTTTATTTAATAGAAATTAGCTTTTTAATTTTTCTTTTCAGCTTATTATTAAGCACTTTCAGTTTTTATAATTTTCTTAGCTTTCTGTCATCATAGGATATTTATAGAAAAATTTTCAGAATTTTCTTAGCTTGTTTAGTATTTATTAGAATTTAAAATAGTTAAAAAGTATTAAATAATTAATAATAAATAAATAAAAAGCATAAAAAATATCTTTTCAGTTTTAAAATTAGTTTTATAATATTTTAGATTTTTCTAAATTAAAATTTCATTTTTCCAAGTTAATTTTATATTTTCTTGTATTTAAGTGTATTTTAAATAATTAATAAATAGTAATTAATTAATAATAAATAGATAAAAAGTGTAAAAAATATATTTTAAATTTTTAAATAAGTTTTATAAGTTTTATATTTTTCTAAAGTCATAATTTCAATTTTCTAGATTTATTTCATATTTTATTTCATTTTAGATTATTATTAAATAGTTAAAAATAGTTTTTAATTAATAATAATTAAATAAATAGTCATAAAAATAATTTTAATTTTCCAATAATTTTATTTTATTATTAGGATTGTAAAAATATCATTTTCATATTCATAGGTGTTTTATTCTTTTAAATTCACGTTTTATTTTGTACGTTTACGTAGAATTTAGTAAACGTCGGCTACGTTAGTTTTGAATCTGATTGTTGTGCTTTATAATTCTGTATCCAAATACAATTCCAATCAATCAGTAGTGTAATTATCCACGAAAATCCTTACAGATCATTATCCTTAGTGATCATTCGACGTCTGAACGTTTTTAAGCACCATTAATCCTCCGTGAGACTTAACGACTGAACAGTCACTAAACTCCTCCTCGACTTAATTGCATTGGTTTTAACGTTTGAATTTTATTACGGTTGACCATTCACAAGTGGTTGACTTGTGTAATAAACTTGGCAGTTTAAGCGATCAAAATTTTGCATTCCGCCGGGATTTTGTAAGTTGTTTTAAACATTTTCGGACCCATACTTGCACATATACCACCTTTGTAAACAAGTTTTTGTAAAGTTATCAAAAATCAAAAAGTTCATTAACACTTTTCCTAAAGTGTTAACAACACCAAAAATATGTAAAACAACAAAACAATCGTAACGTTTTCTATCTTGTATTTTCTTTAAGGTGATTCTTAAAGAGTACGATTTGGTTAAACGAGACGATACCAAAAATATTGTCCAAAAGTATTTAAACCCTTAGCACAAATCCATACCTACGTCTTTTTAGTGGTACTTAATAAATACATAAAATCAACCACCGCAACCGAACACCACCTGGCTGGGTGTGAACATTAATAAGTTCCCACTCTTACAGATCAAAACTTGCCTTTGTGTCCTTGTGATTTGGTGTACCTTTCTCAAAGAAGCCATTTCATTTGTGATTATTGGTTTAAGTTCACTTGTCGTTTGCTCTAATTTGTTTTGAAAAGCGATTTTTATACTTAGTGCATAAGACTCGTTCTTCCAAATTCAGGCCAATTTCGAGCTTGCAAGTATTCCACGTGGGCGAGGACGTTCGCTCCTTCACCGTAGACCGAGGAACGCTCAGCACCCACCACCACCCCCGCCGCGAAGAAACCGATGAATGAGCTTCTCCAAGCACCCATCGAGGGTTACGGAGATGCCATTGTTGTCCTACCCATCGGTCGACCTTGAGCTCAAAACCGTTGCTTAATCTTGTAACCCAAAGCCAATTTTATGGTTTGAGAGGGACGACTATGCACATATTCGATGGTTCAACAAAATTGCATCGACCATCAAATACAAGAATGTCCCACATGAAGCAATTAAGCTTCTTACGTTCCCATTTTCTAGAGGGACAAGCCCTGAATTGGCTTGAGAAACAACCCTCGCCTCCATTTGGAGACATGGGAGGATTAAGTCACTAAGTTTGTTAACGAATTCTATCCTCCATCCCGAACTACAAGTCTTAAGAATGAGATAATGAAATTCACTCAAAGATTTGATGAATCATTCGCTGAGGCATGGGATCGTTATTAAAGAGTTGCTCGAAGTGTCCGCATCATGGTTTTACCGAGTTAATGCAAATGGATACTTTCTACAATGGTCGAACCAAACTCAAACTCTTTAAATGCCTCGCGGGTGTAATTTCCTGAGCAAGACCACAAAAGAAGCCTTGCAAATCATAGAAAACAAGTCCCGTGTCCTACTCTTTCCTAACAAAGACATATCAATCTCGGGCCCACGCAGACCTTCTACTTCATCTAACGTGAGTACATCTAGCACCGATGCTAAGATTGACAAACTCACGGATGCTGTTCAGGCTTTGGTTCTTGCAAACCAAAAGAAAGTCACTTTCACATAGACACCATCATTACGGTGAAGTTAAGAAAGTCGGTGTCCGTGTCACTTGTGTGCCCCTGGCTTTGCATACTACAATCGTATCGCCACCCATGGTAGTCCATTTGAACAATGCTATAGCCGTACTTCACATCGGGAGGTAACTGGCACCGCCCCAAATGAACCAAGCTACCGTGCTAACACTTATCAGGGACCACCCGGTTTTAACCATAATCCTAACATACAAAACGGAATCGAACCAACCTAGAATAAACCAAGGTTATCAAAACCAAGGTATTTTATCCTTGACCAAATCAAGGTTTCCAACATCAAGGAAACCTTAATCAAAACAATTTCAATCAAGGAAATCAATTTCAGGGAAATGTGAATCCTAACCAAGGGAATTTTCAACAACAAGGCTATAATCGAACATACCGCCTCAATTTCCCTCCACCTCCAAGTATCAACATCCGATGAGCTTTAAAGCAATCATGAAGTCTCAAGAGGAGACAAACAGAGTGTTGATCAGCCGAATCGTTGAATTAAAGAAGTCTTAAATGATCAACCCTCGGCTCAGGAAAACTTCCAGCAACACGCGATCGCTAACCCGAGGGCGATGCAAAGGCTTATCACAACAAGAAGTGGTGTATCATACGATGGACCCGCTATTCCTACTACCTCTTCTTCTTCTCTCCCGGCTGTAGTGGAAAGTGAACCCAGGCTACAGGACAAGGAACTTCCTACTAATAACGGAGGTACCAACAATGTCCAACCTCAAGTTGTCCTGAAACCCAAGTCTAAGCAAGGAGTTGTTTTTATTCAGTGACATCCGTTGAAAACCATAAATCCAAATCTTCTATTCCCACCCATCACGTTTAAATGAGCAAAGCTTCGCAAAAAGTTGTCATCAAATGGACAAATTTTTTCAAATTTTCCAAGAACTACATTTGACATTAGCTTCGCTGATGCTATCATACCGATGCCAGTTTGCATCAACTCTCAAACACATGTTAAGCAACAAGGAAAAACTGTTTGAGATGGCTAAACTCCTCTGAACGAATCTGCTCAA
>OU343217.1:13672379-13730445 GCA_910596185.1 Chrysanthemum makinoi
CTTGGTATGATTGGATTGTTTTTGATGATTATGAGTTAGCCGCACTTTGCCATTCGCGTGTGCCATTCCGACGAAGATGAAGGTGCGCAACTTCATATTTGTATTTTTGTGGTGTGTGCTTGTACGAAGTGTGGGGGAAATGTGATGTATGTGGAAAAAAAATTGAAAAAAAAAGAGTAAGTCATCGAAAGAAAAAAATGATGAAATTAAAAAAAGTATATGTGATGACAATTATAGCCAATGTGCCATATTATTTATGAAGATGAAGTGTGTTTGAGATATCGATTAGCCAATGTGCTAAGACGTGATATATATATTTGGTGATCGATATGTGATGAAGAGAATAGTGTAACTATAATCATTTTCGGGTTCGTGGTTTGTTTAGTAACTAGCAACATGGGTATTAGACTTGACTTTATTTTTCTTTATTTTTCTTTTAACACCAATTTCATAAAAATTCCCATGCCTTATCCCTTCCCTTTTGGCTTTGAGAAAATATGAAGTGCATGAATATTTTTAGTGACCATCCGGTTCTTGAAGGATCGAATAACGCGCCAGCGATCTAGTGCATATTTTTGGTGACCATCCGTTTTGCGAATAACGCGCCAGCGATCCGAGGTATATTTCAACATAATCCCGATAAACCCTTATGCCTAACCCGAATAAAAGTCCTCTTTAGATGTTTACACTTGTGCTTACGCCACGTCGGTGGAGTTTTGTTTCTTGTACAATCCGATGGTAATATTTAGATCATGACTGAGCAATATGAGTGTACTATTCCTTAATACTATCCATCATTAAATAAATTGAGTGTTGAGTGAATTATAATTCATTCCTTTTCGTGAGGTGCTTAGCCATGTTATCAAGCAAGAAAATCCGTAGGGTATTGTCAAACATCTCGGTTTTTCACCTCTAAAAGCTTAAAACGATGAATCTTATCTCGTACTTGTACTTGGTAGATTTGCATCATATTTTAATTAATCATATTTCATGCACCATGTGGGTTTTATTTTTTTTAATTTCTAGATTTGCTTGGGGGCAAGCAAACCCTTAAGTGTGGGGGGAGTTTGCGCTCATTTTTCATATATTAAAAAAAAATTAAAAAATATTCAAACTTTCAAAATTTTTCTTTTTGTTTTGTCATTTAGGTTTGTCTTTTAATTTTTCTTTTCTTAGATTTGCTTGAGGGCAAGCAAAGTTTAAGTGTGGAAGAATTTAATAACGCGCAAATTGTGCATGTTTTTAGTAGCGTTATTCGTGCTTTTATGTATGTTATTTGGTTATAATCATATACTTTTGATGCTTAATCGTATAAAAGTGTGTATGCTAGTGCATTTGTAGCCAAGTACATGAAAGTGCAGAAAAAGACGGAAAAAGAAGTAAAATACGAAGATTTATGCATGTACGAAGAATTCCCAACAAAAGCAAGACTTGTGGAGTATATTCGAGAAGATAAAGTCATCAAGATAGTGGTCCAAAGACTCAAGAATAAAGTTCAAGAAGGAAAACGAGAAAGAAATGAAGAAAAGAAGCTAAAACGAAAACATATTGGAAGCCTCGTTGTTCCTGACACACGTTCACCATTTTGGCCATATCTTGAGCATACGAACTCTGATTTAAGTGAATCAAGCGGCCACAGAAAGCTAAGAGAAATATATACAATCTTGGCTTTTGACCTTTTCTATCAAAAGGCTCCAGCCGATCGGTAGTGCCCTGTTAGGATTTTGTGAATCCAGTTATTAAAGTGTCAGTCACCTCCAGTAAATGTAATCGTTAGAAAGCTCGTAGTCGTAGTTATTTAATGTTAGATAGTATTTAGTTAAGTAACACCGTGGAGGACGGACGGGTCTTTACCCACTGTATGCTTGATCCACAGCCCGTAGGTGGCGTTTATGTAAGAAACTATAAATACCCTCTACCTCCCAAGGTAGAGGGTTGGAGCTCATAATAATACTTTTACTTTCTCTCACTGAGTTCCCAAACATCTAAACTTTCTCTCTCTAAAAACCACATAGTGTACGCCCATATTTTATCATGATCAAGAGCCATGGTTTGATCATCTCTCTTACATGTTCTTGGATTTCTAGTGGTTTTATATGGTTTTTGGGTTTGAAAAGGTTTAGTGGTTTTTGCATCATTTGGATAATTTCTTGTGTTAAAGTTTGAATTTTGAGTGTACTTTTATGTTTAGAATCATTGTGGTTGGGTTAGTTTTGGATTGAAAAGTATCGTGTTTGAACTTTTCTTGGTAGCGACTTGAGTCTCGGATTAGTTTTCTTGGTAGCGACTTGCTTCTATAATTATTAGCGACTTGTAGTAGTGGTGGTAGCGACTTGAGCAATAGCGACTTGTCTATTGAGACAAAGCGACAAATAGTACAAAGTAGTGGCTGTACCACTTCGGCTAGCGACTTGTTCAACGTGGCGACTTGTCCTTACTATTTTCAGCGACTTGACTTTGTTGTGACCAGCGAGTTGCTCTTTAGCGCCTTGGCCTCTTAGCGAGTTGTTCCTTAGCGACTTGTCAACTTAGCGAGTTGTTCTTTAGCGACTTGTCAACTTAGCGAGTTGTTCTTTAGCGACTTGTCAACTTAGCGAGTTGTTGCTGTAGCGACTTGTGTCTAGGGACTTGTTTCATAGCGACTTATGCTTTTAGCGAGTTGTTACTTAGCGACTTGGTGACTTAGCGACTTGTTCTCAAGGTTTTTAGCGACTTGGTTGATTATTGTTTTTGATACGGTTTTCTCTTGATTTAGTAAAATCCCGTGAAAGAATCTATTTCCCGGTTTAATCATAGAGTTATAAAATCCCGTGAAATCTGTAAACATGTCTACCAACGTGCCTACAATCATCTCTTCTGTAGCTGAAGACGTTCAAGCAGCTGGATCAGATACTCGTCCACCTATGCTTGACAGAACTGACTATGACTCATGGGCTCAACGAATTAGGTTGTACTGTTTGGGAAAGGAAAATGGGGTCAACATTCTCAAGTCAATTGATGAAGGACCTTATCAGATTGAGACTACAAGAGACACACTTGAAACAGCTGCAGATGGAACAGTGATCTTAGGTTTGGAAAGACCAAAGACGTATGAAGAGCTCAGTGATAAAGAGAAAAAGAGATACGATGCTGATATCAGGGCTTCAAACATTATACTTCAAGGTCTTCCAAAAGATATCTACAAGCTTATCAATCACAACACTGAAGCCAAGGCTGTTTAGGATAATGTCAAGATGCTTCTCTCGGTTTCTGAATTAACTAAGGAAGACAGAGAATCACAACTGTATGATGAATTTGAGCACTTTAAGATGAAACCAGAAGAAAGTGTCTATGAATATTACGTGAGATTCCACAAGCTTGTGAATGACATGAGGAATATCAAAATGACCATGCCACATATTCAGCTGAACTCAAAGTTTGTGAACAACATGAATCCCGAATGGTACAAATTTGTCACCTCTGTAAAGCTAACCAAAGGATTAAAGAACACCAACTATGAGCAACTGTATGCCTTCCTACTGCAGAATGAGAAACATGCTATGTTTGAACGAATGATCCTTGAGCAGTTCAAATCCAAACAGGGAGAATCAAGATCATCAAATGACTCAACAACATTCTACACCAATGTAAGGATTACTACCAAAGCTTCACAAGTCATACCTACTGGAAACGGTAATCACAAACTCATTCCCGATCTGAGGTTCAAGCAACCTGATGCTGATGCAGTCATGGAACACTTCATCAATCAACTGGATCTTATGGTTAAACAAAACTTGACCCTTAATCCACATACTAACAGTCTTCACACTAACAATGAAATCAGAACTGCATCCAATCTACACAATCTTGCTATTGTCAGAGATGGAAAGGTTATGGTGCAACCAGTTCAAGGAAGGCAGTATGAACAGGGAAGAGGTGGAGTTGGTGGAGGGTATGTGGCAAATCAGAATTGTGGAAGGAATCCAAATCAAGGACAAGTAAAGCCAATCAAGTGCTACAACTGTGGTGGTGATGGACACATTGCAAGGAACTGCACATCTCCAAAACGCCCTCAAAATGCAGAGTACTTCAGGGACAAGATGTTGCTGGTACAAGCTCAGGACAGTGGAGCGGTTTTGGATGAAGAAGAGTTGTTGTTTCTTGCTGAGGGAAATGCCAAAACCTATGATGCTGATGTGGATGAGTAGCCAATTCAGGAAATAGGTCACAATCATCAGAATGCCTTTCAAGTTGCTGACTGTGATGCATTTGACTCTGATGTCGATGATGAACCTACTGCCCAGACAATCTTCATGGCTAGCATTTCACCAATGGTCTCTCCAAAGGTCTCATCACCACAACAGGCTGGTCCATCCAAAGAATCAATTATCTCAGAGGTATTAAAACTATACGATGAGGTGGATGAGCAAAAGATACATAACGAAGTACAAACTCTTGAAACTTATGAATCAGATATTGATAATGAGGTTAATAGTAATATTGTCCCATATGATCAATATGTGACACAAAGTGAAAGTGAGATTGTACCAAGTGATGTATCTTTTGCAGTCAATGATGACTATGTTTTTTACGAATACACTGCATGTGCCCCTGATAATTCTGTTATCTCTGAACCGAATGCCTATATGAATTAACTGTTGCCTTGAAAGTTTCCCATGATCGTGTCATTGAGCTTGAAAACAAAAACTCAGAACTAAATGAGAAAATTGATCAGGATGATCACGATAATTTGGTAAAACATTTTTCTAAACTAGAAGTTGAACATTTTGATTTGCAACTAAAATATCAACATCTCAAAGAAAATGTCAAAACATCAAACATCAAGACATCCTCAAATGTTCCAGAGTTTGATGCACTTTTTGAAATAAGCAAACGAGACGAATAGATTCAAGCTCATTGTAACACGATCAGAAAGTTGAAAGCCCAAATTTCACAATTAAAGGGTGAAAAGAACAACGTGACTGGCTCCCAAATACCTCCTCCTTTAGATTCTCAGTGTTCTCAAACTTTTCATCTTCAAAACTTGGTTAATGTTTTACATAAGGAAAATGAGAGTTTTCTAGAAGAAAATGAAAAAAGTTAAACGACACTTTAAAGAGTTATATGATTCAATGAAAGTCACTCGTGACAAGAACAACGAAAAAATAACGTCTTTACAAAAGGAAATTGAGAATCTGAATAGTCAGGAAAAAGGGAAAATACCACTTGTCTTTAATTAGAATGTTGCATCAAAGTCATCTGCAGACTCTAAATATACTATGACTGTTAAATACATTCCTCCTCATCTTAGAAATAACGAACTTGTATTTCATAACTATTTTGCTCGCCTTAAGGATAGTCTTGAATGTCTCCGTGAGATTGTAGAAGAGGATTTCATAAATAAGCCACTTGATAGTGAAATTAGGTTTGCTTGCATTCAGGCCAAACGATCTCAGGAGCTGTTAGAATGTTTAATAGCAACATGTCCTAAATCCTTAGGTGCGAAAGATAAAGCTGTGATGCCTTGCTCTATGCTTAGTGCTAAGTATGGAACCCATTATATGCCCAATATCAAGAAAGTGAACTCTAGAGTGCCCTCAAGTAGTTCAGATCCCAGCACTTCTAGTTCAGGAATGCAAAAAGTAGCCCAACCAACTAATGTTCCCATAATTCCCTCTACAGGAGTAATCAGTGACATAAAAGCAAGCGGGTCAAAGCCTCCAGGCAATACAAAGCAAGATAGGACCTCACAAGCTAAGAATGCGCATTGGAAGAGAGTAGAAGACCACCCTAGGAACACTAAGTTTGAGTTGAATAAAACGAATCGTGTTGATTTTAGTATTAGCTATAAGCGTACTGTAATTATTTTGAATTCTGCTACTATCTGCATACCATGTAATGATGATTGCTTGATTTCTGTTACTAATCATGAATGTGGTGTGAATAATTTGATTAATGTTGTTAAATGCCCAGTTAAAATTGTTAATGTCAAAAATCAAGCTAAGAAGGCTAAAAGGCAAAGGCGAAAGAAAGTTAGAAAACATTGGAAACCCACAGGAAGAAAATTTAGTAATATAGGTTATCAATGGATACCTACTGGCCGTAAGTTTAATCTTAATGAGTTGTGCCATAAATTTTCTAAGTCAATGCCCATTAGAAAATGGATGCCTACTGGTAGAACTATTCCTTTAAGAAGTGAACATACTTTGAATAGGTCAAATACGGACACTAGGACTGCATCTATTCCTGATGATTCCATTGTTTCTACTTCCGATGTGGGTGTTCCAATCGCTGTTACTAACCAAATGGAACCCATTCTTGCATGGGGATCCCAATTATCCAGTTATCCATTCTTGTCTGTGTTCAACTGCAGATCGTTCAAATCGTTTTGTGGTACCTGGACTCAGGCTGTTCCAAGCATATGACTGGAGATCGCTCGCGGCTCATGAACTTCGTGAGTAAATTCATCGGGAATGTTATATTCAGGAACGACCATTTTGGTGCAATTATGGGTTATGGAGACTATGTTGTTGGCGATAGTGTAATCTCCAGGGTATATTATGTTGAAGGTCTTGGTCATAACTTGTTTTCTGTTGGTCAATTCTGTGATTCCGATCTAGAAGTGGCATTTAGAAAACATACTTGTTTCGTTAGAGAACTTGATGGTGTGGAACTGTTAAGAGGAACTCGTGGTTCAAATCTATACACCATCTCTATCGAAGACATGATGAAGTCTTCTCCAATCTACTTGTTGTCAAAGGCTTCAAAAACAAAATCATGGTTATGGCATCGTCGTCTCAATCACTTGAACTTCGGCACCATTAATAATCTTTCCAGAAAGGATCTTGTAAGAGGATTACCCAGATTAAAGTATGAAAAATATCATCTTTGTTCAGCATGCCAATTGGGAAAAAGCAAGAAATATGCCCACAAACCCAAACCCACAAACTCAGTAATGGAAGTTCTGCATACCCTTCATATGGATTTTTGCGGACCAATGAGAGTGCAAATGATAAATGGGAAGAAATATATTTTAGTCATTGTTGATGACTACTCTCGATTTACTTGGGTAAAGTTTTTGAGAACAAAGGATGAAACTCCAGATGTCATCATCAAACTTATCAAGCAGCTTCAGGTTCGACTTAACAATATGGTTAGAATTTTTCGAACAGACAATGGCACAGAGTTCATTAACAAAGACTTAAGTCAATTTTATGAAAGTGTTGGAATCAGTCATCAAAGAAGTGTTCCACGAACTCCTCAACAGAACGGTGTAGTTGAAAGATGAAATCGAACTCTTGTGGAAGCTGCAAGAACAATGCTAATTTATTCAAAGGTTCCAATGTTTCTCTGGGCTGAAGCCATTGCCACTGCTTGCTACACCCAAAATCGTTCCCTTATACACACCTCTCATGGAAAAACTCCATACGAACTTGTCCATAAACGAAAACCTGATCTCTCCTACCATCGTGTGTTTGGTGCTTTGTGCTATCCAACAAATGACGGTCAAGATTTAGGTAAATTAAGAGCTAAGGCGGACATTGGAGTTTTTGTTGGTTATGCATCAAACAAGAAGGGTTACCGAATCTACAACAAAAGAACTCGAGATATCATGGAAACTATTCACGTCACGTTCGATGAGCTGTCCGGGCAAATGGCTCCAGGACAATCAAGTTCTGGACCCGTATCACAACCTTCATCAAGTAGTCCCATTAGTTCTTCTCTTGTACAAAATCTCTCACCAGCAACTCCTTATGTACCTCCTTCAGAAGATGATTTGAAGAAATTGTTTGATCCAATGTTTGATGAACACTATGAGCCAATTGCTAATGATCTGTCAAATCCATCAACAGAGGCTGCTCCTATCCCTGTCAATGAAGATAACCCTTCAGTTTCTATGTCATTGAGTCAAGAAGCGCCTTCTGCTGATCACTCAGTCTCATTATCAATTCCTCAATCATCAAGTGTACATCATAGAATTGTTTCTGGCACCCATGATGGAGATAATCCCTTTGCTACTCCTTAATATGCTCCCTTTGAGAACATATTTTCTCCTGAACCATCATCAGAACCATCTTCATCAGGAGAAAATGACTCTGCTACTTTAGTTCCTCAACAACAACCACATGAACACCTTAGAAAATGGACACATGATCATCCATTGGACAACATCATTGGAAACCCCTCTCGTCCAGTATCCACTCGTAAACAACTTGCAACTGATGCCTTATGGTGATTCTTCAACTCCGTGCTCTCTAAGATCGAACCAAAAGACGTTAAAACTGCCATGAATGAAGATAGCTGGTTCAATGCCATGCAAGAAGAAATTCATGAGTTTGATCGACTAGATGTATGGGAATTAGTACCTGCTCCTGACTGTGCTATGATCATTGCTCTAAAGTGGATCTTCAAAGTAAAACTCGATGAGCATGGTGATGTATTAAAGAACAAGGCTCGATTGGTTGCAAAAGGATACCGTCAATAGGAGGGTATTGACTTTGAAGAATCATTTGCTCCAGTTGCACGTATCGAGGCAATCAGAATCTTCCTGGCTAATGCTGTTAGTAAGAATATGGTAGTCTATCAGATGGATGTAAAGACGGCTTTTCTTAACGGAGATCTTAAAGAAGTCGTATACGTCAGCCAACCTGAAGGTTTTGTGAATCCAGAGCATCCTACTCATGTCTATCACTTGAAGAAGGCTCTTTATGGGTTAAAGCAAGCTTAAAGGGCATGGTATGATAGGCTATCAAAATTTCTTCTATCTACTGGATTCAGCAAAGGAGCAGTTGATCCGACATTGTTCACCAGAAAGTCAGGCAAACATTTAATTCACGTTCAAATCTATGTTGATGATATTATTTTTTCCTCGACTGACCCCAATAAATGTGACCGTTTTTCAAATGAAATAGGTTCCAAATTTCAAATGTCAATGATGGGACAAATGTCATTTTTCTTGGGATTACAAATTTCACAAAGTCCCGGAGGAATTTTTATCAATCAATCTAAATATGCAAATGAGATTTTAAAGAAATTTGGATTTGATTCTTGTGACCCTGTTGACACTCCCATAATAGAGCGAACTAAACTGGATGAGGACCACTCAGGGATCATGGTAGATCAAATGAAATATCGTAGTATTATTGGATCCCTGATGTACCTCACAGCCAGTAGACCTGATATTCTGTTCGCTGTATGCATGTGTGCTAGATACCAGGCTAAGCCTACCAAAAAGCACCTTGAAGCGGTTAAACGGATCTTTCGGTATCTCCAAGGAACAATCAACATGGGACTTTGGTACCCGAAGGACACCGGTATGTCACTAACAGCCTATGCAGATGTTGATCATGCAGGATGTCAAGATACACGTCGAAGCACTTTTGGAGGTGCTCAGTTTTTGGGTGATAAGCTTGTGAGCTGGTCTTCAAAGAAACAAATGAGTACTTCTATATCCTCTACAGAGGCAGAATACATAGCCATGTCATCTTGTTGTGCTCAAATCCTATGGATGAGATCCCAATTATTTGACTATGGCTTTGAATTCAACAAAATCCCTCTGTACTGTGATAACAAAAGTGCCATTGCTCTCATGCAACAATGTTCAACATTCAAGAGCAAAGCATATCGACATTCGACATCATTTCATCAGGGAGCAAGTGGAAAAAGGTGTGGTGGAACTTTATTTTGTGAGGACTGAATACCAGTTAGCAGACATCTTCACCAAAGCTCTTCCTAGAGAACGTTTTGAGTTTATCCTCCCACGACTTGGTCTAAAGAGTCTACAACCGGAAACACTCAAACGTCTTCAAGAGGAAGACGAGTAGTAAAAGTTTGTTCTTCATCCATCTTTTGTATATATTTATTCAAAAAGCAAAATATAAAATTATAAAACCAACAAAAAGCAAATAGAAAAATATAAAACTTTCAAAAATCCATAAAAATTTGAAAAACTCGAAAAATTTCAAAAATATTATCGTTTTGTCATGTTTTTCTTGATTCGATAACATCTACGGTCTTTGTGTTGTCATTCAAAGAGTGACACGGGTCTTTAGATGTTGATCGAATGTAAATAAATCGTTTTTAAAAAAAATCAAAAAATCAAAAAATATTTTTGAGAGAATGTAAATCAAAAGGCTTATAGTCATTTCTGTCTATAACCCGTTGTTTAAAGGAAGAACAGAGCCATGCTTTATCTTATTTTTCAAATCTCATGCTCTGATTCTAAAAACAAATGTTTGTCACTAAAACGACAAATGTTTCCTTCACAAGTATTTTTCCTTCTAAAAATTCTTCTGAAAAATATTTGTTATCTAAATGAAAACTAATAAAAATAACTCGGACTCAATTTTTTAAAAATCATCTGTACTTGACATTTGTGAAAATCTCTATCTCTCAATCAACAACTTATGTCATTGATTGAGGGGGAGAATGATTTCATTTAAATCAAAAGGTTATTTGTCATACAATTGGTTCAGACCAAGGTTTATGTCATGTTTTCAAAAGATATTCAAGCATGTTTAATCTTTGGAGTTTAAAGTCTCAGTTTTGATCCTTATCGGTTAAATATTTTCATAAGCAAGTCACAATTCTCCTCAAAAGCTTTCTAAATCAATTTAAATCTACAGAGATCACAAATCTCAAATGATTTGAAAATTGTGATCGGGGGAGAATTTGTGATTTAAATTGGATTTAAACTGATAATTCGATAAATGGTTTTATAGTGATTTATAAGCTCTCCTCCCCACATGTGCCAAACGATTTCAAATTTTCCATGCACATGTTGAGGGGGAGCATCAATTTCAAACAAAAAAGGATTGAATCATGATTGATTTATTTCAATGTGCAGGTTTTCCATAATATGTGCAAAACACTTTCAAATCTCTATGCACATATTGAGGGGGATCAATTTTTTGAAAACCACATCCTTTCCAAAAATATCCTTAACAAAGTATGAAAAATACTAATTTTGATCAGGAAAGTGATGTTGATATTTTTTAGAAAATGGTACTCAAAGAAGTGAATCCTTCCTCTTGCCTCCGTGTGCCAAAATGATTTCAAATACACGATGCACATGTTGAGGGGGAGCTCTTTTTCTAAAATATCAAAAACAATTCAGGTACAAAATGCTTTGATAATATATCACAAGTATCTGGATTGATTTTCAAATGGTTTTCAATTGGTTCCAATGGCAGATGAACAATACCAAATAGACCGACCAAATTTACTTTTTGTATGGTGATATAAGGATGGTTAGGTTAGGTATTCGTTCCCACGATCCCTCCCAGAGCCGGAGGGATCTACCCAGGGACAATCCACTAGATAGTGTAGAAGTCCTTAGGTATTAAAAAAAAGGAGAAAAGTGAGATATGGGAAGAGTGCGGACTGAGATAGAGCTAGAACTAGAATAAACCCAACAAGGTTCTAGTTATGAAGTCTCGGTAAGCACTGAAGGGGTTGAAGAATGAAAAAGAAATAAATGTGAAAGGGGTGAAAATAAATAGCCCTCCAATTATTCAACCTTAGGGCAGAAACCGAGTTCAATACATATGCTACTGGTTGTTACTAAGGTAACACCGGTATTGAATACAAGACGTCATGGACCCAGTGACGCGCTGCACTACAACTTCCCAAGCCACTCAAGTTCATCTTAAAAGGACTTGTTTCATTCTCACGGGGAACCTACATAATCTATCGACTTTCTCTTAGAGTTTGTTGTTATTGAAGAAGGAGACCCTCTCCCTAGTCTCCGGCATAGGAACCAAATGTGCACAATTGAGTCTAGAGCCACGAGATCATCAAGTAAATCTCATTAGGACACTGTCAATTAAGACTCTCTGTTTCACACAATGTGGAAAGAGATATTATATCTTAAGAGTCCTACGCATTATCCTTGTGGTATTGCCAGAACATCTGAGTGATATGCAAACATATTCACAATGAAGATGGAAAGCCTTCTAGAACCAACATCAAACAAGCTCTTGGTAGGTGGCATGTGAGATCTATCCAATAGATCAACCATGTGACAACTGAACAGAAACAATGGGGCGATTCAAAATCATGAATCAATCCTGGTTCAGGTTATGGATTGACGGATACCTTTGAAAAACCGGTCGTTGTGCTTAAAAATTCTTTTCTTTAGCACATCGACTGTGTATTAATATCTCAAAAATAAAAGGTGTTTATGATTGATAACTAATTTTCTTTAAAACCTTCATTGTATTGCAAAAACATTTTATTGAGCAGTACACGATTGTTTTTCAAATCATTTTTCATCAATCAGTGAATCTCAATTCGCTGGTTCACTCACTCCTTGTTGTCTTCTTTGAGACGTTCCGGTTTGAGAACAGCTAGAGCAGCTGCGAAACCCTGTCAAGGAGATTCTTCATAATTATACCTGATCACAGGCAGTACTTGTACTGATCAACTGGGAACCGTGGGCCGTGTACCTCAATTCAACGAAAGTGATCAAAGACACTTTTGTGCGCTTAATTGCTAACTGTTGTATGCAGGTACACCCGACGTTTGCAGCTGATCAGAATGGAGAGGTCAATCCATAGTCGCATGCTCACACAACACATTCATTTCTAAAGAAATCATGATAAGTGCATCAACAACTCTGATATTTTTACTCCATGCTTCTGCTATGCTGCTGCAAATATCATGAATCAACTAAAGCTTCCGCTACTCTGATGAGAAGATATCATGATCCAGAATGTGAGCATGTCGGTCCAAAAGTCACAACATCACATAATGTCAACACTACAAAGGAAGAGTCAGAGATTTATGGTAGCTGATGATCTCAAAGCTGGTTCAAAACTCATTATCACGTGGATCAATTAATGACCTCCACTTGGATTATCCAAATATGCAAAAATGAAGAATCAAAGACTACGGGCTACAGAGCAAGGAACATTAACAAGAATCCAAGAACAATCTTAATGTAATATCTATTTTGTATTCAATGTAATTTGAGGTGACCTCCTTTAGGGGGAGATTGTTAGGATTTAGTAAATCCAGTTATTAAAGTGTCGGTCACGTCAAGTAAATGTAATCTTTAGAAAGCTCGTAGTCGTAGTTATTTATGTTAGGTAATATTTAGTTAAGTAACACCGTGGAGGACGGACGGGTCTTTACCCACCGTATGCCTGATCCACAGCCCGTAGGTGGCGTTTATGTAAGAAACTATAAATACCCTCTACCTCCCAAGGTAGAGGGTTGGAGCTCATAATAATACTTTTACTTTCTCTCACTAAGTTCCCAAACCTCTAAAATTTCTCTCTCTAAAAACCACATAGTGTACGCCCATATTTGATCATGGTTTGATGTGTTTGTGAAATCCAATATGTTACATGCCCCGCAACCGATTCGGCTGAAGGGCAGTCGAGAAGAGCAGCCGATCGGCTGGTGACCAAACCGATCGGCTGGGAGGCCTGGTTCTACCATTTCTTCATTAATAAGAGTCCTAATATGTTCCAATCATATTCCAAATGATCCTAGTCCCTTCCCACTCAGTTTCTAGTCCCTTCCAAACCACTTGGCCTCCATGAAAAGCATTGAATACCCTAGGCCTTGGTTCAAGTATAAATAGACCTATTTGGCACCTCATTTCATCATCCAACTATTCCATCCCTCTCATCCCCTCTCAACTTACCTTCCCTAAAAGTGTGAAATTCGAGCCTTTAACCTTAAGGACGAATTTCCACCAACTTACCTTCCCTAAAGGCGTGAAATTCGAGCCTCCACCCTTAAGGACGAATTTCCACCAACTATTTTATCCGAACTTGAGAGAACACATCCCCTACCACCACCACTCCATCCAAAGGTGTGAAATTCGAGCCTCTACCCTTAAGGACGAATTTCCACCAATCCTTCACCATCCCCTCTCATCCCTACCACCACCACTCCATCCAAAGGTGTGAAATTCGAGTCTCCACCCTTAAGGATGAATTTCCACCAATCACACCATCCCTCTCAATCCCTCTCCATCTCAAGGTGTGAAATTCGAGCCTCCACCCTTAAGGACGAATTTCCACCAACTTACCTTCCCCAAAGGTGTGTAACCAGAATGAGTACGCAGGATGAGCCTAAAGGAGTTCCAATCAACCGAGCCACCCGGTTTGAGAATAAGGTGGGATCCCTGGATCTAGTGGCCGGCTTTCGAGCCTCCACCCTTAAGTACGAATTTCCACCAACTTATCTTCTCCAAAAGACCACAAACCTCTGCCATTTCCAGAAGTAGTGCTCAAGTGCTAAAGAAGGCATTCGGGTATAATTTTCCGGCTTGGTTAGAACTTGTAGTTGATTGGAGGCTTGAAGGTTGCTATAATCCTTCATCTTTGCCTATTGTATTCATACTTTGGGTAAACCTTGTTACTTTTATATTTCAATATGTTTGTTATTGATATGATTGTTGAGATTTTTTGTTTGATTGAAATAACCATGAATGTCTTGATACTTGCTTGTTCTCATATTGCTTTTAATGTGGTTTGATCCGTGACAATCATAACCACCAACTTGTTACTTGCTTAAACAAACAAACGACACTTGAAGTGCAACCAAGTCTCTTGGGACGACCTTGATTTACCAAAACCTATACTACAACTTGACAGGGTATACTTGCCCGAATGTGTTTCTAGTTAACCGGTAATTCTTGTTTACAAATTTAAAACCTCGTGCGAACGCATCAGCTTATTAAAAACATAAATATTTGTCAAATAATTATCATTTTCTTACTAGTTTCACTTTTAAAACGCTGTAAAAAAGTAAAAGCATTCCCAAACCAAAATGATGCTTGATTCGAGTAAGAAGAGTTATTTCCATTAAATCTACTTATATTTGGTAAAGTCAAAATAAGAGCATCCACTATGATAAACCTTTTACAAAGGTTTATACATTAACATATCAATAAATTTTAGACCTTTTGATATTATAAACCTAGATTCACTATAGTATAAACATTTGCAACTTAATGACATGCTTTTTTTAACAAATGCATTAAAGGTATTGAATTCATAAAGAGGTTCAAGAATTATGACCTTTTCATGCCACATAGTCATGAAATGAGTGTTCACTATGGTTGAAATAGACATAAACTTTTTCATCTTTCTTAAACCTTTTCATAAACCCACAATTGTGGATGCCCTAATATTCTAACATTACAACAAAATTATTTGACAAAAACTAAAGTCATAACTTCTCATTTCTTTATTAGCATAACTTTCTGAATATTACCAGCTTAACTTTTTTCTATAATTTCGCAATATAACTCATCGTTGTATCCGCAATAGCCAGTCCGTCATACAACAATGATAACGAAATAATACAAGCACGAGGTTTTTTAAAATTTCAACCATACTCTATCTCTAAAATTTCAAAAGTGCAAGCGAAGTCTCTGCCAAAAAGCTTCAATTCATTTTTTGTTCATGTCTAAAGTGATGGATGGATACACTCTGATCATATGGGTAAAAGGTTGAATAAGAATATTGCGGTCATTTCACTTTTTCCCGAGAAGAAAATTAAACCATTTTTTTTACAAATATCACGTACGCACTTCAAAGCTATGCAAATTGCGCCGATTTTCTCTTTAAAAGGATACTATAATAATTGTCAAGAAACTAATTGTATTCAACCATTAACATTCACAAACATTAATCATTCTCGATTATGAATCATGGTTGTTAAAATCTCGATCATAATCTTAATTATTCATAATTTTATGATACTAAAAAGCAAAACGATTAAGATGTTACGTGGGATTTTTGGCAAGCTTAAAATCTTATATAATCCCAATCTCGACTATAAGATCTTAAGATCTAACCTGATTTGATCTTACTTTTTCGAATCGCAAACTAAAGAACTACTAGTATAAGTTATGGATTATGTTTTATATAATTTTAAAACAGCGTGTTAGTATTTTTAGACATTCCACATTTATAATTTAATACAACATTTTCATAAAATATTTATACAATCTAATGTTTATAATACATAATAATTTGTAGATTTAAATATTATTACAAGTAATATTAATAAAATAACATTATAGTAGTATTTTAAAATCCAATCCAATCTACCATCCAATTATTGCAAAAACTAAAAAAAATAATGAATAAAACCCCAATCTTGAAATCTTTGCTCAAAATTACTTACAAAGTAAAAATAAATAAATAAATAAATAAAAACGTGCAAAAACCAAAATCAATTTCCCTATAAAAAAACCCCGAATTTTCACCAACCAAAACCAAATTCATTTTACCCCCAAAATCAAAACCCTAACCTTAACTTTCCAATCCCACAAAATTAACCTTCAATTCACTTTGTGAGCTTATATGATTTCGGCTTATTCTGAGACTTATGGGTTCATATAAGCTTATTATGATGTAATAACTTAATATATGCCCATACATATCAAAATAAGCCGGAAAATTTGAGCTTATGTAAAGTAAACCGAAATCATATAAGCTCATAAGCCCACAAATAAGCTTAAACAAACACCCCATGCTTATTATGAACTGATAGTTTTTTGTGGATTTGATTAACAAATTTTATGTTAGGGTGAAGTAAGATGTTTTTGATAAGTTGGTCATCTGCTTATTAGTTGCGTAAGCTGTTGACCCCTTATTGCACTTTGATATTGTGGATAATCAGTTTTGAATGTATGGGCTCTGGACATGATTATATGCTTATTTGCTGATTGGTAATTGCCTGTTCGTATTGTTTATTTGCTGTTATTCAGACCCTTGTTAGATTAAGCCCTTTGCGTACTCTTTTTACCTACAGGTGCAGTTTTTCCGGGTTGTTTTTCGATGTTGGAAACTGTCTCTCTGATATGAATGTTGGGTTTATTAGTATTGTGAATTGCTTGATGCGGGATTTGTGATTGTTAACAGATAAGCATTTTTTAGTTGAGATTGCTTATTTTGAACTGATTAGTATTGGTGAATTTAATATTACAAATTTGCTCTTACGGTGAAATAAGCTGTTTTCTTAGGGTGAAATAACATGCTCATCTGCTTATAAGCTGTTTAAAATAGTAATCCCAAACACCCCTTACCGCGTTTTGATATAGTGGATAAGGTTTGAGTGTCTGGACATGATTATTTGCTTATTTGAGGGTGAAATAAGCTAATTGGGAGGTGTGCTGACCTAATCGAGATTAGATAGGATAGATCGAAACAAGAAAGGTTTACTGATAGATATGATATCAAACCCTTTATAAATTAAGTCCTTTGCCCACTCTTTTTACTTGCAGGTGCGGTTTTTTGGACTATTTTTCGATATTCACAACTGTTTTTGTGATATGAATGTTGGATTTATTAGTATACTGAATTGTTTGACATGTGATGTGGGGAGTTTGGGATTTTTGCTTATCTAAACAACTTATCTTCTTATTCCTTTTTTTTAAGCAGATGATATTATCTACTTAGTTTAGGGTAAATAAGCTCTTTATAATTAGCAGTTTAAGGTTAGGATGAAATGTGAAGTATATGCAAGTATAATAGTCTTTGACCTTTTACCCAAAAATAATAATAATAATAATAATAATATTTAGGTATGTGTTTGGGAATTGGGATTTGCTAATGGATAAGTATTTTTGGAGGAAAAAGGGCTTATGCTAATGATATCGTTAGAACTCTTATGACGTGGATGCGGTTTTCTTCTGATGGTATACTGAATCATCAATTGTCTCACATGTGATGGGGATGTTTCAAAATTTGGATTGTTTTTATAACAGATTATCTGCTTATTGTGTTTTTTGAGCAGATGCATAAATTTGACTATGCTTATCTACTTAGTTTAGGGGTGAAATAAGGTCTTTTCAGTAAGGAGTTTCAGATTGTTTAGTTTGAACTGGTTATTGTTGGCGGATTCAGTACTGTAAGTTTAACCTTATGGGTGAAATAAGCTATTTTGGATAAGTTGATCTTCTGGTTAGGAGCCTAAGCTGTTTAACTTAGTAATGCCAAACACCCCTTGTTGCGTTTTGATACAGTAGATCAGCAGTAATAAGTGTTTGGATATGATAATAGGCTGATTATTTTATGTCTTAAATCCCTAATTAGCTGATTGCCGAAAACTTACACAAATGCAATATCCGAGAATCTGGTTTCGTTACTTTAGAAGCCTATCTACACACTTTTTGCAGCATTGCCTTCTGTTATAGCAATTGCTTATTTCATGAAAGCATAAGCAGTTTTAATATGCATTACCAAACATCCCCTGAAGTCAATGTAATCATAGAAGTATTTGACATCAGACAACTCCTTCGATATTAGTATTATGAATCCTTCTTACAAAAAAGGGACATTTATATTTTTCTTTAGGAATATCAGGGCTATTGCTTTCTTGATTAATCCTGTCCATATTACATGACGCCGTAACACTTTATTTTCCCGAAAAGGTTACTGATTCTATGTCATTTCTAGACCAACATGGGAAGGTGGTCAGTACGACGGATATGAACAAAGTCGATTGGCTGCTCTTCGATTAGCAATGGAATTAGGAGCTGATCATATCGATGTTGAGCTTAAGGTTTTCTTCTTCTTGACATAAAATCGGTTTCTTTGTGTCATGGGCCGTCTAAAGTACTATTATTAGTGTTCTTACATAGTAAATTTTTCCGTTATACTATCAGACATAGTATTCTCTATCAGATTTCTGATTTTAGTTGCTCAAATGCAGGCCGTTGATGATTTCAACAAT
This sequence comes from Chrysanthemum makinoi, assembly GCA_910596185.1. Classification (NCBI taxonomy): domain Eukaryota; kingdom Viridiplantae; phylum Streptophyta; class Magnoliopsida; order Asterales; family Asteraceae; genus Chrysanthemum; species Chrysanthemum makinoi. Next base: position 13,691,061 of record OU343217.1, read on the forward strand.
TTAATCCATGGAGACAAGCCTACAAAGTGCAAACTCATAGTTTCTTCTCACAATTATCAAAATACTCCTTTGAAAGTGCTAGCTTGGGAACCTTGTGGCAAAAATACAGTCAACAGGAGCTGACATTATCAAGTTTGCAACAACCGCTATAGATATAGCTTATGTAGCACGTACTTACTTAACTCTCTTTGCATAGAAGTCATTGAAAGGTGGCTTTGTTGTACCGGTTGGGTGATTTAATAACTGGTATATATAAATTTGATATCTATATAAATAAACTTGACATTTTTTATTAAAAGTAATCATATTGACTGTCGGGTAACTTGGTACCGAATGCCCAAACGGCATACAAAGCCATCTTTTATTGAATCAAATGTTATTTAAAATAACTGTGACTCAGGGCACACATGTGGAAGTTCGTTGATATTTTAAGGAAAAAAACACTTATTTCTACCTATTCTAATGAGTAAAATGTATCATTATTGTTTGCAGTTGTACCATTCCTAACAAAGAATCTTTACTTCAATGTTGTGATGAGGTTGATCCGGTTGCAAAGGTAATTTTCATTGTCATAAAAAGCTTTACCATCAAACAATATGCAGACAATGATAAAAGTATGGCGTTTAATGTATTGTTTTATTGATTGTATGGTACCGTCAATAGGAACGGTCAGGAGACCAAATGATGGGACATTATATGGGTGTAATACACACTATGTAGTAGGGGTGGCAATCGAGTCGTGTTCGTGTTAACCTATTTGGGTTCGCGTGTTGGCGGGTTAGTATAACCTCTACCCAAACACGACCCATTTATTAATCGTGTCAAAAAACTCAACCCTAACCCACACCTGCATAACACGTGTAACCCATTTTTGACCCGTTTAACCTGTTTAAATAAATAGGTTAAGTAGTGAATAAGGTTGGTTGTTTATTGATTTAACTAGTTTAAATGCAAAAATAATGTAAGGATTTAAAATATAATAAAAATAACAGACAAATAACCATACGGCAATTTTCTGAGTTATAAGCGTCAATTTCTATGATATATGAGGTATAATCATAATTCAATCATAGTAAATACATAGCACAATACACTTAATCCACATCCAACATAAAAAGGCATGTTATATATTACTACTTCCGCCTCACAAAAACTGTCCACTTTGACTTTTTTACGTCATTCTTTTACAACTTTGACCTTAAATATTATCGTTTACGTTGTACAACACTTGATTAAAAATATATGAATGGATTGAGATTTAAATGTATGTTCATTGGTATGATTTTCATAAAATATTATATAACGCAAACAACAATATTTAAAGTCAAAGTTAAAAAAGAAAGACTCAAAATAGTCAAACTGGATAGTTTTTATGGGACGGAGGGAATATATTTTTAGAGTCTTATATACTTAAACGGGTTCACGGGTTGACCTTTTTAATATTTACTCAACCCAAACACGACCCATTTATTAAACGGGTTAGCCGGGTTGACCTGTTTTTGATGCAAACCTATTTATCCTCAACCCAAACCTGTTTAACTTCGTGTCGGGTTCGTGTCGTTTATCGTGTCGTGTCGAGAATTGCCACCCCTACTATGTAGGCGCTATTTCTGCTATCGAGGAAAGTCTGAGGTTTCTTTCTATACTTCCTAAAATAAGTGATAATATGGGTGGTTGGGTCAAACCAGTGCCTTTTGTTCACTTATAAAAGTTTCATATGATTTCACATGTTACTTTCTGCCCGTTCGACCAATTTGAGATTCACTTAAAGCACAAATTGTTGCAACTGTCTACAGGTTCAGGTGATCAAAATGGTGCAACAGGATCACCGTTGGCTGGTAGACTATTTGTGGTTATTGGTGCTGGCGGTGTTGAAAAGCTCCTGCTTATGGAGCAAAAGCGAAGGGTGCAAGAATTGTGATGGCAAATAGGACTTACGGTTAGATTCAACTATCATTCACATTACCATTCCTAGTGCTCGTACTTGATTGCAAATAAAACATTATACTAGTTTTATTGCATTCTTATCAGTTCAGTATGGGAGAAAATTAACTGTATGGTTCTCGTCATATTTAGAGGGTGTTTGGATTATAGTGGTTTATCAAAAACCCGTCCTCAGTTCGGACAAAGCTCATTTTTGACGAGTCATTAGGTTATTAACTTGAACTTATAAGTCCATAAGCCTAAATTGGTAAACTCATAAAAGGTGAGATATCAGCTTTCCATATTCAGTAAGCCAAGAAAATAAGCTAAACTAAGCACCCTAAAAGTGTAGATAAAAAAAACGGGTAAATAGACATGTGGAGGCTACCCGAAGTAAGTCGATCATTTTTTGGCTATGATGTACGCGGCCTAACGGGTATTCCCATGGCCAGGACTTTGGTCTCTTGCGAGACCTTCAAGACATCTTACCACTAGCCCACCTTTACTTGCTCAATATTACTCGTAACATATAAGTTTAGTGATGGTAAACGTTAATGTATGTTGTAGAGATGGCAGGTATACTAGGTGGCGGAAAATCCAAAAATGTTTCGACAAAAGAGGAAGAAACATTGCTAGTTGATGCAGTACGTCATGAAATTACATCTATCATGGGAGTATGTATATGCTGATATCGAACCTGAGTATGTTCACGCAATAATGCAACGTTTGATTCAGAAAACTTTATTAAGACTAGGATGAAATTTTTTAAGAAAAACTTCAACATTGTGCATGACATGTTGGTCGGCACACACATGAGCGGATCTAGTTGGGACCCTGTAAGGTTGAGTATTATTGCACACGCTAAAGTATCGGAATGGTACATTAAAAGTAACTTCTCAGCAAACACCCTTATTACTCATTTGACCTCTTGTCAGTAAAATGTATCCCAAATTGACCCATTGGAGTTAACCCAAGGCCAGCCTGGTATCGGGCGAGCTGGGCGCCGGCCCAGGGCATCAAGTATTTATGGGCATCATATTTTAAATCGATGTTCTATATTTTGTGAGGACAAGAACAAAATATGCAGAATAAGATATGGGTTTTTCATGGCAGAGGAAAAGACGATAGCATGATATGTATGGAGACAGGATAGAAAAAGTATTCTTATTGTTATGGATTAAGGATGTTTAATTTTATTCTTTTTGTGTTACAACATTTTTTCGTTTTTGAGTGACTAATTTAAGGAGATTGAATACATCGCCAAACTGACTTAAATAAGACAAACCTCTCTTTTTTATGAGTTTGGCGTAGGCGGTTTTAAAGTATTTGTACTTAGCAAAAATTGAACATGAGACATCTCATATTTTAGTGACGAGGGTTACAAGCTTTTCGTCATTAAACCATCCATGAATGATTAAAAATAACAAATGTTTATATTGTAGTTTAAAAAAACTCATTTTTTTTCAGTTTACTAAATAATTATATTTTATAGCATATGTTGGTTAAATTATTAATTTTATAGTGTTGGAATTTCATAAGATTTATAGTTAATTATTACAATTAGTTCGTGATAATGTGATATTTTATAGCAAATGCGCTATAATGAGGTAACTAGTGTTTTTTCTTTAAGAAATGCATAATTCATTGTTTATACAAATGTACACTAGTTATCTCATTAGCAATTGATAACTTTATGTTTGACTTAACTAGTATTTTTTTCTTCAACATATCCATAACTAGTTATTGTTAACCGTATATTGTGCGGATAAGTCCAATAGCAATACATGTGTGGATTATCACAAAGTTATTAGGTTTAGCTTGATTAGTGGGCTTACCCTAAATAGCTCTTATAATGTTCCTATATGTATGTTCTTCCATTTTTCTGTAATATTCAATCAATAAAAGTCAATCATTGACACTTATCTCTTACCTGGTATCAGCCATACGATCCTCTAAAAACCCTAAACACAAAACAACGATCCACAGCACCGCCTCCGGCCGCTGGCTACACGCCGGAGGTTCGGAGGGCTCCCAAAAATCCCTCACTGCCACCACACTAACTAACGAAAATCCATCTCCACCGGTTTATATGTTATTTTTCTTCTTTTACCTCATGACCTAGGTGAGGAGATATATCTGCTTCTGCTTCTGCTTCCTGACCTGATGCATGGCATGTAGACTTCTTTGTGCAAGGTGTGGCCCATCGGCCTTGCTTTATTGGGAAGTTATCTGTTAGAAAACGTTTATGTATTACTTGCTAATTTGATTATTGTAAGCAATACATAAACTTAGATTTTAATATCAGAAGGGTTTTTCTTTTGGTTCTGTTTTAGCGTAAAAAAATAAAAATAAAATGGAGGATCTTTATGTTTTTCTAGGGAAAAACACGGCCCGTTTGTTCGGAAGGTTCTTTGGGGGTTGTAGAACCAACTTTCGTTTTCTCATATTTTCTTTTGATGTTAGTGCATGAGTTTTAGCTGCAATTCCTTTGTTTTAGTTGTAGGGGATACTTTGGGTTATCCCGTTTTAGTTGTAGGGGATACTTTGGATTATCCCATTTTATTTGTAGGGGATACTTTGGGTTATCTCGTTTGGTCAACATACTTTGGTTTATCCTGTTTGGTAAGGAATACTTTGGTTTATCCCATTTGGTCAGGATACTTTGGTTTATCCTGTTTGGAACGGGTACTTTGGTTTATCTGGTTTGTTGCCTGCTGCTGAAGATGTGCTTTCGCTTGCTGTCGAATGTCTTCATCAGCAATTATTTATTTGCTTTAATTTATTGTTTATTAGCTTTTAATCTTCGGTCCGAGCTTTCGCGATTTCGCCGCTCGGACTACGTGGGAGTGTTAACTGTATATTGTGTGGATAAGTCCAATAGCTGTACATGTGTGGATTATCACAAAGTTATTAGGATTAGCTTGATTAGTGGGCTTACCCTAAATAGCTCCTATAATCTTTACTATATAAAATGTAAAAATGGTCAAAGGTTAAAATGAAAACTTGAAAATTGAATGTTGAAAGTCAATATTGTTGAAACACTTTAAAAAGTAAAAATAAAAAGTGGGATTACATATATCCTCATTAAAACCTAACTAATTACATATATCCCCAAGTAAAGTTTAAAATAACATATATACCCAATATGCCTATTTTAGCCTTTTCTTTTACTTAGCCAATTTACCAAGACTAATGTTGATTAAGTGAAGGAATTTATATAAAACAAATTTATTCATTTCGTGAGATAGCTAATTTTGAAATGAATCAAAGAGCAGTCAAAACACTTTAATTGTAAACATGAATTGATCGTGTTTGTTTACTGATACAATCAATTTTTCAAAATTAATTGTTTGCCCCTTCATTAAAATGAGAAATTGTGGCTCATTAAAAAGGTGGAAAGCATCATAATAAAAATGTTTTGACGCCCACAGTTGATGAAAAGGGGAAGGGTATGATCGTCCTTAATTAACACAATATATGAAGATGGATATTTTGTTATTTTAAGTTTTGATTGGGGATATCTATATTACATATAATAGAAAAACTGTCAAAGGTGAAAAATTGAAAAGTTGAATTGTTGAAATTGGTAAAATGAGAGAGAAATGCATAGTGTAATTAATATTTTTATTAAAACACCAAATTAATTAAAAGTGCAATAATTTATTCACATTGTAAAACCAATTAAAAGCACATCTACCAAATTAAAAACACCCAATTAAAACACCCCTTACTAAAAAGTACAATAAAATTTTCATAACGTACAATTTACAGAAGCTACAACATAATACAAAATATAAAATAACTAAACACACTAATTAATAATATTTTTAAAACACCCTAAAATGAAAAGTACATGTTATTATACACGTTATAAAAATTAATAAAACACACAAAACTTCATACAAGCTAACAAGTTGATGTTACATATAGTTTTGAAAACCGGACCGGATCGGACCAACGTGTTCAACCGGGAACCGGTGTCGCCACCGGTTTGGCTAACCAATTAAAGCCATCCGAAAACGAACCAGAGAAGACCCGTTGAAAATGATAGAAACTGGTGAATCAGGTTAATTGTCACAGGGTACCCGTTGCCAAAACGCGCGAGTACCCTGCTATATACTATATATAAAGGAAAAACCAAAAAGTAAAAAGTGAAAATGTTAAAGACATATATTTCAAAAGGAAACTATTAATACACATCGAAAACCGGGTTGACCCGGGACGCTTCAAACCCAGCGGGTTGACCTGATTTAATCTGACTTGTTTTCGACCCAACTTGTCGGGTAGACTCGGTTTCAATCAACTTGTTTTTTGTAATGTTTGAATCTATTATTACTAAAATCTTATAACTTAAAAGTTAAAAAAATCCTATTAGAAATATACTCTCACACTTAGACTCCACATAATTTTCTAGAAAACTGTATATTTCTACTGCTGTGCAACCACGCATCAGAATTATAGTTATTCGATAATGATTCGTTGACGCCACAAATACAGTTTGTTGAAAGAAACTTATGGATCGTCGGAATTTTGCAAAAAACTAGACACCGTTACCGCTAGGCGCGGGTACTCGTCTAGTGTTCTTATATGTACTCTTCCATTTTTGTGTAATATTCAATCAATAAAATTCAATCATTGACACTTATCTCTTACAGTTATGATGTGACTAGCAGTTCCAAAAATCCCCAAAAATAATCTACACAAATAAGTCAATAAGCCCTCAAATAAGCTCCATGGTTTGGGCGTGTTATGTTTGAAACAGAAAGAAGTCAATAAGGTACTTTAGTAAACGGGAAAACGGATAAGCCTTTCCTAGTTGAGTTTATTAGGGTAGGGAGAGTCTTGGACTCAATGTACGCGGCCTAATCGAGGTATCCCATTAGACCTCTTGTGAGGACATCAAGACATTCGACCACTACACCACCTTGGTGTTGGTTTTATAAGCTCCTTAAGTATGCTACTTCAAACACCCTAAGCTTGCTTAGAACCATAAGCTGTTTAGACAAGCAATCTAAAGAACTCCTAAGGGCTATATGTAGTAATTAGAATCATATAGTGTACGGATATGTTTAACTTTTGAAGTTCAAATATCTCGATAAATATTTGTTTGAATGTTGGAGTAGTGCTACTTCAAAATGCATACTTTTTTTTTTCTTTTTTTCGAGTTTAAATGTTCCATAAAGTAGTTCATTAAGTGGCAATCTTGGATCATTTTGCAATAAAAATTAGTGTTGGAAAAATGAGTTTTGCAAAGTGGTTTTTGCAAATTTTGGACATTATTTAATGTATGTATATGTTACATATATTTGTGTTGATTGGGGGGCATTTTGTTCTCCTCAAAGAGAGCTTCGCAACGAGCTAAAGTATGTCCAAAATGGAGTAGAAATGAATGAGATATCGTGTCTCAAAGTGAGGCACAAAATCTGGAAAATAAACTATCCCACATCGCATAGAAAAGGAAGTGGAGACTAGTTTATAAGAAAATCATAATATTGGCTATCAAATTCCTTTAGGTTGGCTATGCTCCTACCCCTACGTGCGCGCGCGCAGGGGAGGTGCAGAAAATGGGATTTCCGGGCTAAAATAAGTTCGAAGCTTCTGAACTCATGCGGACCTGCGGACACGAATGCAGCTCCGAAATCTCGCCTACGCGGGTATCTTTTTGCTGAGAATTTCGTTTCCTTATTTGATAATTTTCCAGAATATTCTGTAATCTATTTTAGGAATAGATTTAGACGCAGCTCATTACCTGCAGATTTCCAGCAGCCTTCTCGATCAGAAATGCACAGTTTTTCCGTGAATTTTCAGGCAAGTTTGTCAGGTCCGACTGTGCAACAGTTTTGAACATTGTACCCTGGGAAACAGACGAAAAATCTGTTTTAAGGGAATCGTGTTAAACACGAGCCTCGTTCACGACCTTTTACTGCTTTCTTTTATATATCGCTATAGAGTGTGTCTTCTGCTTCTACCCCATTATGTCTGTTATTTAATTTACTGTTTTTTATTTCTGTTAATTTATTTATTGTTATTATAATTTGATTTTCATTAATAAAAGTGTACACCGTTTCCCACAATTAGCGTAATAAATCCCTCAAAAAAGTAATTCAAGTCGTCTGGTCAATTATGGCATTTTGGTGTTGTATGATAACTATAAGCATCGAATTGGTTATAAAAATGGCATTCTATCTACATGTTGTCTTGTAGATGTAGTATTAATGTATAATGACGGGTGTAGAAAGAAACATGAGAATTCCTACAAAAAAAGCCCGATTGTACACGCCAATATCTCCACGGGAGCATAAAGGTGAAGTTTTTTTAGGTTTTTTTCACATTCATAATCGTAGAGAAACTATATACGTCTAGAAGTGTGGGATTTCTAGTTGTACACAGATAAAAGTGTGGAGATAATATGAAAAAAAGTACACGGTTACAATCGTATAATATACAAAATAATCCATGCTTATATCTGCTAGAAGGATAGGTAGGTGGTAATAAATAAACGACACCCAAAAGCACTAAGAGCATGTTCAATCATAACGGGGTAACGCCCGTTAGAGGCCAAATAACGCCGTTATCGGCGTTACACCCTTGGAGGTTAGCTTCTTTCACGGCGTTGGTCCCTCCCCGTTAACCCCTTAACGCGCGTTATAGGCGTAGAAAAAAAATTCAAAAAATTTTCAAAACAAGTCTTTCTAACGGCTACTAGCCATTATGTTTTAAAAAAAAATTCAAAAAACACCCCTAACGGCTACTTTTTATTAAAAAAAATAATAATAAAAAAATCAAAAACCTTTTTTCACCACTATAAATACACAATTAAAACACCATTTTATTTTCACACTTCCACTACTAAATCCTCTCAATACTCTCAATCTTTCAACTTCAATTAACTGCAAAAAAAAACAATGTCGGGAGGGAACGATGATACTTTCTTCAATCTTCTCGGTGGGATCCCTCAAACTCGGGTTCATCATCTAACCCGAACGCGGGTTCATCTTCAAACCCAAACCCACTAGGCTTCTCGAGCCAAGAAATGTATCAACAACATCAAACATTTCTGTATTGGCAACAACAAAACCAACAAAGCACCTTAAACTCCAACTTTAAAAATCTACAATTCACACAACAGTCACAACAATCACAAACTGAAACACATGATGTTGCTGACACACCCACGTCTCCTCCAAAAAAAGGAAAAGGTCGTATTAAGCAAAAATCAAAAAAATCCAAAGACCCCGAGCTCGAACCAATTGATTATGATGAAGAGGTTATCGTTACTGCGCGTTGGACTTCAGCAGAGGAAGCATTACTTGCAAGGTGTTACATAGCTGTTTCGGAGGATCCGAAAGTTGGAAAGTGCCAACCCAGAGATACGTTTTGGTATCGGGTCAGAAATGAGTTCAATAGAAACAACTTTCAACGGCGCACCAAGGACATGATGTCAAGGAAATGGAAAACGTTGAACAGCATATGCACAAAGTTCAACGCTTGTTACATACATGCGCAACGGGATCAACGAAGCGGGGAAAGTGAGCTGGATGTGATGAAATGGGGAAAGCAATGGTATCGTGAGGAAAACAAAGGAGCACTGTTTGGTCTCGTCATTTCCTTTAATTTGTTGTAACGTTTTATTTGCAATGTGTTTTTTTATTTCGTTGTAATTTTTTTTTTAATCTCGTATTGTAATATGTTTTCAATTTTAATGAAGTGTTTGTTTTAGTTTAATAAATGAAGTGTTTGTTTTAGTTTAGGGGTTGAAATTGAAAATATGAAATGTTATTGATGTTATTGGGATGTTATTGTTGTGGGTGTTTTTTTGGGATGTTAAAGTGAAATGTTAAAGCTGATGTGGCGCTGACGTAGACGGTGTTATTAGTGTTATGGTTACGTAAATAAAATGAAAAAGAAATATGATGACACAAATAAGCGTGGACTTTTTCTATATAAAAACTGGGGACTCATTTGCCAAAAGAGTCCCCATGGGTTCTTATATTTGGCAAATGAGTCATTTCAATTAGGTTAAATCATTCACCATTTCAATCGCACCACCTAGGGTTTCAAATCGCACCAGCTAGGGTTTTGATTTTAGTGATATAATCAACAAATCGATAGGGTATCAAATCACACAAGCTAGGGTTCATCGGTCCAATTGCATCAGTTAGGGTTTCGATTTTGACTACGAGTTAGCTGCACATCAAAGGTATAATTATCAAAACCGATTTTGTATTTTGAATTATTATTAGATGTTCATTTTGAAATAGTTTGTTGTTTAAGCAAATTATTGATTAGGATGTGTTGGTGAATAATTATGTGTAATTTGTGAATTATTGTGATAAGTTATTCAATTTTGAGTGTTTAAATTGGAGCTTGCTGTGAGAAATTTCTAAAAGTTTGACATATTTTTTCCGGAAGAAACGCTAATGTGAGAAAATGATATCACTTGCATGTGAGAATAGGAACCACTTTTGGTTTTCTTACTAGCCGCGTTTTGTTTGTAATTACTAAATTTAGGATTTGAAAATGATTTAGTATCCTATCATAGGTAGAACTCAATTTGCATATATTCATTGATAACGCGTTCAAGTGTTGATTTGATGTATAGAAGATGTGCATATGCTAAAAGCGTAGGAGGTTGTTAAGACAGTTACTCTGATGTGATTTGATATTGAAGTGATTAGTTTGTCTAGTTTAGGTCATTCTGAATTGTGATTCGATTGATATAAGATGTTTCTACTGTTTGTTTATTATGAAGTGTAGTTTCAAATTAGAGGAATAGTGAAATTGTGTGAGATGTGTTTGTTAGTTATAAATTGTAATGGAACTCAGATCGTAGTCAAGAGAAAATTACGTGCTTATTCGGCTTGAAAAGAGGTTTATATTATTTTGTTAAATCTGTGGAGATTAGATGATTCTAGATTAAGTCGATAGAAGATGTTTCTGCATTGTGTTTGTTGTGAAGTGTAGTTGAGAGTTAAAGGAATAGTAGATGCCACTACAACAGATACAGAAAATGGAATAAAGCCCCTTAATAGAGCCCTCTTTTATTAAAAAAAAAAAACGGGTTTTATGTGGTTTCCGTGTTAGTTTGAGTCATTTCTTGAGGTCGAGTTTGTCTAGCGAATGTCTGGGTCTTTCTTTTTACTCCTCTTGCACTCAAAATACCACAAGCTGTCATGAGATATGGTGTGTTGAATTCATGGTTTGGTTGCTCCAATTTCTCATGAGATAAGTGGTAACCTGAGATCTTTTTAGTTGTTGTTTGGTGATGGAGATGGAATGAGGTTGAATGGGTTTTAGGATAGTGTATTGTTTATTTTTTGTGTCTAGTAGTTTGTTTCGTTTGTATGTTGTTCTTGGCTTGTGGTTGAAGTTGTTGGCTTTTCTTATTCTTAATGTTGGTTGTTGAAACTTGACTTGGTCGATGATGCATAAACTGTGACCATGGGAAAGAAGTTTGTGATACATAGTGTGTAGTGTGTACCATAGGCTTAATAATTTGTTCTTTTCACTTAATGGGTGTATTAAAAATTGCATTAATGGTATTTGTTAAAATCTCCTTTTCAATCCCACAAAATTAACCTTGAATTAACAAAAAGTTCACATTTTTATGTAATATCTCCACTTCTTACACTCAACCCATCTTTTAATTTCATCAATTTGTTAAAATTCTTATTATACAATAAAGCTTTCAGATCAGTTGGTTTTAATGGAGTTTAGAGCATTTATTTCTACGGGTTTTTCAAAAAAGTCTTTTTGTGTACAGTTTGGGTCATTCATAAAAAGTTAACATCTTTTTATAATGCTGATCTTATAACGAGTCAAATGTTATGCTAAAAGAGCAGAATATTTTAAGGAAAAAACCGATATGAATGCAGTTTCTTTTATATGTTTTTTAGGATACTGAATTGTTTGATATTTAATGATGGGGGTGATTCAAAATTGCTTATTAGTTGCGTAAGCTGTTTACCCCTTGGGAAGAGGAAGAGACGGCAGAAGGGATGAAGGAAGAGGAAAAGGTAAAGACGAAGAGGAGTGGCAAGAGGTAGTCCATAGAAGAAGCAGACAACATGCTACTAAGAGAGCGGGATTGGGAGATACTAGGGTGACCAAGTTTTTCATCTTGAATCTTCCTAACGGGTGCACCCCGTGGGATGTGAAGTATGTTTTTGGGGGCTTTGGGGAGGTGGCAGGGGTTTCTATCGCAAGGAAAAACGATAAGTTCGGGTGTAGATTTGGCTTCATATCATTCAAGGATGTGAGGGAGGTTAAAGCCTTGGAACTAAAACTTGATGGGATGAAGATGGGTTCGAACAAGCTTAAGATAAATGTCGCGAGGTTTGCGGAAGAAAACGTGGGTTTGGCGTCGACATTCAGAAAAAATTTTGAAGCTCCATATGTGAATGAAGGAAAACAAGATCCTAATAGAGGTCAAGAGAAGGAGTTTAGTAGGGGGAACATGAGGGGGACTTTTTCGTATAAAGAGACGGTGGAGAACAAAGGCAGGAAGGAGAACAAAGAGGGTGAAGGAAATGGGTTGGCACCTAAGTTTAAGGAGGTGTTGGTCCCAGAGGAGACCCAAGCTGTCAAGGAACTATATGGCAGGGCTTTGGTGGGCAGGACCGTCAATTTGGAGACGCTCATCAACTTGGATAGAAGACTGGTAGAGTCGGGTGTAGGAGACCTTGAGATACATTACATTGGAGGTCTTTCTGTCATGCTTAAGTTTAAAACGATGGAGGAAGCCAATAGAGTTGTGGCTAAAGAAAATGCATGGAGGAATTGGTTTTCGATGCTGGATATTTGGGAAGGTCAAGTTTCATCATTTGAGCGAATTGCATGGGTTAAGATTTTTGGGGTGCCGATACACCTTGCGGAAAACAATATTTTTGACGGGGTAGCAGCATGCTTCGGGAAGGTTATACATCAAGCGCAATTGTGCTCGGAAGACAGTGATCTATCATCAACATCTGTTGGGATATTGGTTGGAGATGGGGCTAGAATTCGTGAGTCGGTCGTTTTGAAGTGGAAGAATCGACATTTCAAGATATGGGTGGAGGAAGTCATAGGTGAGTGGGAACCGGAGTGTGTGGGAGTTGTGGAGGCGCCCTCGATGTCACCGATTAGCTTGGCTAGTGGTGGTCAGAATAACGGTGAAGACGGAACGTGCGCAGGATGTGTTAACCACTCAGTTAATGTGGAAGATGAAGAGGTTAACTTGCATGGGAAAGGTGATACGCATGGGAAGGGTATTAATACTAAGGAATTTCCCGAGGAGGAGGGATATGTTGGAATGGGGTCTTATTTTAATTTCGTTAAGTCTTCTAAAAATGAGGAGATGCAAGCTGCTAAAGTCAAACGAAGAGGGACCAGGTCCAAGCCCAATGGCCATTCCAAATATGTGAGCCCAAACGAAAGGAGCAGATCAAGAAAAAGAGCTAGAGTTGACAATAACGATCCATTTGACTTGGATCGGTTTATTGGCATCTTTAATGCTGGTCAAAAAAAGATAAGGATATCCAAGAGAATCAAGTATTTGGGGATAATAATGGGGTTTCTCCTGAGATGGACATTGATTTAAATCAAGAGGTGCAATAGGTTCATTCGAATGGTACAGAAGCTACAAGGGTTGAAATCGAAAGCCTCAAGGAAGTTCAAAGTGTGGAAGAGGAGGCGACGGCAGAAGAGGGGACGAACCACGAAGTGGAGGCCACGATTGAGGTGGGTTTGGTGGTTGGAGCTGAGCTCACTAACTGTGGATCACTGGTCAAGAAGGCTATCGAAGGTAAAGGTAATAATGTGGTTAAGATATGAATTTTTTATCTTTAAATGTTAGAGGAATTGGAGGGGAGAAAAAGGTGCCGTGGGTTAAGGATTTGAGATGCCAGTTAAGGTTAGATTTTCTGGCTATTCAGGAATCTAAGGCTGAAGTTATGGATAAACTTGTTCTCTCTAAAATTTGGGATAGTAATAATTTTGGTGGGGAGTATGTGGGTTCCGTGGGTCAGTCAGGGGGTTTGATTAGTATATGGGATCCAAATGTTTTTGAGATGAATTTGACGGTTAAGAACAGGTACTACCTTAGAGTGTTCGGTGTGATCAAAGGTAGTGGGGAGCGCATTACCTTTATCAATGTGTATGCGCCACAAGGGGTTGCGGCTAAGAACGATCTTTCGGGTTTGATAGAAGGGGAAATTGGGAACGACTCTGGTTTGTGGGTTATCCTTGGGGATTTTAACGCTGTTCGATATGCTGAAGAGCGCAAAGGATCGGTGTTCAAGCACACTTGCGCTAGCAACTTTAATAGCTTTATTCATAGAACAGGGCTTCTGGAGTACGGTTTGAAAGGTAAACAATTTACATGTATTCGAGAGAATGGCAGGAAACTCAGTAAGATTGATAGAGTGCTGGTGTGCGCGGGGTTCTTTAACAAATGGCCAGAGGCGTGTCTCAGAGTTCTCCCATCTAGGTTCTCGGATCATTGCCCATTATTTTTCTCATCTAAATCCAGTGGCTTTTTGGCGCGTCCATTTCGGATGTTTAATTCTTGGCTGAGTTTGGACGGTTTCGAGGAGGTGGTCAAAGAGGCTATTTCATATTTTGAATTTTGTGGTCCTCCTGACACTAGATTGACAAAAAAGTTTGCTTATATCAGAAGTCGTATTAAAACTTGGAAGAAGGAGATGGACGAGAATATGTTTATGATTGAAAATTCGGCGATAAGTGAGATCGGCAAGCTGGAAGAGGTTATGGGGGAGAGACTTTTGAATGAAGAAGAAGAATGGATTTATGTGGAGAGTAAGAAGGTTTTGAAAGAAGCAAGTGTGAGAAAAGCTATGGATTTGAAACAGAGGTCAAGAATTAGATGGGCTATTGACGGTGACGAGAACTCGGCCTTTTTTCATGGGATTGTCAACGGAAGGAAAGCTTCTAATAATATTCCAGGTTTGGAGGTGAATGGGGAGTGGTGTGATAAGCCGTCGGAAGTGAAGAAGGAGATATATAGCTTTTTCAAAAGAAAATTTCAGGAAGAGGTTAGCAACAGACCTGGTGTGAAATGTCATGGTCTAAAGCGTCTCTCGGATGGAGATGCCAACATGTTGGTTGAACCATTCTCGGGCACCGAAGTTAAAGAAGCGATTTTTAGTTGCGGTGATGACCGGGCACCTGGCCCGGACGGTTTCAACATGAGGTTTATTAAACATTTTTGGAGCTATTTTGAACAAGATTTCAAGGATATTTTTGAACAATTTTTTGAGGGAAGTACGATCAATGTGGGGAGTGGGTCGTCGTTTATCACGCTTATTCCTAAGGTGAAGGACCCGTGAATCTTAATCAATATAGACCGATTAACCTAGTGGGTGTGATTAGTAAGGTGATATCCAAAGTCTTGGCGAATAGGCTTAAGAAGGTGATGGGGCCCGTTATTTCAGATTCCCAGTCAGCTTTTCTGGGAGGTAGTTTCATTCTGGATGGTCCTCTTATTGTGAATGAGATGCTCTCTTGGTGCAAAAAATCAAAGGCTAAAGCGTTTATGCTTAAACTGGACTTTGAGAAAGCATACGACAATGTTAACTGGGGTTTTGTTACCGATACTATGAACCAGATGGGTTTTCCGGCAAGATGGTGTGAGTGGGTGTATGGCGTTCTTATGTCTGCCCGGTCATCTGTTTTAGTTAACGGTGCTCCCACTTTCGAGTTCCAGTGCAAGAAAGGGATGAGGCAAGGGGATCCGTTATCTCCGTTTTTATTTATTATCTTGATGGAGGCTCTGTCCTGTATGATTACTAGGGCGAATGAAGCAGGCTTTTTTAAAGGAATTGATCTTCCTAGAGGTGGTCCCTCGATATCACACTTGTTTTATGCGGACGACGCGATTATTCTCGGGGAGTGGTCTATAGGTGGAATCAAAAATGTGGTTAGAGTGCTTAGATGTTTTCACGTTTGTTCTAGTCTTAGGATTTATCTTTCTAAGTCGAACATATTTGGGATTGGGGTGAGTATGGCAGAGGTGGAGGAGAATGCTTTGAATCTGGGCTGTCAAGCGAGTGAGTTTCCTTTCAAATACTTGGGTTTGGTGGTGGGGGCGAATATGAATAGAATATGCAACTGGAAACCTGTGTAGGATGTTTTTGAGGCCCGGTTGTCCAAGTGGAAGGCGCCATGCCTTTCAATTGGAGGTAGAATTGTCCTAATAAAATCGGTGCGTGGAAGCCTCCCTTGTTACTATTTTTCATTTATCGAGCTCCGTGCAAGGTGATCAATGATTTGGATAAAATGGTTAGAAGATTTTTGTGGGGGGGTTCTGGTGAAGTGTCTAAAATGCATTGGGTTGCTTGGGATCGGGTAGCTATCCCTAAAAAGGCAGGGGGTCCCGGTATTTGCAAACTGAATATCAGTAACGTTGCTCTTCTTGTTAAATGGGGATGGAGGTTCAAATCGGAAAAGGAGAGTTTATGGTCGAAAGTCATCGAAGCGTTACATAATACTGGAAGGAGTTGGGATTTTATCCCAAGTAATAAGGTGCTGGGAGGGGTATGGAATAACATCGTGAAAGTGCGGGCCAGGACGACTATCTCTAGGACGCCTTTGAGGAGGCTTTTCAAAGGTACGGTCGGAAATGGGGAGAATATCACCTTTTGGCTGGACCCATGGGTTAGTAATGTTCCCTAAAAGATATGTGCCCGAACCTGTTTCGGCTTGAGAAGGAGAAGAAATGCAGGGTCAAGGATCGAATAGCTGACAATGGGATGGGAGGTGGGATAGTTGAGAAGTGGAAATGGTCTAAGCGTCCGGAGTCAGATCAGGAAAAGGCTGAGCTGGAGTTTTTGATAAGTGTGATGGCTTCGGTGGTTTTGGCTGATAGTAGGGACAAGTGGTTTGGCTCGGGGAAAAGTCGGGGGCGTTTAGTGTGAGATCGGTGAGGAGATTGGTTCATAGCGAGCATGACTATAGTAGTAATTATGTGATGAAGTGGTGTAAATGGCTGCCGGCTAAATGTAATATTTTTGTTTGGCGGGCGGAGATGTGCAAGATTCCTACGGCCGATGCTCTTAGAAGAAGGAATATTTTGGGTGTGGAGGTTTCTTGTCCGATGTGCGGTGAGGATGAGGAATCAGTTGAGCATCTTTTCACGTCATGTCGGGTTGCTATGTTCGTATGGAATCATATATGTTCTTGGACTAGGGTGCAGAGGTTCTTTGCTTTCTCTTTCAGGGACTTAATTGAAATGCATGATCATGTTGGTTTGAAAGGGAAAGCGAAAAAGGTATTTCAAGGTATTATTTTCCTTAGTTGCTGGGCTATATGGAGAGCTAGGAATAAGTCGAAATTTGAAGGCATGATGGTAAAGAATGAAGAGATCATTAGCGAAGTTAAGTCTCTTGGCTTCCTGTGGGTGAAGTCTAGAGATAAATTTTCTAATTTGTCTTGGGGTGAATGGTGTAAATATCATATAGTGTAGTTGTCTTGTGGTTGTAGCCCCCCGGTTTTCGGGTTGGGTGCTGTTGTTGTTTAATAAAATATACCCTTCAGAAAAAAAAAATCTGCTTATTGTGTTTTTTGAGCAGATGAAGAAATGTGACTGCTTATCTACTTAGTTTAGGGGTGAAATAAGGTCTTTTCAGTAAGATGTTTCAGATTGTTTAGTTTGAACCGGTTATTGTTAGTGGATCTAGTATCGGAAGTTTAACCTTAGGGGTGAAAATAAGCTATTTTGGACAAGTTGGTCTTCTGATTATGAGCATAAGCTGTTTAACTTAGTAATGCCAAACACCTCTTGTTGTGTTTTGATACAGTAGATCAGCAGTGTTGTGTTTGGGTATGATTATAGGCTCATTTGATGGTGTACTAAACAACAGCTATAAGTAACAGTTTCGGAGTTGCCTATTCAAACAGCATATGCGATTCTGATTATTTTACGTTTTAAATCCCTAATTAGCTGATTGCCAAAAACTTAAACAAATGTGATATCTGATTATCTGGTTTCGTTACTGTAGAAGCCTATCTACACACTTTTTGCAGCATTGCCTTGTGTTATAGCAATTGCTTATTTCATGAAAGCATAAGCAGTTTTAATATGCATTACCACCAAACATCCCCTAAAGTCAATGTAATCATAGAAGTATTGATGTTGTATGCTGAACTGACATCAGACAACTCCTTCGATATTAGTATTATGAATCCTTCTTACAAAAAGGGACATTTATATTTTCTTTAGGACGATCAGGGCTATTGGTTTCTTGATTAATCTAGTCCATATTACATGACGTCGTAACACTTTATCTTGCCCGAAAAGGTTACTGATTCTATGTTATTTTTTAGACCAACATGGGAAGGTGGTCAGTACGAAGGATATGAACAAAGTTGATTGGCTTCTCTTCGATTAGCAATGGAATTAGGAGCTGATCATATCGATGTTGAGCTTAAGGTTTTCTTCTTCTTGACATAAAATCGGTTTCTTTGTGTCATGGGCCCGTCTAAAGTACTATTATTAGTGTTCTTACATAGTAAATTTTTCCGTTATACTATCAGACATAATATTTCTATCAGATTTCTGATTTTAGTTGCTCAAATGCAGGCCGTTGATGATTTCTACAATTTAATTTATGGAGACAAGCCTGCAAAGTGCAAACTCATAGTTTCTTCTCACAATTATCAAAATACTCCTTTGAAAGTGCAAGCTTGGGAACCTTGTGGCCAAAATACAGTCAACAGGAGCTGACATTGTCAAGTTTGCAACAACTGCTGTAGATATAACTAATGTAGCACGTACTTAATTCTCTTTGCATAGAAGTCACTGAAAGGTGGCTTTGTTGTACCTGTTGGGTCATTTAATAACTGGTATATACAGTATAAATTTGATATTTACATAAATAAAGTTGACATTTTTGATTAAAAGTAATCATGTTGACTGTCGGGTAACTTGACTGAATGCCCAATCGGCATACAAAGCCATCTTTTATTGACTCAAATGTTATATAAAATTACTGTGACTCAGGGCACACATGTGCAAGTGTGTTGATATTTTAAGGAAAAAAACCCTTATTTCTTCCTATTCAAATGAGTAAAATGTATCATTATTGTTTGCAGTTGTACCATTCCTCACAAAGAATCTTTACTTCAATGTTGTGATGAGGTTGATCCGGTTGCAAAGGTAATTTTCATTGTCATAAAAAGCTTTACCATCAAACAATATGCAGACAATGATAAAAGTATGGCGTTTAATGTATTGTGTTATTGATTGCATGTTACAGTCAATAGGAGCGGTCAATTGTGCCATCAGGAGACTAAATGATGGGACATTATATGGGTGTAATACAGACTATGTAGGTGCTATTTCTGCTATTGAGGAAAGTCTATGAGGTTTCTTTCTATGCTTCCTAAAAGAAGTGATAATATGGGTGGTTGGGTCAAAACAATGCTTTTTGTTCACTTATAAAAGTTTCATATGATTTCACATGTTACTTTCTGCCCGTTCGACCCATTTGACCCATTTAACATTCACTTAGAGCACAAATTGTTGCAACTGTCTGCAGGTTCAGGTGTTCAAAATGGTGCAACAGGATCACCCTTGGCTGGTAGACTATTTGTGGTTATTGGTGCTGGCGGTGCTGAAAAGCTATTGCTTATGGAGCAAAAGCGAAGGGTGCAAGAATTGTGATAGCAAATAGGACTTATGGTTAGATTCAACTATCGTTCGCGTTCACATTACCATTCTGTTGCTCGTACTTGATTGCAAATAAAACGTTATACTAGTTTTATTGCATTCTTATCCGTTCAGTATGGGAGAAAGTCAACTGTATGGTTCTCGTCATATTTAGAGGGTGTTTGGATTCGAGTGGTTTATCAAAACATCAAAAATTGATTATAGCAACTTCCAAGTCAGAGTAACCATATGATCAGTGGCAAAAATAAAAAATTGATTATAGTTCACATTACCTCACATGCATAGTTAATACATCAACTAAAGTTTTCTGTTTAGTTACTACACAGATCGTGCTAGAGAACTTGCAGACGTAATTGGTGGAGAGGCTATATCTCTTGCCGATTCGAGCACTTACAGTCCAGAAGGTGGCATGATACTTGCAAACACTACATCAATTGGTATGCAGCCAAATATAGACGTTACTCCTATTTCTAAGGTACGGCTATCTACCTTTTTCTGGTCATATGTTTTAGTAATAATGGTATGCACTTAGATCAGTTTTTCTATTTTTATTATGGCAGGAAGCTTTAAAGGCATATGCATTGGTATTTGATGCTGTGTCCACACCGAAAATTATGAGATTACTTAGGGAAGCTGGACATGCGTATAATTACTTAGGGAAAATTATGAGATTTATTTAGGGATATTACCATCTCCCTTCTCTTATGAGTTTATCCTACTTAATATTTGCAACACCTAAGGATTTATTTAGGGATATTATGGAAAAATCTTAATTGTCTCGGGAGCTGCCGTAGGTATGTATCTTTTTCTATTCCATCTTCCTTTATTTTGAATTTTGAGTTTATGGGTACCGTGGAACAATTAACTAGGCAAAATAGCTGGAAATGTTATGGCCATCGATACCTTGTCCAATCGTATGAAGATATGAAAAAACGAAAAGATTTGAGTGTCACGTACTCGTATTCTTATGTTATGCTTATCTCTGTCACCTCGTTAATCTTCATCAGAATACCTTATTTGGCATGATCAAATTGACAACTCGTGTCTGTAACTCGTTTAAATTTTGAGGAATATGATGTGATTGACCACTTTTGTTCGAGTATGGAGTTAAAAAAAATATTGCACTTCAGTTATCCTGAAAATAGATATAATGCTTCTAGAGTGTTTGTCCGAGATAGGCGTTGGTTAAGTAATGAGTCAACCTTCCTCTGTTGTGGAATTTTTTCAACTTTTCGATTTTTTTTTGAATCATTGGTTCTCTTCTCACACAAAAACCCGCTTTTATCTGATCATTAGCCTTAACATAATAATTTAATTATTGCTAAACAAAATGATTTAGGATTTTGACACACTTTGGTGACTTGCATCTAATCAAATTATTAAACTTTACCCATTGGAGATATGATATTACCCAAATCAGCGCAACTTCTAAGTAAATGGGTAAAAATTTCTACTGCTTCACACTTTGACTTTGGATCAAAATTTATATAAAATTACGTAAAGCTGAAGTTTTTGTTACTTTGTATACAGCAGGAGGTTCGAGGGTAACATGTGTTGTGCAAAATGGTACACACAGGAAGCACGGAGGAGGTGATTATAGGACAGGCGCATGAACAATACAAGAGATTTACAGGGTTACCTGGTAACTTTTAAATCTTACTGTCATGCCTAAAATCTTACCGTCAGAACCTAAAGAATTATTTAGGGAGATTATGGAAAAATCTTGATTATCTCGGGAATTGCTGTAGGTATGTACCTTTTTTGCCCATTTGACCCATTTGGGCAACTTTCATTTAGTCAGATATTAAACTTTACCCAGTTGACCCATTTGGATGACTTTCATTTAGTCAAATAATAAACTTTACCCATCTGACCCATTGGAGATGGGGTATTACCCAAATCAGCCCAACTTCTAAGTAAATGGGTCAATTTCTACTGCTGCAGACTTTGATTTTGGATGAAAAGCTTTATTGGCTGATTCCATAAAATTATGTAAAGCTGAAGTTTTAGTTACTTTGTATACAAAAACAGGACACTCGAGAGTAACGTGTTGTGCAAAATGGTCACAGGAAGCACGGAGGAGGTGATTATAGTTCTTGTTTCTCCATCATTTGTTATTGTATCATTAGTATTTTGTTTGGACATAATAAGGAATTTTATATTTGACAGCCATTGTATTCTCGTTTTCTTATACTAAAATTAAATTTATTTTTATAAAATGCTATGGGCATAGTACTCATGAATCTCAGAAAATGAATGGACACATTATTTATTTGGATGAATTTTGACTTGCAAGTTATTCTGATAATAGTATATTCTTGTGACATGTAATTAGCTGATGCTGTCAACAATTTTTCATAGATTTGAGAATATAGATCTTTCAATAGTAAATACAGGTGTTTATATATGCAAATCTTTGTAGAACATCAACCTTCACTCTTACATGATTTTATAACTATCCAGGTTTCACTCATCATTTTTCGATACTCATAGTAAAACACTAATGTTAATGAGAACACGAAAAATTCTTTTACACGGGTCGAAACACGAGGCCACATACAATTAGGCCAGACATAGTTCCTTCATGACTTGTAAATTTCATATCTATAGAAAGAGAGCCATCTTTAAATTCATGAGTTGAGTTAAATTTCCACACTTGAATCTCCATCCATCCATCTTCCCTTTGTTTTGGAACCCGAGTGATACCATTTATGTTCAATGCACTTGGGGTTGTAAAATAAACAAATTCAGCCTCATTGTTTTCTTTGTGGAGTAGGTCTCGTACTTTTACTGGACAATGCAGCCCCTCGCAGTTTTCTGAAAGCTTGAACACAAGGTAACACACGTATTCTGTATCTTGTGACAACATTTGACTTTTGATCGTGCAATTAAGATGAAATATGTTTTGTGGTAAAAGCTCAATCACCTCTTGAAATCTGCATGTAAGATAGATTAAGAATGAAGTTATTTATAAAGACAGGAAACTACATCCAAGAAGTGAAACTTTTGTCAACTACAAATCAAAAAACATTGGGTTAGAAAATCTACTTTTTCCTGTGACATCTACATATTTGGATGTACCATCAAAATAGTTCAATGGTTAAAAGTAGTTCTGGCAATTCGTGTGGGATTCAAACTTGTCAAACCCAACTTGTTTAAACATAACTTGAACACGACCCATTTAACCCCAACTTGTTTAAACATAACTTGAGAAAAACCCATTTAACCTGCTTATCTAACTCGGTTGGCGGTTTAGCGAGTTACACAGGTTAAATATGTTAATTGGGTTGGCAGGTTGCCCCTTTTAACCCATATAACCCATATAGCAGTATAAAATTAGTATTTTCTTTCAAAAAAAACTTAAACGGGTTGTCGGGTCGACCTATTTGACCCAACCCAACCCAAACACAACCCAAAATCAGTTTACACCCAACCATAACCCGTTTATTTCTGTATCGGTCTCGGGTTGTGTTTCATGTAGTGTCAGGAATTGCCGCCTCTAGTTAAAGGAAACTGTAATAAAAAAAGTTATAATGAAGCAAACCTGGACTCGGCTAATGGTTTTGAAGTAAAAAGATCCACATTAGAGAATTTGTATAAAACCTCCTTTGCCGAAAGCACAAGAAGTTTCTTTTCGTTGACCTCGCCCAACCAGAAAAACTCGTCGTAGTTTCTGCATGCCTTAAATATTTCTTCAAAGTTAGTTGGCGATTGTTGTACCTGATCCACGTTGAAGTTTGATTTCAAGACTTGTTGGACTTCCTTCAATTTTCCGATTTCTGCTTGTTTCACCTGTATACAAACCATGTTAAATATGCAATACAGATATGGTTTTTAGTTTAATTTTTTTGTATGCACCTGACCTCTTTATATAATGTAAACAAAAGAGTTTAGAATGGAACCACGAGATATAATTGCAAACTTACTTTGTCAATTGCTCGAAATTCAATGCCTTCAACATAAACTGCAGTTTCTCCACAATAGTATGATGAAAAGCTCTCAAGTAGAAACTCAAAAACAACATCTTCGTTCTGATTCAAGAATTGGTACAACTCAATCATCATCCAATCCTTGTCTCTCCATGTTGCGAAATATGCATGTAGACTTTCGAGTCCCTTTCTATACTTTAGGTTAACACGCATCGGTTTACTTGAAAATTTTCTTGAATCACTAAGTTTGAAGACTAAATAGACCCCATAAACAACATTTGGAGATAGAAGTTGAGCGTTTGTCTTTATTTCAATGTTCAATTTGGAAATATCAAACATCTCCACTATTGTCTCAAACCTACACATAGTACAGATATTCAAGCTATAAAAAATAGACTAGCAAGATGCTAGAAAAATCACGGCAGGTGAAAAGAATCATCCAGCTACGAAACTTCAAACAGCAGGTGATATCAAACATAATACCCATATATCAAGTATGTGACTATTATAATCAGTCGAGAAAATACTGAAACCTTGTTAGATATCTACCATATTCATGTTGGAGTCTAGGCAACAAAGAATTTGATGTAGTTCCACTCGAGTTTGTTTACCCTTTATAGTATTATACAGATTAAGTTGACAAGAAAGGTAACATAAAATACCGAGTTTATCAATACCGGGAATTTATAACT
Source organism: Chrysanthemum makinoi (assembly GCA_910596185.1). Lineage (NCBI taxonomy): Eukaryota > Viridiplantae > Streptophyta > Magnoliopsida > Asterales > Asteraceae > Chrysanthemum > Chrysanthemum makinoi. Next base: position 13,715,270 of record OU343217.1, read on the forward strand.
CTCTAACTCATCAGAAGTACTAGGAAATCCAGTTCATGAAAATATGATAATATTTCTATTATCAAAATTTAATTTGTCAATCCTTAACTTCCAGTCATTTTGACGTGCGAAAAAGTACCTTTGTTGGAAATATTTTGTATTATATAATACACAACACTGCAAGAAAAAAGAACCACAATGCAAGCTCAAAATACATAGGTAGGCTGTAAAGAGAATAACCTTGATTCTTGAAGAGATTTCCACTCATGTGGACAACTGTTTATGTAGGAAAACATTTCTGCTGATACCATTTTATTTCGTTCTCCATTACCATCGAATGACAGCAACTGTTACATAAAATAAAATATAAATCAGATTCAATTTTTATCATGTGTAAACGCATGTGTGATCTCAAATTATCCCTCACAAAGGAAAAGATATATAGAAAACTGAAAACACCAAATAAACAAGATACATGATTAACTGATTACCACTTTGTCTTGTTGAATGAGGATTCCGTTCGAAAACATGGTGTATAGATCCTCTTTCTTGATGGTAGAATATTTTTCAGGGCACTTTGACATCTGGACTATTTCTTTGTAGTCTTTAGGCAATTTGGGCTCCCATATCTCATAATCCTCCTGTATATACATTTATCAATTAATAAACTCATGTTTCATACAGTTACTTTCTTACAGTTTATAAAATAGTTAAAGGCCATAGTTTATATATACGTGTATAAAAAATTAGCCAATTTTGCCAAAATATAGAAACTTGCCTGAAATTCCAATGCTTTCTTGAGCTGTATGACCACTTCATGAGCTGTTGGTCGTCTTTCTCTCCTGTGATGTAAGCATTTAAGGGCAATCCTTGTAAAGGTAATGTATGACTGTGGCACAATTTGTTCTTTGATACCCTCAAACACTAACTTATCAAGTTTTTCAACATAATAGTGGTGTTTAGCCAAAAAGGGTAAATAAAGATACTCATCATCTATCTTTTCGGATGATAGTTTCCCACACAATATGTCAAACAAGACCACACCCAATGAGAATATATCAGACTCTTTGGTTAAGAAGCCTGTTTTTGAGTACAGTGGGTCACGATAGCCAATTGTGCCTGTAACATTGTCTATGACATAGTCTACATCCTGATTTGTTGGACATACTAAGGAAAGCCCAAAATCACTAATTTTTGCCTTCCAATCATCAACCAGTAGAATGTTGTTGCTGCTGATGTCCCTGTGTATTATCATTTCTTGACTTGAATCAGTTCCATGAAGAAACTCCAACCCAACTGCAATATCAATGCATATTTTAAGCCGCATCACCCACGTAAGACTATCATTGCTCACGTACTGATCAAGACTTCCTTTGGATGCATACTCATAGACAATAATTTTCTCATCCTCTTCATCACAGTAGCCTACAAGACCAATTACATTTTCATGTTTGTACTCCATAAGGATCTCAAGCTCTGTCACAAATTCAGATTCTCCTTCAGCAGATTTCCTACCCAACCGCTTTGCAGCAATGAAGTTATGCCCATGAGTGTGACCCTTGTACACATTCCCAAAATCTCCATGTCCAATGATATTGTCTTGATTGAAAAGATCTGTGGCCAACTTTATGTCTTGAAGTGACAGTTTGAGGCTGTCCGTGTGGTTCTCCTGTGAATCATCGAACAATCAGTCGATTTGATAAGTAAAAAATAACTGAACTATTTGCCATCTAAAACTCCTTTAAAGTTTCTAAGTTCTTACAGTTGTAAATCAAGCTTGGTTGTTGCATTTTAGAATTAAAGAAGAAATATTTATACGTCACGGTCAGAAGGGAGGAGGGGAGTACGGAAGTATTAAGGACTTAATAACTTAACTGGTAAGATCGTTAATTTAGTAAAATTTTGAGGATTAAAATATTGGTTGCACAAAGTATAATGTACGAAATGTCACATACTACTATGAAGAATATATGAGGAGATTATAAAGTTATTCAAAAGAATTACGCACCTGACAGTATAACGCTTTTTTAAGTTCGTTGATGACAACATCTATTGATGGACGTTCGACTTGAGTCACTGCTAGACATTGAAAGGCAATTTTTGAAAATATGTCCAAAGACTCTTCATTGGGACCTTTACTCAGAGAAAAGACATGTTCATCTGTTTCTTCCTTTATCTTGTGATCAACAATTTCCATTAGTGTCCCCTTCTCAAAATGATGTCGTGCAATGGGTGCAATCCCGTTCCCATCAATGTCGGTGAAAGTACAATCATAGGCCAACCTCCCAGTCAAGATCTCAAACAATACTACTCCAAAAGAGTAAATGTCTGATTTCTTATTTAGTTCACCATCCTTTTGATATTCTGGATCCAAATACATATTTGTACCTGCAACTGTATCGGTTTTGAAAGTACTGGCCTCCTGATTTGTTGGGTGGAATTTTCAGAGCCCAAAATCAGCAATCTTTGCCTCCCAATTATCGCACAATAGAATATTCTCGCTCTTGATGTCTCGGTGTATTATCTTATGTTTTTCCTGATCTGTGTTGTTGTGTATGTAATTCAAGCCATGTGCGATATCAAGACATATTTTCAAACGTTGCATCCATGTAAGATTAATCATATTGTCACTGTTTGACATATAATCGGCAAGACTTCCTTTAGAAGCAAGCTCATAGACAAGGATCATGTGATCAGGACCCTCATCACAAAATCCAAGAAGAGAGATTATATTTTCATGTTTACAACTAGTCAAGGTTTCAATTTCTACATTGAACCCTTGTTCTCCTTTTGGACTGGTGATGCGTTTTATGGCTACAGTGCTTTGTTTCTTGGGAAAACCACATTTATTTTCCCCGTCTATCGACGATGAATTGCTGCTATCAAAATGTTCGAGTTGTGCCTTGTATACCATACCATATCCGCCTTCCCCAATGCAATATTTGTCGGCAAATTTCTCGGTTGCCGACTCGATATCATTAAGTGCAATCTTCAAGTGTTCCAAGTTCTTCCACTGCAACATTGTGGACAACGTAATGAAATATAATAATTGAATTAGAATAGATGTACTAATGGTGATGCTAATAGAACGTACTAAGTAATACAACAAACTCGAAATCCCCAATTATTTATTCTCAGCCAATGGTTTCCGTAAGCTTAGATATCAGTTAGATTTTAAGCATAAAAATGATTTGTAATTTGTGAGAGTGACTAGTGTGCAGGTCCATGGTAGTTTGGCACAGATGTTGTTTACTTGTTTTAATTTCTGGTTTTTGGGTGGCAAACGTGTGGTGGCTGGAAGGAGACTGAAGGGGGTACAGATGTGGTCATCTCTAACCACCCGATACAAGCTACCCCCATATTCACCAGACTAGCTTGTTAATGGTCATTATCATTTTAGACTGCATGCCAGGGTTATGAATATGAGACATCAGATATGTCTTGTCTAATCTCTTCGTAACAGGGATTAAATGTAAAGAACCCCTATCCACATGGATGGACCATTCGTGTAAGAGTTCAAGGACATAAAATCATGAATTACCTTCAAATGACTGGATGATGCACCATCAATTGCATTTCTTGGAAGTTCCTAAATATAATATTTGCAAAAGAATAGGAAACAAGTTAATAATATACAAACAGTTATTATTATTACATAAAGTTGATACACAAGTTGATGTTCTTACTAGTTTTTCATGTTCCCTTTGAAGTCCCAACGCTTTCTTGAGTCTTTTGACAACCTGATTTATATATGGTCGATCTGCTCGTTCCTCTTTCAAGCAGTAATATGCTGTCTCTGAGAAGATTCTGAGTGATTCTGGGTCCATCTGCTTTCGTAAATGCGGATCAATCATATCATCCACATGAGATTTCGCCAGTTGACTTAATAACCCCTCTCCCAACTCATCTATATCTGTTGCACTCCTTCCGCACAAGACTTCAAATAATACAACACCGAATGAATACACATCGGACTTGTGGGTCACACCGCCAGTCTTTTTATATTTTGGGTCCAGATATAAATTCTTAACAATATCGCGAGTAAGGAGAAGACGATGCCTCCGTGCTACTGTATTCTTCAACGAAAGTTCAAAACCAGATAACTTGGGTTCCCATTTATCATCTAGTAAAATATTCGAGCTCTTGATGCTGCAATGTATGACACTAAAATCACGTCCATCATCATAATGGATGTAACTCAATGCCTTCGCAACAGCAACGCATATCTTCAACCTTTGCATCCATGTGATGGTCTGGTCACTTAGATATGTTTCGAGACTTAGGCTGGCCTCCTTCTTGTATATTATAATCCTAGCGAACTCGTGCTCATAAAACCCAATAAGAGACACTAGATTCTTATGTTTGAGACTAGAAAGTATCGAAATCTCAGTCCAAATCTTTTTGCTCTCATCTTTTATACAATCGGTATAGAACCTCTTTACTATAATATCAATGAATTGTTCAAAATGTAAGAGACGGCCTTTGTAAATCGTTCCAAGCTTAACTTTTTTGATAATATTCTCAACAGCAAAATTGTTGGTTGCTGATTTTAGATCTTGAATGATGAGTTTTAAGTGAGAAAGATCTTTGAGGAAAGACTTTGTGTCTTTGCTAACATGGGACTCACCACGTGTAGATATGGCGGTCAATGATCCCTATATGTACCAAACAAGATAACATTACCAAGGGAGATAATTTGTACACTTAAACAAATGATTGGTACACTTCAAATTATTATGTTTAGACATTTATACCCTCACAGTTATCCTTACACTTTCACCTATGTGAAAGTATAAATGTTCAACCGTAATAATTTGGAGTCTACCAATCATTGGTTGGAGTGTATAAATTAATCACCTCCCCATTACCAAGTATTCCAAAAATAACACGCGTATATATGGAGGTCACCTTACTAAAATTCCAATGACTTGCAACAATAATAATAATTACCTTGTCATGATTGGATGACGTATCTTCAACTTTTGACTGCTCATTTATTATCAAAAATATACAGTAATAAGTAAACAATTTTGCTCGTGTTAATATTAATATTATCAATAAATAGAGATTAGCTATTATAAAAGAAAATGAAAGGAAAAAAAAGTCATACAACATTTTGACGTTCCATTTGAAGTTTTAACGCGTTCTCAAGTCTTGTGACGACCTCACTTATATCCGGATGTCGAGATCTTTCTTCATTCAAGCACTCATATGCTATCTTCGCGAAAACGTCGAATGATTGCGGATCTATTTGTTTCCATAGAACCGGATCAATTATCTCGTCTAGTATTTTCTTTTTATAATGGAAAATGGCCATTGGGCCCAAATACTTATTATCTTGCTCGTCAATTATTGACTCCCTGCCACACATTAGTTCAAATAATACTATCCCAAAGGAGTAGATATCTGACTTGTGGTTCACACTTTTAGTCTCAATATATGTTGGGTCTCCATACCCTTTCACATATTCAAGTCTATTAGTATGAAATGAATGGTGCCTTTCAGATGCTTCAATCTTCATGGAACATTCAAAACAAGATAACTTGGGTTCCCAGTCATCATTTAATAGAACTCCGCCACTGCAAATGAGCCGGTGTATTACGCTGAAATCGCGTGACTCGTCATAATGAATGTAGCTCAATGCTTGCGCGATACCGACACATATCTCCAATCTTCGCACCCATGTCAACGAAATCGGGTCACTTAGATAGTTATTCAGACTTCCTCTGATCTCACGCTTGAAAATGATGATCTTCTCATCATTCTCATCACAAAACCCAACAAGAGAAACCATATTCTTATGCTTGAGACTTGACAGCATCGAAATCGCCGTCCAAAACATCTGTACAATTTCATCGTCTTTATTAAACCTCCGAGCTGTCCCCTGTAATACTTTCCAAATCCACTTCTGCCGTTGACATTTTCGTCAGCAAAGTTGTTGGTGGCTATCAGGATATTTTCAAGGGGTATTTTTAGGTGAGCAAAGTCATCAGATGAAAACATCATGTTTCTATCTTTATCAAAAAGTGAAGTAAAAGTGGGCGAGGTTTGGGTTACAAACTGATACGAAATGAAGGAGATCTGAAAGAGTAGCTAGTGGTGGACTGGTAGTCAATACTAAAAAAGGAGTGAGGTTGCTGGTGGTGATATGAATGTGTGTAGCATGCGTTTGGTATATATTCAAAAAGGAGTGAGGTAGCTGGTAGTCAATATATAGTCAAAAAGGTTGTGGATGACTATCTATATGTCTGCATAATTCTATTCTATTACTGTTATTAAAAGACTATTGACTTATGCATTTGTATAGGAAACTTACCATGTGGAAATAGCTGGTAGTCAATATATAGGGAAGTGATTTTGCAGATTCCCTTAAATGATTGAGACACTTAAATTTTAAGTGTTTGGACATTTATACTCTTACAAAATAAATATAACTAAAAAAAATGTGAGGGTATAAATGTTCAAACACTTAAAATTTGAGTGTCCCAATCATTTATGAGAGTGTGCAAACCACCTTTATTTTTTTTAGACCCCGTTGTTACTTAATATTATTATTTTTGTTTAAATGAGGCCCATAAAAGTCCTTTATTCCTTTTATATTCATAGAGATAAAAAAATTGAGACCTTCTCTAATAAAAGCTATTAGCATATGTAGAAAATAAGAAGAAAAAAAAAAAACAACCCTTTCATTTATTTGTTCTACTAGTTACTCTCTGAAAATAGTAAAAAGAAATGGTTTTTAAGTAACTTGCATATGTATTACTCGTACTTTGAAAATAAAACAAAACATAGCAAATATCAACATCTTTGACAAAAATTTACGAAAGATGCTTATTGCGTATGAACAAATTAGAAAGAAAAAAAAAAAAAAAACCTACAATATTCCTTTAAATATTGTATATGAACAATCTCGAACACAACAAAAAATATGCATAAATGAGATATGTGGTATGAACTATCAACTATGAAGGGGGATAGCGTGTGTTTTAGACAAAAGAGACAGCTAAGCGAGTATAGTTGACCATAAAAGATAATGATACGTCGTCTTTTCAACATTCAAGTAAAGAGAGTAATAGTTCATGATTATTTCTTATATCTAATTTTTTGGGGCTGCAACTTAAAAAAATGGCATTTTACAAATAAATGTAGATATATACTTCAAAGTTCAAGAAGATAAAACTTGCGAGAAAATTAGCATTTTTTATTATATACGAAGCATTATACATATAAATGTAGGTAAATAATCCAAAGTTCCGGAAGATAAGAAAAAACACTTGGAGAAAATTGGTATTGAAAATATGAATATGATTTTATGAAGAAATGTTATATTCACGTAAATTTTGCAAAAACATTTTCCCAAATGATGTGATATGATAAATTTAACTTTGAACATTACCTCTCTTGTTTTAATTGCCCAATAGATGTAATAGTTATAAATTTATTAAACTTGCACATACATATATATACATCAACTATATATAAAAATTTCAAGATAAATATTACTTCGATATCTTTTATAAAACAAGACATATATTTTTGTGAAAGCCGTCGTTAAAAACCTATATACGTATACATATGCTTACTTTTGTCAACTAAAACAAATCAACTATATTATGACATTATTTCACCAAATCAATCAATATCATATTTTCATCCAACTTTTATCACTATCTATTTATAGCCGAAATATACTCTATTATTTTGAAAATGATATTTTCAAACTTAGTAATCACACGCGAATAACAACAACGACAACAACAACAACACAACATGTAAATTAAATAAAGTGGATAGACTTTATTTAACTTGGAATCGAAAACTGAGATTTACCTCACTAATTTAGGTTGCGTGTTGGAGCCACTTGTTACTTGATCTCTTTTTTCTTTATTCATCGAACTGCTAAGGTGAGTTTATAGCCCCACTTTTACTCTTATTAATTGCTTTATAAAACTATGGGGTGAGAAACATGCAAAACTCTTTTCGTACCTCAAACTGATTACACTATTACGTGAAACAACCTTAAATCCCACTATGCTACCATTAGTTTCCTTTGGGGAAGCGCGATTGTTATGAATAGATCTATTAGGGATGACACCCCAGTTTGAGTTTGACCGGATAGGCAAACGTCAAGCGAGCGTATACCATATCGAATCTAAGTGTACTGGAAATACACTTGTCGAGCTTTATTTATCATGCTTCTAGATGCATGTACACTGTTGTAGCTTCGGTTGCATGAACTTGGTACTTACGTAATAGCCTTTACTACATATAGTATCATTCACGAAGTTGCTATATGTACAACTGCAATCCAACTTGAATACTTTAACTTGAACCTATGAACTCACCAACCTTTGTGTTGACATTTTAGCATATTTTTCTCAGGTTTATTTCTTGGGACGGGCATTGGCAAAGGCATTCATTAAATACTGGCATCCAAAGTGTTTACAAGCATATCTAATACAACTTTTAATGGGACAACATATATTTTTATGGGCTTTACTTCCGCACTTTGAATCAATATTGTAAAAGTATTTTTTAGATTAATCTATCTTTCGATAATGGAATAGATTTTCCATTCTTTATTACCTTGTGTTATGAGCATTGATTTAGTAGCACCCCATGACCCGAACGCTTTCGCTGTGCAAATTTTGGGTGTGTTACAGATTGGTATTCAGAGCCAAGGTTATAGAGAATTAGGTACGTTTTCAAAACCTAAAGTATAACCAAATTTTCCTAAAAACACTTCAACACTGCTACAGCTGCCAATGTCTGGCATGCCTTGCCTACTGTTACACGATGTAGTCGTGTTATGTGTTACTGCTGCATTTTAGGTTCGTGTAAGCTCTTATTTGAATTAAGTTAATTATTTCTCAAAGTCATTAAGTTTCTTAATTAACTCGCATTTAAACTTTAAGGCTGTTCTTGTTTGATTGGGTCGCGAAGTTTAAATGAGAATAAGGTTGATGTAATAAACTGAATGAAATTAAGGAATAATTAACTTAAGGGTAGTGTAGAGTAGACTACGAATGCTTATACCTGTTACCCCTCTATGTTAAACTGCGCAACGTGCGCATTATTACATATTAATGCTATGCTATGCTTCCATAACTGCTTCTATGTTACTTATTTCTGTAACATACAACTACTTGATTTATATTATATCCACACATGTATTTAAACCACCTCTGTCACTGGTCACACCCTTTTATTTCACTCATGCTCTCTATCTTTCATACCCTCACACGACACTATTCCTTCTATTCTAAACTCAATTATCATCTTTTCTTGTATCGTAGAAGATGACTAGGAGAAAGTAAACCAGAATCACCCGTGGCCAACCCGCCACTATTCCCACTCCCGCTCCTGCTCCTGCCAGGATTGCTAGAAACCCACCTGCTATGAATCAAGTTATGATTGATCATTTGGTCAATGAGCGCGTAGCAGCAGCGCCGGCGGCAATAAATACGAACAACTCAACCACCGATGCCAAAACTTCTAGGCCTACTGGTGACAAACGCGGTTGCACGTACAAGGAGTTCCGCAACTGTATGATTGGTGGTTATTGAGGGGTCGTTTAAGCCCTTATTTGATCACTTTTGTATCCGTTATTACTTAATATCGTTTCTTTTCACTTTTTAGGTCTCTTGAAGGCAAATTGCTGGAATGGCACTTATTTGGACGAAAAGGCGCGGATATACGAAGAAAATGGCCAAAGTCAAGATTCGAGACACTCAAGCTGCTGAAATACAAGGGGACGGCGTCAGGTGTTAATTACGACGCCGTCAGAGCACTTCTGTGACGGCTCAGTAGCCAAATTGTTTATTTTCAAGTGACGGTGTCAGACTTTAAAAGAGTAGGCTCAGACGGCCTAGATTTGATCCAGACGGCGTCAGAGACTGAAGGGGACGGCGTCACAAGCATAAGGTGACGTCGTCGAAAGACTAACGTGGCCAAGACGAAACCCTAATGACGGTGACCCGACGGCGTCACAAATCATAAGGTGACGTCGTCGCGATTGTAATCTTATATATAGAATCCGAATTTTTCAGTTTTAGTGTGTAGTCTTTTGGAGTAAAAACATAAACCGAACCAAGGCTGTCTTGTACAGTATTTTAGAGTTCCAAACCCTATCTTACACCAAGATAAGTACTTTACTTTATTAATTCAATTATGTCTTCAATTATTTGTGTGTATGCTTGCATGTTATCCATGTCCGGCTAATTTACTTGTGTGTTTGCTTAGGGAATATGAAACTTAATTATTGAATATTGATTGGTTGTCTCTTATCTTAATTGTTAATGATCTAGTAATGCGATAGGTCATTCGTTGTGTAGTTACTGCTTGATTAATCTTTGTGAACCTTACATCTAGAGTAGTTGTAGGCTAAACCATCCAAAGAGTACCTTAGAGTTAGAGTTTATAATTCCTAGAGATTTTGTAGACGAGACCCTTTGGTAGTTTCAAAGAGTTAGGGACAAACGCATACCCTACGACTTTAGACACACAACGCGATTAAGAATAAGGACGTGACAATTCAACCATCAATAGGAGATAATTAAGGAGTAATAAAACCTAAGTGAACACATCTTTAAATCATCATACGAGCACACAATAATTAGACATAGACTACATACACCTTAGACTAGATAATTAGATAAGTAGAGTAATCAGTAGAAATACCAACCCCAAATCCAAACCCCGAGATTCGTACCTTTCTATTTCCTAAAAACATAAAAAAGATAAAAATAATCTTCCTCAACCCCAACCTTAGCGTAGTAACTTCTCACTAGCATTCCTATTCCCCTAGAGAACGATATCAATACCCGTGGATTACCCTAATACTACACTACAACGATTAGGTTCACTGCCTAGGGTGTTATAAAACTTGCTCGAAGAAAAGGAAGTTCCTTTGACCCCGAACGACGCGTGTAGCGTTATCAAGTTTTTGGCGCCGCTGCCGGGAATAGAATAGCTAGTTAGTAGTCCACCTCGTTTAGGTTTCTTTGCTTGATTCCTATCAAGTAAATTTTTCTCATTTTTTAGCTTTCTCGTAGTCTATCCCCCTTCTTCGTGACCTTGCTTCGTAATCCCATCACTTTTCATCATGAAAAGTGATAATTCTCCAAACAACACTTCACCACCAAACAAGTACCCACCGCTTGACCCAGCCTCTGCCAACCAACTTCGAGCTCGTATTATTAGTGAAATTGGAGAGCTTAGGAAACTAAATAGGATGATTGAAAATACGCTTGAGGAATCCATTAAGGAATCTACTCACCCTTTAGACAGTGATTCGACCTCAAGTGATTCGGATGATGACCTAGAAGATGGAGATTATAAGGTGTTAGAAATTATGGAGGGTAGTAAGGAGGAGGAAGAACTTAGGGAATATTTCGATTCATACCCTAAAAGGAAGGAAACCGCCTATCACTATAATGTGGTTAACTTCCCAAGACCACCTTTCGAGCCTCGCATAAGAAAGGGAAACCCTAAAAACATCAAGATACCGTGTATGATTGGATACTTATATAGGGATCACACCTACATTGACTATAAGGCACCCATGAATATAATGTCTAGGCTCTATTACAATTGGATCATGAGCAAAAAGCTAGAACCTATGACCCCTTTGGCCCTAGGAAAGCAAGTAACTATGTGGGGAGGGTTAAAGGATTGCATGTCTTCGTAGGTAACTTCACATATAGGTGTGATTTCATGATCTTGTAAAATGTTAAGGGCATCATTGATGGGTTTTTAGGAGATGTGATACTTGGGAAACCATTTATAGAGGAGTCTAAGATGGTTTATGATCGAGAGGAAGGAATAGTCGAGTTCTCAAATGGAGCCGAGAGTGTTAAATATATAATGCCCCACAAAAACAAGAAGTTTGAGGGTATGGATAATTTAGATGTAGATAACATTCCGGCATTTGAAGTAGACTGGAAGAACGAGGTTTACTACACTGCTTGTCTTGAACTAGGCCCTGAATATATTTGTGATGAGAGAAGGGTTAAGGAGATCGAATGGGCCTCTAAGATTAGGACAACGTAGGGGCACGACTACGAGTCTAGCTACAAGACTCATAAATAAAGAAAAGCGCTTCGTGGGAGGCAACCCATGCTTAATTGTTTGCTTGTTAGTGTCATATATCTTTTAGTGATTGCTTATTCTCATGTTTAAATTTGTAAAAATGCTTTATTTTGTTTTTAACCTCGTCTTAATTGCATATAAAGGTATTTTACATAAAGGATAAGTGTAGGGAGGATTACATACGTTTTCAAAAGAAACGTAAACATGAGAATTGCAATTAATTAAAAGATATATATATATATATATATATATATATATATATATGTATGTATGTGTGTTGTGTGTGTGTGTTTGTTCGAGTCAAATGCTTGTATCGAGTCATAATGGATGTTTTGCTTTTTCCAGATTCTAAAGATGTAAATTTTCCAGAATTTTTCCAGAAAATCGTAGACAGTTTTGTCAGGATAACCTGACGGCGTCAGGATTGCAACTTGACGGCGTCAGGAAGGAGTAAAACAACAAGACTACTTTTTTCTCATTTTCTGAGCTACTTATAAATTTTTGGAATTATCCAGGTCTTAATTTTTCAGATATTTTGTAAATATCCATTCCACAAGCATTATATCCTAGTTTAGTAGAGTCTTATATATATATTATTACCGCCGATTTTACGCGAAGGTTTCGGTTGTTTTCTTCAAATGTGCAGGGTTTTTTTTTCTTCAAATGTAGACATATAATTGTGAGAAAATTAGTATTGAAAATTCAAAGCATTTTACATATAAATGTAGGCAAATAATCCAAAGTCCCATAAGATGAGAAAAAACACTTGGTGAAAATTGGTATTGAAAATATGAATATGTTTTTTTAAGAAATCTCACAATCACGTAAAATTTGCAAAACCGTTTTTACGAAATGATGTGGCATGATAAATTTAACTTTGGATATTACCTTCTGCTTTTAATTGCCCAGTAGATGTAACAGTTACAACGACACATCATTTAGTGAAATTATTTTTATTAAGTTTATGTGGATAGAGCATTCCTCGAATATAAAAAGTAATTTCAATAGAAGCAGAAGTACATTGAGATGTGAATCAAATAGCAGTATAAACTCCCAATATATTGGTTTTTCAAAACCAAGATAGGGAGGTGGCTTTGGACCAATTCCTAAGCTTTTTTACTAATCTTCATTTCCTTTTCCCTAAAAAACACAACGTATTGCAATAACCAGGCTTTTTAGACACAACTCAAAGTCGTGGCTATTCATGTTTATCACAATATAGTGTATAGTGTTTAGTATAGAATCAAGTAAGATTGGCATCAATCATTAATAACTTGACTTGTGTGAACATCACATATGAAATGCAATGATTCCTCTATATTGAATAGTATGACACTAGTGCAACCGTTGATCATTCGTTACTAGCTAATTAATCACCGTCATGTATTATTGAAGATCTCAAATTCATTATCGCTTAAAGTATATTGTAAAGGAATCGTTACATTTTAATGATTGCATGCATTGAGAAAGCATTCAAAATATATTGATGATACAAGTGAAAAGCTAAGTATAATTCGAAAACGTCATCTTTGTAAACAAGTGTTATCACATCCGATACTATTTAAGTTAAACATGTTAATCAAATGTCTATTATATCTCGATTTTCATTAAACCCGACTTACATGATCAAAAGGTATAATCCCGATTATCAACTACCACTTAATTACCGTTAGATATTATGAAAGATCACATGTATAATCTCGTAGTACGTATATCGTTCCCTATACCGTATATATAATCTCGGTTATCAATAACACGACTTACATGACTCGCATTATTTTATAACAAACATGACGAATACAAGTTAAACTTGTTATTAAGTTTTCAACGATATAATCCGAGAAAAATATTAATAAAATTTAATAAATTAATAAATTTTAGTTTTGCGTATACCAAAATGCTTTTTTTTATTTAAAATCATACATAGTAAATAATTACATTTCATTTTAAGTATTAATTGGAATATATTGTTTTATATTAAACCTTTAGCCATGACGTGTCGTCACTAAAGGTTGAGCGAATATACATTTTCGAGCCACTTTTTTTAGGCAATTTTAGTTTTGCCAAAAGTATTATATCTTTTACGTTTAGCTACGATTTTTTCGTCAGCAATTTAAATTTTTTAATATTTTTTTTGGCCATTAACTAATTAACAATAAAATAATAATTTTTTACTTTTAGCCACAACTTGTGTTGTGGCTAAAGATTTTAACATTTTTTATTTATTTCCTCTCCGGTCATCATAATAAAATAATGATTTCATACTTTTAACAAAGACTGTATTTTCATGATTGGAGTGTTTGATTGGGCAATAGACATTCTTGTCCATACTTAGAGGTCAATTTGCCACCAATCTATTGAAGGGGGATTTCCAAGCCTATCTCAGTATATTTTGTTGATAGAAGAAAGAAGGAAGAAGAATGTAATGATTACCATAATTTTATGAGAACGAAAAACCAGTTTGTTAGAGTTGGGGCAAAGAAGCAATCAACAGAATCGGTCCATGTTGTTCACAAGTGAAGGCACTCAACGGATCAAGATCTCGTAAATTCATAGTCTTTCTTGATTCAAATAAAAAAGAACTTCTTTCGTTATTGAAGCCATGTTGGAGATGTTAGCTTATTAGCATCCCTCTTCTGTTCGAAAAGGTTTCACTGAATCACATGCTTTCATGGTCCCTATCTCATCCGACACTGGCCGACACGTAGGTATATTCTGTGATTTCCTAGGTGCGCATCTTCATGTACTAAGGGTTGGTTTCCATAAATAGACATGGTGGCCCCTAAAGGCCTAACTGATAGATTCTCTTTTAACTGCCCATCCAGAAAAAGCAGATCTAAGGTCCTGAGAGTGGGACAGATCTACCTAGCTAAGGTGCTAATGTCAAGGGGTTATCCAAGTGTGGAATATGCTTATCTACGGTACTAACTAGTCTTTCTTTTCGGTAAGTAAGAATATATTGGACCGATGGAGGAATAAACACCAGCGGGCTAAAAGAAGATCGAGGTATAGTGAGAAAATTCACCCTTACCTTTAGACGATAAAGCCCTCTTTTACATCCCATCCCTCGCCAAATGAATAGGAAATGCTACAAGCATTTTGTTCTT
>OU343217.1:13730545-13757533 GCA_910596185.1 Chrysanthemum makinoi
CCATCACCATTAAAGATGTATTACCATCACCATTAAAGACGTAGTGATGCGTCACCACCCAACCAACACAAAAAAAGTGACCTTGGCGAACGCTGGTGTTCGGCCGTCATGGGCTTGGCTCGCGGTGATGTTCGTTAGATGGTCTGCACCATCCACCATAATTCCTGGTCTTATAAGGATGTTTATTGTCAGATAGTTGTCTTCATATATAGAAGATAATACCGACAAGAATGGTTACCCCCAAATTGGAAAAACCACAGGGAATATATTTGCAGTTTACTTTAAAATTTAACATTAAAAGCCCACTCTAATCCTATTTCAAATCTTACAATTATAAGGTATTAAGTTATTAACGTGACATATCACCTTTCTAAACAATGTGAACCCGGCCAACCACACAAAAAAAATCACAAAATGAAATAAAAGTATTAGGCTATGTTTGGCGCAGAGCTTTTTGAAGCTTTTTGGGGCGATGAGCGGTGAGCAGTGAGCTTTTTTATTTTTAGTGTTCGTTTGGCAAAGGAGCGGTGGACTTTGCTATTTTTTAGGAAAGCTCATTTTTCCAATGCTTCTTTAAGAAGCTGTGAGCGATGAGCAGTGAGTTGTGGCTTACCACGCCCATCGCTTCACATTCATCAAGCATGCTCACAACTACTTTTGCCAAACATAGCCTTAGTATCTTATCATAACATAGCAAAGAAATCATCTGTATCAACATTTGTATCCAATACTATTCGTTGAAGTTCACCAGTAAGGCAGTAATAATTGTAGTCGTTATTACAATAGTATCTTTTGCAACCAAGCCATGAAAAAATTAACAAAGAAAAAAAAAAAAAAAATCGATGAAAATTACATGCAAATAAATCATCATTGTGGTCCTTTAACTTGTGATACGGTTTCGAAATGAACCCTATAGTTCAAATACTTTTAAAAGAACCCCTAGAGATAAAACAGATGCTTTTAAAGGATGCATGTGGACTGGACCAGAATTAACATGCGGAATGTTAATGACGGGTGCACGGTGC
This sequence comes from Chrysanthemum makinoi, assembly GCA_910596185.1. Taxonomy (NCBI): domain Eukaryota; kingdom Viridiplantae; phylum Streptophyta; class Magnoliopsida; order Asterales; family Asteraceae; genus Chrysanthemum; species Chrysanthemum makinoi. Next base: position 13,731,571 of record OU343217.1, read on the forward strand.
ATAAAAATGTCAGAATCGGTTACATAAGGAATGATGAGTCTGGTCCTTTGAGTTATGATTATGTTTCGAAATGAACCCTGTAGTTTTGAAAGTTTTAAATGAACCCCTGAAATTTAGTTTGGAGGTGTGATCGGGTAAATGGTTGGACATGTGCACATGGACTACTGATTGTGGTCCTTTAAGTTTTAAAAGAACCAATAGACATTGGTTATTAGAGTTAAAGATGAACTTTCTAGAGCGAGTCGCATGGAAGCGAGAGTAACTCCAAACCTAATATCTTGTCACTTCTAGTTCAGCCGTCACAATACCTATGATATTCTCTTCATATCTCAGCCGTCTATTCATCTGCTAAACCAAGTATCCTGTCTTTTGAACACTGATCTGGTTTCAGTACCCAAATCAGGTAAAAAAAACATCAACTTCATGTTTTTGTTTGTACTTTTTAATATATTATACAGTATCAGTTTATCATCATATATGGTCTATAGATTGCTTTTTAATGTTACTTTCAACAAATCCCTATTTTTTATTTATTTTGATGAAAAGATTTATTACATGCTTTTCTGTGTATTGTTTTTGCTAATTTTTTTCTGATAATTGTTTTGTTTTTGTTTGTACTATTTAATATATTATATCAATTTTTTTTTTTTTTTTTTTTTCATCATATATGGTCTAAGATTTGCTTTTTAATGTCACTTGCAACATATCCATATGATTGACTTTTTTTTTATTCACTTCTTTTGATTAAAATCGTTATAACATGCTTTGATGAATGTTTTTATAGGTGAAGAAGACCTTGTGGCTCATCTAATGTGTGTATCGGACAAGATGGATTTGGAACTTCAAAACAAGACTGTCAAGCATTTTGTTTAACAAAAGTGAAATGTCTTTGGATAGTAGCAAAAGCACCAAAACACATTGTTGCCATCCATTATACAAATCCGCCAAATGCGGCATTTATATAAAGGATGGCAACATTGTGCTTTGATGCATTTGCTAATGTCCAAAGCATTTCAATGTTTTCGGCTGTTCTTTTAAGGATTCGCAAGCATGTTGTTTAACAAAAGTGAATTGTCTTTGGATAGTAGCAAAAGCATCAAAACACAGTGTTGCCATCCATTATACAAATCCACTAAATGCGGTATTTATATAAAGGATGGCAGCATTGTGCTTTGACGCATTTGCTAATAACCAACGCATTTCAACGTTTCGGGCTGTTCTTTTAAGGATTCTCAAGCATTTTGTTTAACAAAAGTGCAATGTCTTTGCATAGTAGCAAAAGCATCAAAGCACAATGTTGCCATCCATTATATGAATCCGCTAAATGCGGCATTTGTATAAAGGATGACATCATTGTGCTTTGACGCATTTGCTAATATCCAAAGCATTTCAACTTTTCTGGCTGATCTGTAAGGATTCTCAAAATAGGTTGTAGTTAGTACACTTTATTTAGTAGTTATGTAAGCTGTTTTCCTCATGTAATCTACTTTGGATTCAGTTTGTAGTTATTGTGTTAAACTTTGTACTAAATGACTATGGTTTGTTACACGTTTTAGCCATTCTTTATCCTTCACTGCAAGAATTGCATCCACACTGTACCTAAGCATTTACATGCTTATTTGATATCATGTATTAGATTCAACATTGCACTTATTCATATACAGTGATATGCGACCAAGTTCCAAAAGCTTGTGAGGGAACTGACATCCGTATAAAAGTAACTTCAACAAATATAAACGGGTGCCCCAGTTCTTCAATATTGACAACTCGATGTAAGCTCTAACAAAAAATATGCAACTCAAACAAATTATGCCGGTATGCTCAAACGTTCTATCGTCATTTCACTTTTTGCAAAATCCACTTAATTTAATCTGCATCTTCTTTTTATCAACTTCCGTGGTTCTAACGTGGGCTTCTGTTATGCCCCAACCCCGAGCTAATCTAACATAAATGTATATTAGGTCAATGTTACGAGCCTTCCCCTTGCTGATACTATGTATATTAGCTAATCTACTTTCCTTTAACCTTGTTTCATTTATTATTTTGAATGGTGTTTGTCGGAAAACTAACAAGAAGCCAGAAGGAATATATCACAAGATGGCGGATATCATAGATCTTATAAGTTTATTTGGGTGATTCAAAATCCATAGACCGAATCCATTAGTAATGGTAATACTACATGTTATTGATTGCCCCGGTCGATAAAAACTTCATCCATATACCCATACACAATAAGGTTGTTACTAATGTTTGAATAGATAATGGCACTTGATAAAAACAATTTATTTGACCCGTTTTAGATATAGCACGACTCATTTGGACCCATTTTATCAGTAAACAGGCAAAAAATGGCACTATAACACAGATTACCAAAGCTAAAGAAGTAATTTTGAATAGAGGGAAGACGTTGTTGCTGGAATCAGAATGCTGCAAGATACTGTCACCATGAAGAATTGCATGCCAGAAGCATACAAAGAACTCGTCGAGAATTGTGAGATCTTAGAGCAACACTAAAAAGACATGATGGTAATTATAATAAAAGAAATCTTACTTATTAAATTATGTTTTGTGATTGGAAATACGACATAAGTTTGGTATTCTGAGCACAGGATATTGAATTCACTGTTCAAGAAAATAAACTTTGGATGTTGCAATGTCGCTCAGGAAAGCGTACTGGAAAAGCTGCAGTGAGAATTGCCGTAGATATGGTGAACGGAAAGCTAATTGATACTCGAACAGCAATTATGAGAGTTCATCCGCAGGTATTGTATAATACTTGTGCTTAGGGTCATGACAATATAGATGGTTAGGTGGGTTGCGTAATGGGTCTATACGGGTTGTTTTTATAAAAACAATCCAAGTTAATTTGATCATTTATTACTGATTATAATTTTGTGGTCTAGTTTGAGGATGCACCTGCTTACAAAAACTAAGTGGTGGCAACAGGTTTACAAAAGAAGGAAAAAGTGCCATTTTGGTATGCATTATACACCCTTCAGTACCTTATCTTTACTAAATATGAAATAAAATAGTTAGCTGTAAAGTGAAATATCATAGTGCTGATACTGAAATGTTTATATGGACGAATGAAGGTAAGGACAGAAACAAGCCCGGAAGATGTTGGTGGTATGCACGCAGCGGCTGGGATCATAACAGCTAGAGGTGGAATGACATCACACGCAGCAGTGGTGTTGTGTTTCTGGCTGTGCTGATATTCGTGTGAATGATGATATGAAGGTAAGCAGATGGGTACCTGCTTATTTATACGCAAATGGCAAACACCTCCTAAAGTTGGTTAGCTCTCAATTACACGTTGAAGGACATTAACAAATATTTTTTGTACAGATTACAGATTTTATTGATTGGTGATTTGGTGATTAGAGAAGGTGAATGGATTTCACTTATGGAGGGAGAGGAGCAGCAACAGAAGTGGATGAGAGGAGCAGCGACAGAAGTGGATGAGAAGGGAGGAGAGGAGCAGTTGAGGAGTAGAGATGGGAATGGAGCAAAGGCAGACGAGATCAGGGAAGAGGGGAGCAGTGAAGGGAGGAGGGAGAAGCAGCGGAGATTTTCAGAAGTGGGATTTTAATTTTTTTATTTATTTATTTATTTTTTTTTTTTTTGGAGGATCGGTAATGTTTTGTGTGAAGTAGGGCAATAGGTGGGAGCAACCTTTTAAATCATAAATTTACACATAGGTTGAAGTGTGAATGTATGTGCGGGTACTTTTTTTATTTCTTTACATTAGACACAAATATTTTTAAAATCACTCCCCCTTTTTACTAAGTTTTTTTCCTTATACTTTTGACACTTAAACTTTTATTTCTATTTTTCTTTTCTTGACTATATATAAGAACGTTTTTTTTAACTATTGCCAAATCCGGAATATTAGAGTTTTTTTAGTAAATATTTTAAAATAAAAATAATAATAAATAAATAAAATATTACCAAATAAGGTATGAATTGATTTTTTTTAAATGAAAAATTCCCACTAGAGGTTTTATTTTATTACATAAAAGATTTGAGATGCATCGACTTGCTATGTAGCTATCTCGGTCAAATTTCAAATATCGTTCAAGGTCCGAGATTTGAACTAGCGGTTATCGCGGTGAGATATCAGCGAGATATCAGTTTTATATTATCTAGAATATATATATATATATATATATATATATATATATATATATATATATATATATATATATATATATATATATATATATATATATATATATATATATATATATATATATATATATATATATATATATATATATAGAATCTAGATCAAATAAGATCATACTTAAAGTTGTTAAAATGAGATCGAACTAAAATTTGACAAGAGATACTCTCCTTACAATAAAAATAATTTTTTTATTTACCACAACTAAAATTGTTAAAGTTTCGATAGATTTCTTTTTAAAATTTACAAAACTTAGGTGATACACTTTGATTAGAAGTTTAATGTGTATCAGGTTTTTCTATGTGTATCAGGTTTTGAAATATTTATTAGTGTAATGTGTATCAGGTGTATCACTAATCCAAACTCATGTATCATTTGGTTATTAGTTGCTAAAATGTTAATTTGTATTAAAATATAATTTTTTTTGTGTATGATTGCTAAAATTGTTATTTATAAATGTTTTAGTGGTTTTTTAGATTTGATCTTATTTTTACAACTTTAAGCTTGATCTCACATTAACCCTCCCCTATATATATATATATATATATATATATATATATATATATATATATATATATATATATTCAATTGGATGAAAGCTAACAACTTAAAACTTGTAACACAATTTAAACATTTTATAACTAAAAAAAGGTTTGGTTCTTGTGGAAATATGACAGCCCAAGAAAAAATTCACCATGCCCAAAAAAATTCGTCCCTTGTTATGCCAGCCCAAAACCAATGCAAACTAATTCTAGTCCAATGTAACTTTACCCTAATAAGTAGGTATAAAACACTCACTTATCTCCCATAACCCTACACTGTGTTCTCGAGTTTTTTCATTAAAGAAAAGGAAAGTAAAGTGGGATTAAACATTTTCCTCCCACTTTTGGGAGGAAACACTTTACTTTCAAAATCACACAAATCATACTAACTTACTTTCATTTCATTTTCTTTTCCTACTTAAGTAAAACTCAAGAACACAATGTGGGAGTAAACCTTTTCACTTTCTTTCTTTTTCTTCCATTAATTCGACTCGAGAACACAATGTAAATTCACTCACAACCTTTACCCTAATTTCTTTATCAGTATGCATCCACTAACTCATACTATCTCACTAGCCAAAAAAACCAAAAAAACGTCCCTTGTTCTTGTAGGATCCTTTTAAAGATCAAAGGTAGGTGATGTTTTATTTGTTTTTCTATTAAACTCTCGGCCAATCTCGCCAAAATCTCGCCCAAATCGGAAAAATATCGGCCAATCTCGCCGAGAATATCGGATCCGAGATTTGGGGCCGATATTTTGAACCGAGATTATTTCTAGGGGCGATATCCGAGATATCGAATAGATAACGGCGGAGATATCGGCGAGATTAACTACATAATAGACTTGATTTAGATGCATCTCTATTCATTTAGATGCATCCCAATTAGTTTCGAAAGTGATTTTGAAGTGAAAACGATACAAAGTAGTACTAACAACAAATTTGACCCACAGAGGACGAAAAATGTATAGGATTCGTCTAACTTGATGAAATGCATCTAATATATGTATATGCATCTAATTTTTTGCTAAAAAATATATTATGGTGCATCTAAAAGATTAGAGATGCATCCAATTCAAGCCGATGCATCTCAAATGTGTAGTTATAGTTATTTCTCATCCTTCTCATTTTGAGTTTTCTTCTCATTTGATCCCTTTTGTAATTGAAAACTTCCTTTTTGTAACTCACATTTTGATAATTAAACAGATTTTGTCTAGCAACGACTTTGCTCACTTATATATTCCTGTTGAGATTATACTATCCGCTACCAACAACTTTGCTGATGAAAATCTCACCCGCGAAGATGAATTTGCAAAAGAATACAGGGGACAACTCTCATGGTCCGGTGAGTTGATTGATATCGCTGTTCGGAGGTTAAATAAAGAATGTGATGGAGGAGAACAACAGTTTTGGATGGAGATTTCCATGCTATATAATCTCAAGCATAAAAACCAGGTTTCATTTGTTGGGTTTTGTGACGAAAATGGTGAGAAGATCATAGTTTACAAGCATCAGACAAGGGGAAGTCTCAGAAACTATCTAAGTGACCCGATGCTGACATGGGAGCGAAGGTTGCAGATATCTGTTGGTCTTGCGCATGCATTGAGCTACATTCATTATGACGAGCCACGCAATTTTAGTTTAATACATCGGGACATCAAGAGCTACTCTGTTCTATTAAATGATAATTGGGAACCCAAGTTATGTGATTTTCAACTTTCCATGAAGATTAGATCATCTCAAAGACACCTTTCATTCAATGATACTCTTTGTGGTACCTGGGTATCAGATCCAGCATATATAAAGACTCATAGTGTGAGCCATAAGTCGGATTTAATTTGTACTCATTTGGAATAGTATTGTTTGAACTACTGTGTAGTAGGAAATCAGTATCTGACTACGGCGATAATAAGTATTTAGCTTCGGTTTCCACTTTCCATTATAAAGAGAAAATACTCGATGATATAATTGATTTGGGTCTACGGAAACAAATAAGTCAGCTTTCACTCAATGTTTTTGCTGATACAGCGTATGCGTGTCTGAATGAAGAACCATCTCAACGCCCAAATATAGATGAGATTGTTTCAAGACTTGAGAACGCGTTGAAACTTCAACTGGAATGTCAAAAAACGGTAAGATGGTTTATCTTTTTCATCTTTTTATCATAGCAAGTATTCTATATTTATTATTCTTGATTAATAATAATTACTTATTAGTGTATTATGATTATGATGTTAAAGGTACACTCCGTAGTTGCAGCCGAAGATGAAGGTGCATGATGAGTGTCTAAATACTCATCATTTTTGTATAATCTAAACTGCAAAATCATCTGAAAACACTCAAAAATGCTTCAAAATGATGAATATATCACAAATCAGTGTTTTATGTGTTTTAAATGCAAAATTATCAAAATCAGATGAAAAACGTATCAAATTTGCAAAAATGGCAGTTTTAGTCCCCCAAGTTTCAAAATTTGTCAAAAACAGTCCCTGGTATATCAAAATAAAGAAAAATGTCATTTAAGGTCCATGGGATTCAAAAGTTGTTAAAACAAACCCTTCAAAGTTTAAAATTTGCAAAATTACAACTTTGGTCCCTCAACTTTGAAATTTGGCAGAAATGGCCCCTGAAAATTTGGAAATTGGCAAGTTTGGTCCTTATACTTTTGAAGATTGTCACTTGTGGTCCCTTGGAATAACTTTGATGAATTGGCAGCTTAGGTCCCTCAATTTTCAGAACTTACACATTAGGTCCTTGTTATTTATAAACCTTTTACACCATTTTGGCCTGGTCATAGACTTGTGACCCCCCTGTCATATAAGCATTTTGGACCCCCCCTTTGATTATTAATATCTGGTCAGCCACAAGTCAAACAATCCCCACTTGCCCGCCTTTTTCTCATCCCTCCCAACTGCTCTCTGCAAACACCTCCACCTCAACCCCCCTCCTCTCCATATCACTTTCCTTGTCCCCTCCACCTCAACACAAAATAAGAAACATTAATTCTTCCATTCCCCTTACACTCAATCCCTCCATCTGTCAAAACCATGTTTCCCGCCAAAATACAATCAATGGCTATAAACTGCTTAAGCCATCCAATGGTCATAAATCCATGTGGGATTCAATCAGAAGAGGAGAGAAATGCATGTGGAGCTATAAAAGAGGAGTTAGAGAGAAGAATAGGTAGTAGTTAGTTTTGTAGTTTTTTCTTAATGTCGTTTTTATATTAATGTTTTAGCTTTAAGTCCAAATCTGTAATCTCACTTTTATGTATCATAATTCAGTTGACAAATCTTTGTAAGTCACTTTTAAGTATCAATCTAAAGTTTTCATCTAAGTTCTAAATTTCATGTTACTGTTACAGATTTTAGTATCAATTTCTTATGTATAAGCTCCTAGTAGCTTATTTTCTAACTCAAACAATCTTATATAAGCTTATCTTAGCCTTTCAAAAGGTTACATTTAATTTTCAAGCCATTTTGTGAATTAGTCAACAGAAGTCAAACTGAGCTCCATATGGTTCTGGAAATGGTTACTGGTGATGCAGAGGTTGATATGGGGTGAAATAGGTTAGATTAGGTTAGGTTTGGGTTCTGGTTTTGGCCTGCATAAGCTGGACACAGTGGTTAGTAAGTTTCCAGATTTTCATATTTCAAATCATATTGCAGTTTTAGCTTGTAACTGTTTCTGTGGTCACCACTAGTGTAGACTGGTTTATATAGTTGTATTTAGGTCCATTTAACTAAGTTTAATCAGTTAAATCAGTTGGATTAACAGTTATCTCAGTTTTGTTGTTGATTCAATGTTTTAAGAGGTGTTTGGTTTAGCTTTATTACCTGTGCTATAGGCTAGAACATGGTGGTTTCTGTTGTTTCATGCTTATTAAGTCCTTTTGAGTTCATATCAGTCAACATTTAGTGATTACATAAGCCCAAAGTCAAAATTCCATGTAATCAATCTCAACAGTTAACTGTTGAGATCTTGTTAAAACCATAATCTCATTTTGTGTGTTAAATACATAGAGATAGATTGTAGTAACTTTATTTCATCACATTACATCATTATCAGTTCACAAATCAAGATCAAACTTCATATTAGTCAAACTTTCACTTCTGTCTTAAAAGTCAAATATTTGCAAAATCAATTTTGAGCTCAAATGGAAAGATTTTTCTAGGATTCATTCCTAAGTCAAAATCAGTGAAACTTGTTGGTTATAAAACTTCAGTTGGTCTACTTGATTATTACCATTTTAATAGATTTTAGTGAATTTTTATAGCTTTCAAAACAGCTTGTCAAAGTGATGCCAAGTGCCCTGTGCAGGGCACTTAGCCTGCACAGTGATTGTGCAGACCTTGCAGAGCTAGCCCAGAGCTCATCTTAGCTCAACAAGGGCTGGTCTTTGGTCTATTGGTTCTTGGCCAGGTCTTCTCCAAGTTCCAATTGTTGGTTTTCCTTTTCAGCTTATTTTGTAGCTTGTGCAATAGCTCAAAGTTGGTCCCTATTCACTGTTTTTAGCTCATAAGCTCATATTCTCAAATCTGTTGAGCTTGTTGTCTAGAGTGTTAAGCTTGTTGTTTATTGTTTCATTTGGTCATTTTTAGCATAATTTTGTTCCTGTTCTCAGTTGGTAGCTTGTTGTGCTCATTTAGCTTATCCTTAGTGCTTATTTTTAAGCACATTCAACTTCAGCTCCTAATTCCTCCACATAGCACCTTGTTTTTATATTTTTCCTTTATTCCTTATATTATTTTAGACTTTTCCTGAAATTTTCATATTTTTCCAAGCTTGTTTAGTATTTTTCTTGATTTAAACTAGTTTTTAAGCATTTTTAATTAGCTTTAAATACAAAAAATTAAGAAAAGTCTCAAAAAAATAATTTTTCATTTTTATTAAGTTAAGATAAATGTAAAAGTCATAAAAAGTACTTTTCCATAATTTTCTTAGTTTTAAAAGTATTTTCTAGCATTTTAATTAGTTTTAAATAGTTTTAAATTAATAATAAATACATATAAAGTCTAAAAAATATATTTTCAGTTTTAAAATTAGTTTTATGATATTTTAGAGTTTTCTAAGTCTTAGTTTTATTTTTCTAGCTTTATTTCCTATTTTCTTGTATTTTAAGTAATTATTAAATAGTTAAAATAGTTTTTAATTAATAATAATTAATTAAGTAGTTATAAAAATAATTTTCTTTTTCTATAAATTTTCTTTTATCATTAGGTTTGTAAAAATGTATTTTTCATATTCGTAGGTATTTTCCTTCTTTATTTTCACGTTTTATTTTGTACGTTAACGTAATTTTTATTTAAACGTAAGTTTTAAGTTTTAAACGTTCATCACTTTAAATATAGTGATAGCGTTTATTTAATATCTTTTATCTTTTTAATTTTCTTAATTTGTATTTAAGTCGCTGTTATTTATTTATAAACCTTTTTCAGAAGTGTAATTATTCATCAAAACTTTTATCGATCACTATCCTTAGTGATCATTCTATCGTCTGATCTAGTGTTTGCACACCATTGAGTCTCCGTGGGACTTAACGACCCGGGGAACCACTATATTCTCCTGGACTTCATTGCATTTGTGCTTAAGCTGTTTTAAGTCTGTTACGGTTGGCCATTCACAAGTGGCCGGCTTGTGTGATTAGACTTGACGGTTCGGCACAGATCAAATTTTGGCGCCGCTGCCGGGGAGGCTGTAAGCGTGTTTTAAGCATTTCCAGATCCATTCTTGCACATATACCACCTTTTTGTAAACAATTTTTCAAAATCAAAAAGTTTATTAACACTTTTCCTAAAGTGTTAACAAATCCAAAAATATTTTCATTCTTTGTTTTTATGGCATGTTTTTCAAAAATACCAAAAATATTCCTCTTTACCCTCTTACCCTTTTGATTCTTCATTTCTTACCCTCTAGAACCATTTGATTCTTTCTATGTCTTATCCTCACCCTCTTGGTTGTCAATGGTGTGGTGGTCCTTATAATGGTGGCAATTGCCCCAGTTGTAGCATGGTGGAATCAGAAACGGGTCTGTCTATAACCAGGATCCCTATTTCTACCATAACACAACTGATTTATTCCATCAGCTACCACACTGTGAGACTCAGCAGTTATACTGTTGTGAGTACTGTGATGGTTCACATTCCAGTTCTGATTGTCAATCGGGAAACACGCTTGTCTATGAGCAGGTTCCTGATAACAATTATGACTACAACACATATGACTCACAACCACATCAGTTTTACTGTTGTGAGAATTGTGGAGGTCCTCACTCTAGCTCGGATTGTCAAACAAGGAATCCATTTCCTTGTAGCGATTACGGCTCTTCGTATCATGACCAACCTCTACAGTACCAGCCTGAGCCACTTCCTCAAAATCTTCTCCTTGATCTTTTGGATTTAGTGAAAGATTTGAAGGAATGTAAACACTCCCAAGATAATCCAAATGAGAAATCCATGGAAGAATTATTAGCCGAAGAGCGGTACGCTAAATTAGATTCCCAAATTGCCTTTGAACAATCTATTAAGGAATCAATTGCAAAAGAAAAAGCAGCCAGATCTAGCTCTCGATTCCGTTTCATTCCTGATGACGATGATGATGAAGATATCCTTGATATTCTACAATTTTATAACGGTTCTTCAAGTTCATCAGTTGAAACTCCTTCCATGAAAAATCAGGGAGAAAAGACTATGATGGAATTACTAGCAGAAGAACAAATGGAAAGTATAAAACATATGTATGCTAGTCCTTCTAAACTCCCTCAGTCTGTTGTTATCACACCCAATATTCCCACTCACTCTCTAAACATGGGGGATGAGCTTCTTAGCACTATTCCAGAAATGGAATCGTCTAGTGTTGAGAGCCTTGTCTCAATCCCGAGAGAGTCACAGGGAATTTCTGATCTTATGTGTGATTCTTCTTCCCCTCTTGAGTGTTCAAATGATCATTTTGAGATTTTCTCCGATTTTAGCGATGATTGTAAATCTTATGGAGACATCGAGTATGTTGAGGCATCACTCCCACAGTCTGATCCTCTTCTTGAGGAGTTCATCGATGAACTCGCTCACATCAGTCCACTTTCATCGGAAAGTGACGATGATCTCTTTGATTTCGAAGCCGATCTTGGAGAAACTAGAAATCTCCTATATAATGATCATCCACTAATTTCTTATCCCATTTCCGACTCTTCCATTCCTTCTCTCACTCCGGATGAGGAAGATGACAACTTTTGGAAGGAGGTCGATGATTTTCTTAGTGATGAGTCGATTCCAACAGGAATTGACAATACTTACTTTGATTCGGAGGGAGACATCCTTTTTCTTGAAAATCTATTGATTGAAGAATCGTCTCACTCTCCCTCCGGTAATTTTGTTACCAATCACCATAAAAGCTTCAAATTTAAGCTTAAAATGTCAAAAATGGTGATTTGCTTCTTTCTGATGAGGAATGGACATGCATTGTGATGCACATATTTATTCCATTCTTCACAAATGGTATGGTTGCTCTTTCCCTTTCTCCTTGGAACGAGGACACTATTTTGATCCCGGCATTTTCAATTATCATTTTTGAGCCGGTTCTATGTATATCTCATCGGTGTGGAACTTTCACGTGCTTCAAATGTTTGTCCAAACATCTTGAACGAAAGTCCGATGGAGATTGTTTCTTCCACTTTGCTTCCCCATGAACCAATGAATTCGGGGTCGAGTCAAGCTAGCGACTCGGTAACCAAAAACAGTAGCACACACAATATGGGTTTTCACCCATATTTCTGACTTCTTTCTATTTTCTACCACCCTAGTGTGGGGGGTTGCCCCACATGTTATATATATATATATTTCTAAAAAAAAAAAAAAAAAAAAATCCTTCAAATAATGGCCGTAGTATTTCCCTTTTACGTTCTTTGTTTCGGCATAACCGCTGGTACTTTGAATATTGAGGGCAATATTCATTTCTAAGTGTGGGGGAATTCTCACGAATTTTATCATGTAATTATACCAATTCCCCGTTTTGGCCAAAAATTTTTTTTTTGGAGTAAGTGTTTTACACTTTCTCATCGGTTATCATCCGCCATGTCGTAAGACAAAAGGATTGGCTAATCCTAGAGCAAACGGCTCTTGGTAAAGATTTCTCAAATCCGTTTATATGGCTTGCAATTTGCCCAAAATTGTATGGTTCTCAACTCACCATATCCTAAAAAGTGAAGAGTTGGCTAGCCCCAAGGTTATGGCTTGTGGTAAAGGAAGTGGAAAAACCATAATTGGTATTCAGCTCACCAAAGATAATTCTGATAATTTATCTAAGAGTTGGCTAGTTCAGAAGGGTACGGCTTCTGGTAAAGACACATCAAATCCGTTATATGGTTTATGATTTGCCAATAAATCATTTGGTTATCGTTGTACCAAGGTTCTTACTTGAATCAAAACAATTGGCTACTCCAGAAGTGATGGCTTTTGGTAAAGAGTTTTTCAAATCCATCAAGTTTTCTCAAATCATTGCTAGGGACTAGCAATATCTTAGTGTGGGGGATTGATGAGTGTCTAAATACTCATCATTTTTGTATAATCTAAACTGCAAAATCATCTGAAAACACTCAAAAATGCTTCAAAATGATGAATATATCACAAATCAGTGTTTTATGTGTTTTAAATGCAAAATTATCAAAATCAGATGAAAAATGTATCAAATTTGCAAAATGGCGTTTTAGTCCCCAAGTTTCAAAAGTTGTCAAAAACAGTCCCTGGTATATCAAAATAAAGAAAAATGTCATTTAAGGTCCATGGGATTCAAAAGTTGTTAAAACAAACCCTTCAAAGTTTAAAATTTGCAAAATTACAACTTTGGTCCCTCAACTTTGAAATTTGGCAGAAATGGCCCCTGAAAATTTGGAAATTGGCAAGTTTGGTCCTTATACTTTTGAAGATTGTCACTTGTGGTCCCTTGGAATAACTTTGATGAATTGGCAGCTTAGGTCCCTCAATTTTCAGAACTTACACATTAGGTCCTTGTTATTTATAAACCTTTTACACCATTTTGGCCTGGTCATAGACTTGTGACCCCCTGTCATATAAGCATTTTGAACCCCCCCCCTTTGATTATTAATATCTGGTCAGCCACAAGTCAAACAATCCCCACTTGCCCGCCTTTTTCTCATCCCTCCCAACTGCTCTCTGCAAACACCTCCACCTCAACCCCCCTCCTCTCCATATCACTTTCCTTGTCCCCTCCACCTCAACACAAAACAAGAAACATTAATTCTTCCATTCCCCTTACACTCAATCCCTCCATCTGTCAAAACCATGTTTCCCGCCAAAATACAATCAATGGCTATAAACTGCTTAAGCCATCCAATGGTCATAAATCCATGTGGGATTCAATCAGAAGAGGAGAGAAATGCATGTGGAGCTATAAAAGAGGAGTTAGAGAGAAGAATAGGTAGTAGTTAGTTTTGTAGTTTTCTCTTAATGTCGTTTTTATATTAATGTTTTAGCTTTAAGTCCAAATACTGTAATCTCAGCTTTTATGTATCATAATTCAGTTGACAAATCTTTGTAAGTCACTTTTAAGTATCAATCTAAAGTTTTCATCTAAGTTCTAAATTTCATGTTACTGTTACAGATTTTAGTATCAATTTCTTATGTATAAGCTCCTAGTAGCTTATTTTCTAACTCAAACAATCTTATATAAGCTTATCTTAGCCTTTCAAAAGGTTACATTTAATTTTCAAGCCATTTTGTGAATTAGTCAACAGAAGTCAAACTGAGCTCCATATGGTTCTGGAAATGGTTACTGGTGATGCAGAGGTTGAAATGGTGTGAAATAGGTTAGATTAGGTTAGGTGTGGGTTCTGGTTTTGGCCTGCATAAGCTGGACACAGTGGTTAGTAAGTTTCCAGATTTTCATATTTCAAATCATATTGTAGTTTTAGCTTGTAACTGCTTCGTGGTCACCACTAGTGTAGACTGGTTTATATAGTTGTATTTAGGTCCATTTAACTAAGTTTAATCAGTTAAATCAGTTGGATTAACAGTTATCTCAGTTTTGTTGTTGATTCAATGTTTTAAGAGGTGTTTGGTTTAGCTTTATTACACGTGCTATAGGCTAGAACAGTGGTGGTTTCCTGTTGTTTCATGCTTATTAAGTCCTTTTGAGTTCATATCAGTCAACATTTAGTGATTACATAAGCCCAAAGTCAAAATTCCATGTAATCAATCTCAACAGTTAACTGTTGAGATCTTGTTAAGATCATAAGCTCATTTTGTGTGTTAAATTCATAGATCAAGCTTGTAGTAGCTTTATTTCATCACATTACATCATTATCAGTTCACAAATCAAGATCAAACTTCATATTAGTCAAACTTTCACTTCTGTCTTAAAAGTCAAATATTTGCAAAATCAATTTTGAGCTCAAATGGAAAGATTTTTCTAGGATTCATTCCTAAGTCAAAATCAGTGAAACTTGTTGGTTATAAAACTTCAGTTGGTCTACTTGATTATTACCATTTTAATAGATTTTAGTGAATTTTTATAGCTTTCAAAACAGCTTGTCAAAGTGATGCCAAGTGCCCTGTGCAGGGCACTTAGCCTGCACAGTGATTGTGCAGACCTTGCAGAGCTAGCCCAGAGCTCATCTTAGCTCAACAAGGGCTGGTCTTTGGTCTATTGGTTCTTGGCCAGGTCTTCTCCAAGTTCCAATTGTTGGTTTTCCTTTTCAGCTTATTTTGTAGCTTGTGCAATAGCTCAAAGTTGGTCCCTATTCACTGTTTTTAGCTCATAAGCTCATATTCTCAAATCTGTTGAGCTTGTTGTCTAGAGTGTTAAGCTTGTTGTTTATTGTTTCATTTGGTCATTTTTAGCATAATTTTGTTCCTGTTCTCAGTTGGTAGCTTGTTGTGCTCATTTAGCTTATCCTTAGTGCTTATTTTTAAGCACATTCAACTTCAGCTCCTAATTCCTCCACATAGCACCTTGTTTTTATATTTTTCCTTTATTCCTTATATTATTTTAGACTTTTCCTGAAATTTTCATATTTTTCCAAGCTTGTTTAGTATTTTTCTTGATTTAAACTAGTTTTTAAGCATTTTTAATTAGCTTTAAATACAAAAAATTAAGAAAAGTCTCAAAAAAATAATTTTTCATTTTTATTAAGTTAAGATAAATGTAAAAGTCATAAAAAGTACTTTTCCATAATTTTCTTAGTTTAAAAAGTATTTTCTAGCATTTTAATTAGTTTTAAATAGTTTTAAATTAATAATAAATACATATAAAGTCTAAAAAATATATTTTCAGTTTTAAAATTAGTTTTATGATATTTTAGAGTTTTCTAAGTCTTAGTTTTATTTTTCTAGCTTTATTTCCTATTTTCTTGTATTTTAAGTAATTATTAAATAGTTAAAAATAGTTTTTAATTAATAATAATTAATTAAGTAGTTATAAAAATAATTTTCTTTTTCTATAAATTTTCTTTTATCATTAGGTTTGTAAAAATGTATTTTTCATATTCGTAGGTATTTTCCTTCTTTATTTTCACGTTTTATTTTGTACGTTAACGTAATTTTTATTTAAACGTAAGTTTTAAGTTTTAAACGTTCATCACTTTAAATATAGTGATAGCGTTTATTTAATATCTTTTATCTTTTTAATTTTCTTAATTTGTATTTAAGTCGCTGTTATTTATTTATAAACCTTTTTCAGAAGTGTAATTATTCATCAAAACTTTTATCGATCACTATCCTTAGTGATCATTCTATCGTCTGATCTAGTGTTTGCACACCATTGAGTCTCCGTGGGACTTAACGACCCGGGGAACCACTATATTCTCCTGGACTTCATTGCATTTGTGCTTAAGCTGTTTTAAGTCTGTTACGGTTGGCCATTCACAAGTGGCCAGCTTGTGTGATTAGACTTGACGGTTCGGCACAGATCAAATTTTGGCGCCGCTGCCGGGGAGGCTGTAAGCGTGTTTTAAGCATTTCCAGATCCATTCTTGCACATATACCACCTTTTTGTAAACAATTTTTCAAAATCAAAAAGTTTATTAACACTTTTCCTAAAGTGTTAACAAATCCAAAAATATTTTCATTCTTTGTTTTTATGGCATGTTTTTCAAAAATACCAAAAATATTCCTCTTTACCCTCTTACCCTTTTGATTCTTCATTTCTTACCCTCTAGAACCATTTGATTCTTTCTATGTCTTATCCTCACCCTCTTGGTTGTCAATGGTGTGGTGGTCCTTATAATGGTGGCAATTGCCCCAGTTGTAGTATGGTGGAATCAGGAAACGGGTCTGTCTATAACCAGGATCCCTATTTCTACCATAACACAACTGATTTATTCCATCAGCTACCACACTGTGAGACTCAGCAGTTATACTGTTGTGAGTACTGTGATGGTTCACATTCCGTTCGATTGTCAATCGGGAAACACGCTTGTCTATGAGCAGGTTCCTGATAACAATTATGACTACAACACATATGACTCACAACCACATCAGTTTTACTGTTGTGAGAATTGTGGAGGTCCTCACTCTAGCTCGGATTGTCAAACAAGGAATCCATTTCCTTGTAGCGATTACGGCTCTTCGTATCATGACCAACCTCTACAGTACCAGCCTGAGCCACTTCCTCAAAATCTTCTCCTTGATCTTTTGGATTTAGTGAAAGATTTGAAGGAATGTAAACACTCCCAAGATAATCCAAATGAGAAATTCATGGAAGTTTTGTTAGCAAGAGCGGTCGCTAAATTAGATTCCCAAATTGCCTTTGAACAATCTATTAAGGAATCAATTGCAAAAGAAAAAGCAGCCAGATCTAGCTCTCGATTCCGTTTCATTCCTGATGACGATGATGATGAAGATATCCTTGATATTCTACAATTTTATAACGGTTCTTCAAGTTCATCAGTTGAAACTCCTTCCATGAAAAATCAGGGAGAAAAGACTATGATGGAATTACTAGCAGAAGAACAAATGGAAAGTATAAAACATATGTATGCTAGTCCTTCTAAACTCCCTCAGTCTGTTGTTATCACACCCAATATTCCCACTCACTCTCTAAACATGGGGGATGAGCTTCTTAGCACTATTCCAGAAATGGAATCGTCTAGTGTTGAGAGCCTTGTCTCAATCCCGAGAGAGTCACAGGGAATTTCTGATCTTATGTGTGATTCTTCTTCCCCTCTTGAGTGTTCAAATGATCATTTTGAGATTTTCTCCGATTTTAGCGATGATTGTAAATCTTATGGAGACATCGAGTATGTTGAGGCATCACTCCCACAGTCTGATCCTCTTCTTGAGGAGTTCATCGATGAACTCGCTCACATCAGTCCACTTTCATCGGAAAGTGACGATGATCTCTTTGATTTCGAAGCCGATCTTGGAGAAACTAGAAATCTCCTATATAATGATCATCCACTAATTTCTTATCCCATTTCCGACTCTTCCATTCCTTCTCTCACTCCAGATGAGGAAGATGACAACCTTTGGAAGGAGGTCGATGATTTTCTTAGTGATGAGTCGATTCCAACAGGAATTGACAATACTTACTTTGATTCGGAGGGAGACATCCTTTTTCTTGAAAATCTGTTGATTGAAGAATCGTCTCCAGCTCTCCCTCCCGGTAATTTTGTTACCAATCACCATAAAAGCTTCAAATTTAAGCTTAAAAATGTCAAAAATGGTGATTTGCTTCTTTCTGATGAGGAATGGACATGCATTGTGATGCACATATTTATTCCATTCTTCACAAATGGTGTGGTTGCTCTTTCCCTTTTCTCCTTCGGGAACGAGGACACTATTTTTGATCCCGGCATTTTCAATTATCATTTTTGAGCCGGTTCTATGTATATCTCATCGGTGTGGAACTTTCACGTGCTTCAAATGTTTGTCCAAACATCTTGAACGAAAGTCCGATGGAGATTGTTTCTTCCACTTTGCTTCCCCATGAACCAATGAATTCGGGGTCGAGTCAAGCTAGCGACTCGGTAACCAAAAACAGTAGCACACACAATATGGGTTTTCACCCATATTTCTGACTTCTTTCTATTTTCTACCACCCTAGTGTGGGGGGGGGGGTTGCCCCACATGTTATATATATATATATATATTTCTAAAAAAAAAAAAAAAAAAAAAATCCTTCAAATAATGGCCGTAGTATTTCCCTTTTACGTTCTTTGTTTCGGCATAACTGCTGGTACTTTGAATATTGAGGGAAATATTCATTTCTAAGTGTGGGGGGGGAATTCTCACGAATTTTATCATGTAATTATACCAATTCCCCCGTTTTTGGCCAAAATTTTTTTTTTTTTTTTGGAGTAAGTGTTTTACACTTTCTCATCTGGTTATCATCCGGCATGTCTCGTAAGACAAAAGGATTGGCTAATCCTAGAGCAAACGGCTCTTGGTAAAGATTTCTCAAATCCGTTTATATGGCTTGCAATTTGCCCAAAATTGTATGGTTCTCAACTCACCATATCCTAAAAGTGAAGAGTTGGCTAGCCCGCAAGGTTATGGCTTGTGGTAAAGGCCGTGGAAAAACCATAATTGGTATTCAGCTCACCAAAGATAATTCTGATAATTTATCTAAGAGTTGGCTAGTCCTGAAGGGTACGGCTTCGGTAAAGACACATCAAATCCGTTATATGGTTTATGATTTGCCAATAAATCATTTGGTTATCGTTGTACCAAGGTTCTTACTTGAATCAAAACAATTGGCTACTCCAGAAGTGATGGCTTTTGGTAAAGAGTTTTTCAAATCCATCAAGTTTTCTCAAATCATTGCTAGGGACTAGCAATATCTTAGTGTGGGGGATTGATGAGTGTCTAAATACTCATCATTTTTGTATAATCTAAACTGCAAAATCATCTGAAAACACTCAAAAATGCTTCAAAATGATGAATATATCACAAATCAGTGTTTTATGTGTTTTAAATGCAAAATTATCAAAATCAGATGAAAAACGTATCAAATTTGCAAAAATGGCAGTTTTAGTCCCCCAAGTTTCAAAAGTTGTCAAAAACAGTCCCTGGTATATCAAAATAAAGAAAAATGTCATTTAAGGTCCATGGGATTCAAAAGTTGTTAAAACAAACCCTTCAAAGTTTAAAATTTGCAAAATTACAACTTTGGTCCCTCAACTTTGAAATTTGGCAGAAATGGCCCCTGAAAATTTGGAAATTGGCAAGTTTGGTCCTTATACTTTTGAAGATTGTCACTTGTGGTCCCTTGGAATAACTTTGATGAATTGGCAGCTTAGGTCCCTCAATTTTCAGAACTTACACATTAGGTCCTTGTTATTTATAAACCTTTTACACCATTTTGGCCTGGTCATAGACTTGTGACCCCCCTGTCATATAAGCATTTTGGACCCCCCCTTTGATTATTAATATCTGGTCAGCCACAAGTCAAACAATCCCCACTTGCCCGCCTTTTTCTCATCCCTCCCAACTGCTCTCTGCAAACACCTCCACCTCAACCCCCCTCCTCTCCATATCACTTTCCTTGTCCCCTCCACCTCAACACAAAACAAGAAACATTAATTCTTCCATTCCCCTTACACTCAATCCCTCCATCTGTCAAAACCATGTTTCCCGCCAAAATACAATCAATGGCTATAAACTGCTTAAGCCATCCAATGGTCATAAATCCATGTGGGATTCAATCAGAAGAGGAGAGAAATGCATGTGGAGCTATAAAAGAGGAGTTAGAGAGAAGAATAGGTAGTAGTTAGTTTTGTAGTTTTTTCTTAATGTCGTTTTTATATTAATGTTTTAGCTTTAAGTCCAAATACTGTAATCTCAGCTTTTATGTATCATAATTCAGTTGACAAATCTTTGTAAGTCACTTTTAAGTATCAATCTAAAGTTTTCATCTAAGTTCTAAATTTCATGTTACTGTTACAGATTTTAGTATCAATTTCTTATGTATAAGCTCCTAGTAGCTTATTTTCTAACTCAAACAATCTTATATAAGCTTATCTTAGCCTTTCAAAAGGTTACATTTAATTTTCAAGCCATTTTGTGAATTAGTCAACAGAAGTCAAACTGAGCTCCATATGGTTCTGGAAATGGTTACTGGTGATGCAGAGGTTGAAATGGTGTGAAATAGGTTAGATTAGGTTAGGTGTGGGTTCTGGTTTTGGCTGCATAAGCGGACACAGTGGTTAGTAAGTTTCTAGATTTTCATATTTCAAATCATATTGCAGTTTTAGCTTGTAACTCGTTTCGTGGTCACCACTAGTGTAGACTGGTTTATATAGTTGTATTTAGGTCCATTTAACTAAGTTTAATCAGTTAAATCAGTTGGATTAACAGTTATCTCAGTTTTGTTGTTGATTCAATGTTTTAAGAGGTGTTTGGTTTAGCTTTATTACCTGTGCTATAGGCTAGAACAGTGGTGGTTTCCTGTTGTTTCATGCTTATTAAGTCCTTTTGAGTTCATATCAGTCAACATTTAGTGATTACATAAGCCCAAAGTCAAAATTTCATGTAATCAATCTCAACAGTTAACTGTTGAGATCTTGTTAAAACCAGAATCTCATTTTGTGTGTTAAATACATAGAGATAGATTGTAGTAACTTTATTTCATCACATTACATCATTATCAGTTCACAAATCAAGATCAAACTTCATATTAGTCAAACTTTCACTTCTGTCTTAAAAGTCAAATATTTGCAAAATCAATTTTGAGCTCAAATGGAAAGATTTTTCTAGGATTCATTCCTAAGTCAAAATCAGTGAAACTTGTTGGTTATAAAACTTCAGTTGGTCTACTTGATTATTACCATTTTAATAGATTTTAGTGAATTTTTTATAGCTTTCAAAACGACTTGTCAAAGTGATGCCAAGTGCCCTGTGCAGGGCACTTAGCTCACAGATGATTGTGCAGACCTTGCAGAGCTAGCCCAGAGCTCATCTTAGCTCAACAAGGGCTGGTCTTTGGTCTATTGGTTCTTGGCCAGGTCTTCTCCAAGTTCCAATTGTTGGTTTTCCTTTTCAGCTTATTTTGTAGCTTGTGCAATAGCTCAAAGTTGGTCCCTATTCACTGTTTTTAGCTCATAAGCTCATATTCTCAAATCTGTTGAGCTTGTTGTCTAGAGTGTTAAGCTTGTTGTTTATTGTTTCATTTGGTCATTTTTAGCATAATTTTGTTCTGTTCTCGGTTGGTAGCTTGTTGTGCTCATTTAGCTTATCCTTAGTGCTTATTTTTAAGCACATTCCACTTCAGCTCCTAATTCCTCCACATAGCACCTTGTTTTTATATTTTTCCTTTATTCCTTATAGTATTTTAGACTTTTCCTGAATTTTCATATTTTTCCAAGCTTGTTTAGTATTTTTCTTGATTTAAACTAGTTTTTAAGCATTTTTAATTAGCTTTAAATACAA
This sequence comes from Chrysanthemum makinoi, assembly GCA_910596185.1. Taxonomy (NCBI): domain Eukaryota; kingdom Viridiplantae; phylum Streptophyta; class Magnoliopsida; order Asterales; family Asteraceae; genus Chrysanthemum; species Chrysanthemum makinoi. Next base: position 13,753,673 of record OU343217.1, read on the forward strand.
AAAATTAAGAAAAGTCTCAAAAAAATAATTTTTCATTTTTATTAAGTTAAGATAAATGTAAAAGTCATAAAAAGTACTTTTCCATAATTTTCTTAGTTTAAAAAGTATTTTCTAGCATTTTAATTAGTTTTAAATAGTTTTAAATTAATAATAAATACATATAAAGTCTAAAAAATATATTTTCAGTTTTAAAATTAGTTTTATGATATTTTAGATTTTTCTAAGTCTTAATTTTATTTTTCTAGCTTTATTTCCTATTTTCTTGTATTTTAAGTAATTATTAAATAGTTAAAAATAGTTTTTAATTAATAATAATTAATTAAGTAGTTATAAAAATAATTTTCTTTTTCTAAAAATTTTCTTTTATGATTAGGTTTGTAAAAATGTATTTTTCATATTCGTAGGTATTTTCCTTCTTTATTTTCACGTTTTTATTTGTACGTTTACGTAATTTTATTTTTAAACGTAAGTTTTAAGTTTTAAACGTTCATCACTTTAAATATAGTGATAGCGTTTATTTAATATCTTTTATCTTTTAAATTTTCTTAATTTGTATTTAAGTCGCTGTTATTTATTTATAAACCTTTTTCAGTAGTGTAATTATTCATCAAAACTTTTATCGATCACTATCCTTAGTGATCATTCTATCGTCTGATCTAGTGTTTGCACACCATTGAGTCTCCGTGGGACTTAACGACCCGGGGAACCACTATATTCTCCTGGACTTCATTGCATTTGTGCTTAAGCTGTTTTAAGTCTGTTACGGTTGGCCATTCACAAGTGGCCAGCTTGTGTGATTAGACTTGACGGTTCGGCACAGATCAGTGCATCATCCAGTCATGACAAGGTAATTATTTTCTTTTAACGTAAGTCACTGAAATTTAAATACAGACGTCACCAGGAGTTTCGAACAAACATTTTACCAGGAAAGGATAACATATCATTTATTCTCTTTTTGATGAATGTTAAAACTGCGTAAGTAAACTCACTGAAGTGTTTCATCCTGTGAATCTGCACACATGGTAATTTTTTTCTTGTTTGATACATATAGGGATCAGCGAACTTCGTATCCACACGCGTAGTATCGAGAAAAAAGACAATGTCTTCCCTCGAAGATCTTTCTCACTTAAAACTCAGCGTGCAAGATATGTCATCCACAACCAACAGACTTGCTCCTGAAGATATCATCATAAAATCTGAGCGCAGAATAATTTACAAAGGCCGTCTCTTGCATCCCGAACAGTTTGATATTATTGGAAAGGTTCTCCTATCTGATTCTGTAAAAGATGAGAGCAAAATGTTTTGGACGGAGATTTTGATGCTTTCTAGTTTGAAACATAAGAATCTGGTGTCTCTAATTGGGTTTTATGATGAGGAGGGCGAGAAGATTATCATATACAGGAGGGAGGCCAATGAAAGTCTCTCAAAACATCTAAGTAACCAGACCCTCACATGGATGCAAAGGTTGAAGATATGCGTTTGTGTTGCAAATGCAATGAGTTACATTCATTATGATGCTGGACGCGATTTTAGTGTCATACATTGCAACATCAAGAGCTCGAAAATTTTACTAGATGATAAATGGGAACCCAAGTTATCTGGTTTTGAACTTTCGTTGAAAAATACAGTAGCTCGGAGGCATCGTCTTCTCCTTACTCGCGATATTGTTAAGAATGTATATCTGGACCCAAAATATAAAAAGACTGGCGGTGTGACCCACAAGTCCGATGTGTATTCATTCGGTGTTGTATTATTTGAAGTCTTGTGCGGAAGGAGTGCAACAGATATAGATGAGTTGGGAGAGGGTTATTAAGTCAACTGGCAAAATCTCATTTGGATGATATGATTGATCCGCATTTACGAGAGCAGATGGACCCAGAATCACTCAGAATCTTCTCGGAGACAGACATATTACTTGCTTGAAAGAGGAACGAGCAGATCGACCATATATAAATCAGGTTGTCAAAAGACTCAAGAAAGCGTTGGGACTTCAAAGGGAACATGAAAAACTAGTAAGAACATCAACTTGTGTATCAACTTTATGTAGTAATAATAACTGCTAGTATATTATTAACTTGTTTCCTATTCTTTTGCAAATATTATTTTTAGGAACTTCCAAGAAATGCAATTGATGGTGCATCATCCAGTCATTTGAAGGTAATTCATGATTTTATGTCCTTGAACTCTTACACGAATGGTCCATCCATGTGCATGGGGGTTCCTTACATTTGATCCCTGTTACGAAGAGATTAGGCAAGACATATATGATGTCTCATATTCATAACCCTGGCATGCAGTCTAAAATGATAACGACCATTAACAAGCTAGTCTGTTAAATATGGGGGCAGGTTTTATCGGGTGGTTAGAGATGACCACATCTGTACCCCCTTCAATCCCCTTCCAGCCACCACACGATTGCCACCCAAAAACCAGAAATTAAAACAAGTAAACAACATCTGCGCCAAACTACCATGGACCTGCACACTAGTCACACTCACAAATTACAAATCATTTTTAAGCTTACAATCTAACTGATAGCTAAGCTTACGGAAACCATTGGCTGAGAATAAATAATTGGGGATTTCGAGTTTGTTGTACTACTTAGTACGTTCTATTCTAATTCAATCATTATATTTCATTATGTTGTCCACAATGTTGCAGTGGAAGAACTTGGAACACTTGAAGATTGCACTTAATGATATCGAGTTGGCAACCGAGAATTTTGCCGACAAATATTGCATTGGGGAAGGCGGATATGGTATGGTATACAAGGCACAACTCGAACATTTTGATAGCAGCAATTCATCGTCGATAGACGGGGAAAATAAATGTGGGTTTCCCAAGAAACAAAGCACTGTAGCCATAAAACGCATCACCAGTCCAAAAGGAGAACAAGAGCGAGAATATTTTATTGTGCGATAATTGGGAGGCAAAGATTGCTGATTTTGGGCTCTCAAAATTCCACCCAACAAATCAGGAGGCCAGCACTTTCAAAACCGATACGGTTGCAGGTACAAATATGTATTTGGATCCAGAATATCAAAAGGATGGTGAACTAAATAAGAAATCCGACATTTACTCTTTTGGAGTAGTATTGTTTGAGATCTTGACTGGGAGGTTGGCCTATGATTGTACTTTCACCGACATTGATGGGAACGGGATTGCACCCATTGCACGACATCATTTTGAGAAGGGGACACTAATGGAAATTGTTGATCACAAGATAAAGGAAGAAACAGATGAACATGTCTTTTCTCTGAGTAAAGGTCCCAATGAAGAGTCTTTGGACATATTTTCAAAAATTGCATTTCAATGTCTAGCAGTGACTCAAGTCGAACGTCCATCAATAGATGTTGTCATCAACGAACTTAAAAAAGCGTTATACTGTCAAGTAAGTAATTTATTTAAATTGAACTTTACAATTTATTCATATTCTTCATCGTAATATGTGACATTTCATACATTATACAACGTGTGAATAATTTCATCCTCAAAATTTTACTCAATCTATGATGTTACCATTTAAGTTTTTCCTGACTAAACTTTTGTGACTTATTGTTTTAATGTTGGCCTTTATCACGGGATCTATGGTCTAAACGTTTCAATCACAAGTATACCGAATGAATATTGTGCAAAGATTATGTAAACTGTAAATATGTCTTTGTAATAATCAAATATGTCATCTATCGTTTTACAAATGAATGTACTGTGTTTATATAGTAATGAAAGGGTGCGTTGAACCGTTGTGTTGGTTCGTTGCATAAGAGCAGTTATTTGTAACTGCTATGTAACTGCTGTGTAACTGCTTTGTTGACTTTCGTATGGTTGACTTTTGTTGACCGGGTCATATGGGGTGTGATG
>OU343217.1:13757633-13815929 GCA_910596185.1 Chrysanthemum makinoi
AACCATGTAACAACTGAACAGAAACAATGGGCGATTCAATCTTTTGAATCAATCCTGGTTCAAGTTATGGATTGACGGATACCTTTGAAAACCGGTCGCTTTGCTTAAAAACTCTTTTCTTTAGCACATCGATCGCGGTACTAATATTTCAAAAATAAAAAGGTGTTTATGATTGATAATTGATTCTCATTAAAAACTTCGTTTTATTGCAAAAACAATTTCTATTGAGCGATACACGATTGTTTTTCAAATCTCTTTTCATCAATCAGTGAATCAAAATTCACTGGTTCACTCACTTCGTGTTGTCTTCTTTGAGACGTTCCGGTTTGAGAGAAACGCTAGAGCAAACCGTAAAACCATGTCAAGAAAAATTTTGGAATTATACCGATCACAGGCAGATTTGTACCGATCAACGGGGAACCGTAGGTCGGTACCTCAATTCAACGAAAGTGATCAAAGACACTTTTGTGCACTTTATTGCTAACTGTTGTATGCGTGTACCCGACGTTTGCAATGATCGTAATGAAGCGGTCAATCCATAGCCGCATGCTCACACTACACATTCATCCCTAAAGAAATCATGGTAAGTGCTTCAACGACTCTGATACTTTCACTTCATGCTTCTCGCTATGCTGTCGCCGCAAATATCATGATCCAAGAAAAGCTTCCGCTACTCTGATAAGAATATATCATGATCCAGCATGTGAGCATGTCGGTCCAAATGTCACAACATCACATAATACCAACACCACAATGGATGAGTCAGATATTTATGTTAGCCGATGATCTCAATGCGGCTCAAAACTCATCATCACGTGGATCGCTTAAAGACCTCCACTTGAAATTATCCAAACATGCAGAACATGAAGAATCAAAGACTACGAGCTTCTAAGCAAAGAACTTAATCAAGAATCCTAGAACAATCTAATGTAATATCTGCTTGTATTCATTGTAAATTGAGGTGACCTCCCTTAGGGGGAGATTGTTAGGAATTAGAAAATTCAGTCGTTAAAGAGTCGGCCACCTCAAGTATATGTATTCGATAGAAAGCTCGTAGTCGTAGTCATAATATGTTAGTAAGTAGTTTGTTAAGTAACACCGTGGAGAACGGACGGGTCTTTACCCACTGTATGCCTGATCCACAGCCCGTAGGTGGCATTTATTTGTAAGACACTATAAATACCCTCTACCTCCCAAGGTAGAGGGTTGGAGCTTCAATACCATTTTTCTTTGTTTCACATAGTTCCCAACTCTCTTCCTTTTCTCTCTCTAGAACTTTCTCTCTCTAAACATATTGAACGCCCCATTTGATTATGGTTTAGTGTGTTTGTGAAATCCTATATCTTACATTTGTAAATTAAACCTGCACACTTGAAGAAAACCAACGAAACCTTCACGTAAAATCGGCGGTAACAATATATATAAGACTCTACTAAACTAGGATATAATGCTTGTGGAATGGATGTTTACAGATTTTCTGGAAAATTAAGACCTGGAAAATTCCAAAAAATTTATAAGTAGCTCAGAAACGAGAAAAGTAAGTCAAGTTTCTCGCTCCTCCTCCTCTCCCCGACGCCGCCAGTTGATCCTCGACGCCAGTCAGTTATCCCCTGACGTAAACCTGGTTCCAGCGTTTTTTCTCGAAAAAATTTAGAAAATTTACATCTTTAGAATCGGAAAATTTCCCTGAAAACATCCATTATGACTTGATACAAGCATTTGACTCAAACAAACACACATGTATATCTTTTAATTAATTGTAATTTCATGTTCACGCTTTCTTTTGAAAACGGTGTAATCCTCCCTACACTTATTCCTTATGTAAAATACCTTTATATGTAATTAAGACGAGGTTAAAGACAAAATAAAGCATTTTACAAATTTAAACATGAGAATAAACAATAAATAAAAGATACACGACACAAACAAGCAAACAATTAAGCATGAGTTGCCTCCCACTAAGCGCTTTTCTTTATTTATGAGTCTTATAGCTAGACTCGAAGTCGGCTCCCTACGTTACTTCATTAAGCCACCTTCTTCCTCATGACGGCCTCTATTGGGGATTCCATGTAATAAAAGTGCCCTATGATGCACCTTTCTAAGAGGTCGTCCTCTCCCCACTCGGTTTTATATTCCGGTCCTAAGTTCAAGCAATCCTTATAGAAACCGAAAACCTTGGCCATAACATAATCTACTCCCTTCTCCTTATCTTCCTCATTCCTATAGTAGACCGATAGCTTAAGTTCTTTTTCATCATTGGATAGTGATGAAAATTTTTCAATCTTAAAGGGCATTTGGTAGGCTACATCATCGGTCTCATCCTTGAATCTAACTATTTCCAACAACGGATCATAAGTCATCCCGGTGTTTTCTATGAAAGGATTTCCTAGAATAACGCGGGGACAAGCTAGATCTATGGCCGTATCTAATGTCATCCACTATTATGAAATCCGTAGGAAACATGAAACCACCTACATACACGGGCAATCCCTTAACTCTACCAAGAAAATTGCAACTAACCCTAAGATTATCGGGATCTTGCCTAGTTGGGATAGGCTTCTTCATCACCCAATTATAGTAGGTGCTAGTCATTATGTTTATTGGGGACTTGCGGTCAATGTAGGCCTTTGCCACTAAAAGGTGTCCTATGCAACATGGTATGTTAAGATTCCAAGGGTTCCCAAACTTGATCCTAGGGCTTCTCCTAACATACATGTGACGGAGGTCACGTACGAAGTGTGGGTGGCGAGAGAGTTCTTCTTCCGTAGGAAACTTATTGAAGTAGTCATGGTCTACTTCATCTACTTCCTCGGTTGTTTCATTCCTAGGTGTCTCACTAACCTCAACGTGATCGCTTCATGGTTCGCTCGTCATTTGTTCTATTAGGTTTCACTAAGGTTATGGTATTGACGAATTGAACGTGCTTAGCTAACTTACTCTCTACACCGGAAGCTTTGGGAGTTGAGATAGCATTAACCTTCCTATCACTATTGGTCATGGCTTTCAAGAGGTTATCTATCTTCCTATCCATCTCGGCTAGTTGTTGGTTAAAACGATCCGAGAGCTTAGCTATTTGAGCTTCTTGGGATGCGACTAGGTGTTGCAACATCCCCTATATGTTTTGTTGGCTAGCCGCCGTGAGATGGGGCCATGATAAATCATTGGAAGTGAATTATTTGGTTTGTCCCCAATAAAAGTCGGGCTTGCCCTTCCATGCTTCTCAAGCGTCATTAAAAGTCCTAGGTCCTGGTGTGGTAGGGAATCTTCCTCCCGTTCCATTAGTACGCGAGGATGCGTAGTCAACGGAAGCTTGTTCGGGGAATCTTGTGCAAGTGCGCGTGTTATGAGGACCATTATACGACTCACACGAGGCAGTAAACTTTGTTCACTTGGCGTGAAGACTTAGGATTGTCGTAGGAGCTCATTAGGAATTTAACTTGATCTTCAAGCTCGAGCATCCTACGGCCGGAAGATTGTGAGTCAATGGGAGGCAAGGAGATTGCCTTTACGGCTTTGGGCAACTCACGAGGGTCATTCCAACTTTCGCTGTCATAGAGAGCAAGGTCCTCTATTATACCCCATGATTCTTTCGCGGTGAGATGACTAAGTTTTCCACCGGCCTCTTGGTCAATGGATCGCTTAGTGGGAAAATTTACATGATCGTAGAAGATTTGGACTTGAAGCCAAAGATCAATGCCATGATAAGGGACTCTATGGAGTAAGTCCTTGAATCGAGTCCATGCTTGGTAGAGAGATTCACCTTGACGTTGTTGGAACATCAAGATATCATTCTTAAGCTTGGTAGTTCTCCCCGGTGGGAAAAATTGAGCAAGGAAACGAGAGGTGAGATCATCCCAACTTGAGATGGAGCCGGCGGGAAGTCGCTCAAGCCAATTACTAGCTTGGTCCCGTAAAGAGAATTGGAAGAGACACACGCTGCGTGGTCTCCCGAATAGTAGCATCGAGGTCGATGGAATCGACAATTTTAAAGAAATCCTTAAGATACTGATTAGGATCTTCGGAACGAAGTCCATGGAATGCACATCCGTTTTCATCAACCGGATGGTGTCGGATCGCAGGGCCATAGTTTGGGCTTGGTCGGGAAGCTCAATGGTGTTTCTATAGCTTAGGTGGCTTGGTCTCGAGTATCCACCAAGAGTACGGCCTCTTGGTGGGTCATTTGGTGGTTGGTTGATGAGTGGTGGCTTGGTCTCGAGTATCCACCAAGAGTACGGCCTCTTGGTGGGTCATTTGGTGGTTGGTTGATGAGTGGTGGCTTGGTCTCGAGTATCCACCAAGAGTACGGCCTCTTGGTGGGTCATTTGGTGGTTGGTTGATGAGTGGTGCTTGGTCGGGAAGCTCAATGTTTACCAATCCAGGCAGATCGGGTTGGAAAGACTAGGTTTAAGGTAAAGATGACCTGCTTGCGGAGGCCGGGATAAAAATAAATACTGCGTGGGTGGAAAAGCTACCCCACTAAACCTTACCACCACGCAGAAGGGCGGATTCATTCGGAGAATTCCCTAAGTGGCCTTGTTCATTTGCTGTATCCGCTACAGCATTGTAAGCTCGTCAATAAAAGAAAGAATAGCGCACGAGGCGGGCATTCCAGCCCTTCAAGGATAAATTACAAGCCCCAAAATTCCTTAGGGAATCCCGTAAGGAGAACACGACTGCTCCGTGACAAAATAATCTGCCGGGAAATCCTTCAAGAAAAGGATAGCAGACAAGAAGAGGATTCTAGCCCTTCAGGAGAAAGGCACAATATTCGTAAACATAACCTCCGCAATGGAAAAATCAGGGGAAACGACTCTAAAGAAGCACTCCGTAAAGAATCCATGCGGGAAGATGTAGCAACTTCCACAAAAATACATTCCGTCAGGAAAACCCTTCAAGGACAAAGATTACAATTATTACAAGTAGGACACTCTGCTACGGATGACCTCAAGAACAGACTTCCACAAGCATGATAAAGCCCACTACAAGTACAACTTCAACAAAAAATGATGTCCGTCATCAAATCATTCCGGGAAATATATGACTTCAGCAGGCATAAAACCCGAATACTAACAAAAAATAAAATAAAATTAAGAGGTAAGACCAGTTGACAGTAGAAGATATCTACAATGTATTTGGTTTCATCTATTTTGCAATGTATTTTGAAAAATGTCAAATAAATAAAAAAGTGAAGATTAGCTACATTAATTGTTTTATTTTTTCAATAATTGTATTTTGTTTAAGTGCATAAGATGCGCAAGCACACGATTGGGCATGACCCAAAGAACGTTATTTCCGATTAACAAAAGATAAGTTATCCCGTATAACGGAAAGGTGAACAATAAAAGTCACCAAAGTACATAAGAGGTATTGCAAGCCCAGTATCGAGAATAACCCATAAGTATTCAACAAAGACTATTACAACATGCATATCAGTATGACATTAAGATAATAGCACTGCGCAAATTAAAACAACATGCAGAAAAATCATAATAAAAAAGGTTGTACGCAACCATGATAAATATTCAAGGACATAATTCAAAAGGATTGAAATATTGTTCAAACATTACAAGAATCTAAAGATAAACAAACTAGCCCCGTTCCAGGCCGACTTCACTCGCTTCTGGTTCAAGGAAAACGGAAGGGGCCTCATTTACCCCAGGGGGCGGATCATCTGCACCACCAACCAAAACACTTGTTTCACCTAAGTCATAATCATCGGTGGAAAGGGACTCAGCACGAATGGTAGAATCAACTACCAGTGGCAAAGAAGTGGTAGGAACCACAACCAACTCACTACTTGAAAACACTTCTACACCCATAACATTCCGAGCGGACAAAGGATCAACTAAAGAATTATAAACATCAGCAACTGCATACCAATGTGTGGCAAGACGCTTCCTAAAGTGCTCAACCCTTTTCTGAACAACTCCTAAAGAACGGGACAATGAGCCAGTGCCAACAATAGCGTCAGTCTCCCTATCATAAACGAGAACTACAAGCTGTTCAAGATCTGAAACCCAAAAACCCTAGGAGCATCCAAGACGCGGTCCCTCAACACGAAGAAGATCCATAATATCCGCAATACCGGCATCCTTATGGGACCTAAGAGTGAAAAAACAAGGAAAAGTCTACACCACTAAGAGCTTGCATAGCGGAAAGATAATCCGCTTCCGCTAAGGGTTATACACATCAAGGTCTGAAAGCTCTCTTTTCTCCTTACCGTGAAGATACCTGCCGCCAAGCCAACTTGCATACCTTTCTCAATGGCACAACTGATAACTGACGCTAGAGCCGTAGAATACTCCTGGGAATTCAAGCACTTGAACACGACAAGCTTCATCCCATAAGTCAACAGCCAGCGACGGCTGGATAAAATAGTAAGGAAACGAGGATAAAACTCCTCGTCAAAGTGAAGGGCTAATTCAGAATGGTCGGCAACTACCGAATCAATCTTCTTCATAATCGCAACCGATTGCACATCTTGAATTTTATAAAACTATTCCTTCAAAGCATCAAAAGAAGGAATTTGGCTACGAAGCTCAGAACATGAAGCTTCCAAAGTATGTATCTGCAAATGAAAAAGTAAGAAACAACAAAAAAGTTAACAAAGAAAATATTTAAGCAGTAAAACTGGCCAAAAAATAACGATGCATACCTGGCCAGAAAGATTAGCATCCTGTGATTTAAACACAACAACTTCAGCCCTGGGAATAGACAGTTCACGATCTTTCTCACTAAAAGACGACTGAAGGGCCGCCAACTCTGTCCAGAGAGAATCCCGTTCTCGGTCAAGGGCAGAATTTTGACCTGTCAGAGAGCGAACTTCAGCAGCGAGTGGGGCTTCGGAAGCCCCCACAGCAGGAGTTCGCTCCTCAGAAAATGCTACCTTCGCAGCTTCAACTTTTAGAATTGCAACTTCCTCTTCCTTCTCCTTTAGCAAAGTTGACAGACACTTCCTCTCCATCACATTATGCTCCAAGCACATACGCACTTCAAAGACTAAAGCATACTTGACGGGCCGTCAAACATTGAATTCCACAAAAAGGCAATTGATGCAGGTTTTACTGACCAGGTTTTAATATTTATAATGTCTCGTTACACCTATGGTCTACCCTAAACTGCAAACCCCGTAGTGTAGTCTAGTATTCGTAAAACTGGAGGTCGCCCCAAGAGCTATGTGGGTTGGATTAATACTAAGTCTACGTGTCACAGATTTTAATATGATTTCGATAAGGAATTAATTAATTAACTACTAAAGCAGATAAAAGCAATAAAAGGCAAAGGTTCAATCAATAGAGGAGAGTGGTGCTAACCTAGTTATTCCTCCTAGCTAGTAATGTCTACTTCTAATTACTTCCAATTACTTCAAGTGGGGTCAAAGTCAAGAGGACAGCATTTGGTCAATTCGCCCTAACCTCAAAGAAAGATGCCACCACTAGAGAAGTCGTCTCCCCTCATAAGTACGTTGTTCCTGCCCCTGCGAGTCATTAAGTACCGCTACATGCTAGACTTATAATACTGAGTGCCCGGGCGTTAGCAACTTAAACACTCACCCCTGAATTCTTAAGTTCATCCAAACGGTAAGTGATCGCTGGTCAAATCGCACAAGTAGAAAGGGTCGAGGTTGGTCATATCTTACCCTTCCCGCCTCAGTCACTCACTTAGGGTCAGTTGGTCATATCTCCTAAGCAACTAGCCTCTACCGCCATTCAAAACTACCGAAACAAGGGTAGCTTCCAATAAACTATGCATGCATACACTTAGAAATAATTATACGGAAGTAATGTAAACGAAACAAAACAATTAAGGAATCATAACTAGGCCAGCACCAAGAGGTGCTTAGCCGCTCATATTATCCATACAAATCAATTCAATATTCAATGTTACGAAATACATGAATCGAAAGTAAAGAAAAGATAAAATGCTAATGCTTATCGTAAGGGAGTGATTTCTCCCTTGGAGACAGCTCCGTATGCTCCTCTAGACCTGCCTTTGGCTTCTTCCCACGTTTCTTGGTTGTGGTGTGTGAAATGAGAGGCTTTGAAATGCTGGAAATCGTGGGGTATTTATAGGCCAGATATGGGTTACGGCGTAACCAATAGAATAGTTACGCCGTAATCCTCTATTTCTTCGTAATTTGCACTAGATCTGCTGGTTACAGCGTAACCTTAGAAGTAGTTACGCCATATCTTCAAGAATTCATGGTTACGCCGTAGTTTATGCAGGAGTTACGACGTAGTTATCAGCGGCGCGGAACCTCATTTGACCTAATATAGTTACGTCGTAGTCATTTAGGAGAGTTACGCCGTAATCTTCTGATGAGTTGGCTTTCTGAGTCACTCTTTTGTTACGGCGTAATGCGAGAGATGAGTTATGCCGTAACTTCTTCAAAGTCAGCATACTCTGATAAATCTTTGATAATTCCCCAATTCCGCGTCTCTTTAGCTCCAATGCTCGTAATTTACCTGAAAGTGGAAAACAATGGAAAACAAGCGTAAATCCATATAAATGATATAAATTACAAGCATTATCAGGGGAAATTGACACTTAATATTCAGGATAATTTGATGTTATCAAATATCCCCCCACTTGAACTTTACTTGCCGTCAAGTAAACATTATTAGATAGATTCCTAAAAAGATATCTCCCATTACCTGGAAAATATAAGTTTACAAATCCCTTATGCTAGAATAAAACAAAGCCGAACACCTCACGAAATGGGAACGAAACACTCAAATCTCTCAACTATTCTAAGTGTCAATTTCGGGTTGATCACTAAATCGCACAGTCATAGCATGTATTCTATCATAAGCTTGGCGGTTAAACAAATCTCCACCACTAGAGTTAAGGGCTAAACAATTTTTGTAGGCAATATGGGTAGACACGACAAAGGTTAAGGGGTGACTTGTCATTACTAACATGTCACGGCGAAGTGGACAAAATCAATGATACATGACCAAATCCATGGCCAAGAAAGCAAAGATTGCTCGTTGCATCACCTAGACATGCTTCATGACTAAAGGGTAGGATAAGACATGGGATATATAAATGGTGTAAAATTAAAATCAAGCAGGTAGTCTAAATCTATAACCAAGTCATCACCACTTACCGTCCGCCCAAAGTTCAAGCTTTGAAGTCAAGAAACTGGATCATGAAATACTAGGTAGATGTGTCATTAGAGGACGTCATGATGGGCACACTACCTTTTCTCCAACTGTTGGCATAATTACCAACTCCAATATTCGAATGTCACCGAGGTGGCCTCCTCGATACTAAATCTATACAAAGCTCATAACATAGTGCTTATAACATTGCACTTTACAATAACTAAATAACATTTTTTTTTCGAATCCTTTTTTTTTCAACATAAAAATAACAACTAAACATAATATCCCCCCACTTGAGATGGACAATAGGGATTCGGAGGGTCTTCAATGATCTTTAAGAATATGTCGTCGACGAAAGCGTGATTTCCGAACCTTTCCACTTGAACCTTGAACTTAGGCAAATGATGACTTCCCAATCACAAATAAAGACTACAGGGTAGGCTAAGGTGTATAGGTGTATCGAAGTAATATATTGGGTTAACAAAATGAAAGGAATGGCTCAGATGGGTGTATCTAGGGGTATCTTGCACTAAAGGTGAGTGCAACAAAAGGGTTTCACATGGGGGTCGAGAAGTCGAGGTGACTAATCGATAGACACACAATGGTAGGCTATTTGGGTGATAATCCTATAATATTGGCTTCTAAAACTGAAAAGTCCAAATACATCGAGCTAACTCAACATACCTCGTCTATGGTCTCGAAATGATGCAAAGGCCAAGTTCTAAAGTTTACAAGCTACCGGCACACTCATAATTTGGTGGATTTTGGGTAAAATATTGGAAACGGATAAGGCAAATCTCACCATATAATATCAAGGGTTGTGTGTGCTCGGCTAAGGTCTAATCTAGTTAGGTTAAGAAAAACATGTCAAAATTTTAAAAATGGTATAATTTTTCAAAATAAACTAGAAAAATGAGGGTAAAATAAAGTTCAAAAGATAATTCTACTCTCGTCCCCCCCACTTGAATTGTACAAAGTCCCTTTTGTACTAAGCGTTAAATAAAGGTGAAGAGAAAAGTAGAATTAGAGCGAGAACTTCCCTGAAATTTGCTCCAAAAAGAAAGAAGGCCCACGAAAAAGAGACGTGCCTTCATATAAGCATCCATGAGCAAACTTCAATCCCTGAAATCACACTACCGACAAGCAGAATTCTAAAAAGAAAAAATGAAAAATGAAAAACAAACCTAACTCACTTTCGTAGGAATCACGGTTGCATTTAGCATATGCAACAAGCCTTTTAAACCACTTAGTGTCCCAAGTGGACGAGTGAAGTCTCGTGAGGGTTTATAGGGAACACACCCACAAAGTTCATTTAAAATACTAATAAAAGGTTATTGTGTTTTAAAAATAAAAGAAGTAAAACAGAGGATAGTTACGTCGTAACTCTTAGAAGGAGTTACGCCGTAACTAGGCAAAACCTGGTATACTCTGTAAGAGTGTAGCTACGGGTAACCACGAGATGGTATTACGTGCAATTGGTAATGCATCCGAAATTCTCGCGCAAGGGGTTGGTTACTACGTAACCACCGAGATGAGTTACGCCATAACTATGTTCGATCAAAGATGTCAGCAGCATTGCGGTCAATCACCCAAGTTTCCTCGCAAAATGGTTAAAAACACAAAACCCTACAAAAATGGAAATAAAACAAAAGAAAGGGATAATTCGAGTTGTCTCCCGAAAGAGAACTTTTCTTTATTTACGAGTCTTTAAGTTAGACTTAGAGCCTCGGGGCTTAAAAGTGTTGGTTTGTTAAATCTCGGATGTGGCAATCTCCACGCTGAATCCAGCTGATCAGATTCTCATCCCGCTTGTAATCATTGCCTAATTCTAAACAGCCCGAGTAGAAACTCTTGATCTTCTGGTAAGGCTGGTCAATACCTTTTGCCTTGTCTTCGTCACTGATATCGAGTAATGTTGGGCGTGGCTCAACTGCCTCTTGGTCAAATTTTTAAAATTCTTAATGGTTCTCGGCATTTTGAAGATTGTCTTATCATCGTTTATCTTTAACCATACTAACCCATCTTTTTCATTTTTATCAAGCCCCGACAGTTCCTGAAAAGGTTTTCCTAAAATTACCCCCGTTAGTCCATCTTCCACAAACTCGCTCACGTCGTCCAAAACCATAAATTCCACCAAGAATGAATGAGTCCCAACAAAGACGCGAATGTTAGTTGCAAACCCAAGAAAGTTATTCCCCTTATATTCTAATTCTTTCTTCATAACTTGGTTGTAGCATTCTTTTGACATAATGTTAACTAGGAAGCTATGTTAATAAATGGATGGAAATCGATGTACCCGATTTTGCATGAGATCTTCAGATAATAAGGGTTCCTATGATGTATGCGGGTTCCCATCTCAAAAAATCTAGGTTGATCGGTTTGTGAAAAAAGTCTTTATATAGCTGTCTTGCCAATGGGCCATTTCGACGTCACTCGAGAAGTCATCAGCACTGATTCCTAAAATATCTTCTTCCTCGAAATTGACAAAAACATCAAAATCTTTCCCAGAATCTATCTTGCCAGGGTCCGGGGATCATCAGAAATTCTTCTAGAGCGCCGCCAAAATTGCCTACCGGGTCAACTGCACATACTTTTTCGGAGGAGTGACAGATTTCATTAGGTCCTAACGCAATCTCCATTAGCTTCAAGAGTTAATTTTCCAAAGAAAGACATCCACCTTTGTATGGGCGTAGGCAAGCATAGGTCTCTGCCTAAAATGACATGTATTCTGTTGTCTTCTGGAATCTCAAGAATCACAAAATCTACCGGGAAAAGGAATTTCTTTATCTTCACCAACACATTTTAAAGGTGACTGCATGGATCGATCGGCCATTTCAATTTTCATCTTGGCTGGCTTAAGGTCACCAATACCCATACGTAGGAACATCGAATGAGGCATTATGCTTATGCTCGCTCCAAGATTAGCTAGGGCATTACCCATATTGAGACTCCCGATCAAGCAAGGGAGAGTGAAACACCCAGGATATTTTTCTTTCTGTGGCAGCTCGTTTCTCAAAATCGCTGAACATCTTTCGTTAAGTTTAATCGTCTCATCATTGCTTAATTCCTGCAGAATATCATCATGATTAGTTTTAATGGAATTAGTAAGAGGGGCGTTTACCGGTAAAGCTTGGTCCAGAAGTGATAGTCTCTCCATGCTGATTCGTCGCTTAAATTTTCCGAAAAGGTTGTCGGTTCTTCAAGGATTGTTTCCACCGTGTTGACAACTTCCTCTTTCCGAGCCGCTAGGTAATCTGTGATGGCTTGCGAACATGAACTCACACTCTTTTCCAATCCCTTAATCCGATCTTCATGAATTTTGAGAGAAGAGACTGTATTTTCCATGAATGTCTTCATCATCTTTTCAATTCTCTCATCTTGTTCCCTCGATTCCTTGATGTGGTCGAGAATCGTTTTTTCAAGATTGTTCCCGTTTTTGGTCCCGAATACACTCTTAACCTTCTCAATCCTACACGCTTCAGCTTCATTTGCTCTTTCCATCCTTTGTTTTTCGAAAATTTCCCCATAATTGTATTCTTGCTTTGTCAACGTCTTCATTACCTTATGATCAAAATTGTATCTTGGTCCGTACCTTGTATCCATATGCCATATGTAGCAATGTTCAGAAATCCGTTGAATACATTCCAAGGCTTGGTCAGGGGTCATGCAAGGAATAGGACTACGGGAATCGAGCAGTTCCCGTGTTAGCGCATTAATTCCCCGGTAGAAGACGTAGACGATTTGATGTTTGTTCAAATCATGAGTGGGACATCGATAAAGTAGCTCGTTAAACCTTTCCCATGCCTGATAAAGTGTTTCTTCTTCTACTTGAACGAATTGATAGATTTTACCAAGAAGTTTGGCCATTTTTGAAGGAGGGCAAAATTGTTGGACGAATTCTCTTCTTAATTTATCCCATGCTCCTTTACATTCGTTAGGGAGTTTATTGTACCATCTTTTCGCAGTTCCATTAAGAGTCATAGGAAAAATTCTTGCGGTAACCGAATATCTCGGGATGCCTCAGATGTTGAAAAGAGAGGATAAGTAGAGTACTTCTTCTACATGATTATGAACATCCTCATCTTTTTCTCCTGAAAACTTAAGTTCGTGTAACTCCCGAATAAATTGGTCTGGAATAGAGTATATTTCAAGATTAGAACTCGTGAAGGTTCGCTGGCAGCTTCTCATTTGGTCGCTCCAAATACTGCTCCATGGTTAGTTCATTGATATTATTTTCATCAATGACCTCCTCCTGGCCGACCGATCGATTCGTAAAATGAAAAGATGTTATGAATAGGAACCGGAGAGTAGACTTTCCTTATCCGAAATTGTTTCTCCGGATCATCGAATGGGGTGGCCAAGAAAGGCCTCGAGCTTCTAGTCTTGTATCCTGACATTTAAGAGAAAAAAATTAAAAATAGACTTAATAAAAAATCCTAAAATAGCTCCCCGGCAGCGGCGCCACAAACTTGATGCAGGTTTTACTGACCAGGTTTTAATATTTATAATGTCTCGTTATACCTATGGTCTACCCTAATGCACTAACGAGCAGTGTACCCCTCGTGTGCAGTGTAGTATTCGGTAAAACCGAGGTCGTCCCAAGAGCTATGTGTATTGGATTAATACTAAGTCTAGGTGTCACAGATTTTAATATGATTTCGATAAGGAATTAATTAATTAACTACTAAAGAAGATAAAAGCAATAAAAGGCAAAGGTTCAATCAATAGAGGAGAGTGGTACTAACCTAGTTATTCCTCCTAGCTAGTAATGTCTACGTCTAATTACTTCCAATTACTTCACGTGGGGTCAAAGTCGAGAGGACATCGTTTGGTCAATTCGCCCTAACCTATCGCAAGATGCCACCACCGGAGAAGTCAGTGTCCCCTCATAAGTCCAGCTTGTTCCCGGTCCCCTAAGCCGAAGTCATTAAGTACCGCTACATGCTAGACTTATAATAGTGAGTACCCGGGCATTAGCAACTTAAACACTCACCCCCTAATTATTAAGTTCATCCAAACGGTAGGTGATCAGTTGGTCAAATCGCACAAGTAGAAAGGGTCGTCAATTGGTCGTATCTTACCCTTCCCTGCCTCAGCCTACTCACTTAGGGTCAGTTGGTCATATCTCCTAAGCAACTAGCCTCTACCCCCATTCAAAACTACCAAAACAAGGGTAGCTACCAATAAACTATGCATGCATACACTTAGAAATAATTATACGAAAATAATGTAAACGCAAACAAAACAATTAAGGAATCATAACTAGGCCAGCACCAAGAGGTGCTTAGCCGCTCATATTATCCATACAAATCAATTCAATATTCAATGTTACGAAATACATGAATCGAAAGTAAAGAAAAGATAAAATGCTAATGCTTATCGTAGGGGAGTGATTTCTCCCTTGGAGACAGCTCCGTATGCTCCTCTAGACCCGCCTTTGGCTTCTTCCCACGTTTCTTGGTTGTGGTGTGTGAAATGAGATGCTTTGAAATGCTGGAAATCGTGGGGTATTTATAGGCCAGATATGGGTTACGACGTAACCAATAGAATAGTTACGCCGTAATCCTCTATTTCTTCGTAATTTGCACTAGATCTGCTGGTTACAGCGTAACCTTAGAAGTAGTTACGCCGGATCTTCAAGAATTCATGGTTACGCCGTAGTTTATGCAGGAGTTAAGGCGTAGTTATCAGCGGCGCAGAACCTCATTTGACCTAATATAGTTACGTCGTAGTCATTTGGGAGAGTTACGCCGTAATCTTCTGATGAGTTGGCTTTCTGAGGCACGCTTTAGTTACGGCGAATGCGAGATGAGTTATGTCGTAACTTCTTCAAAGTGAGCATACTCTGATAAATCTTTGATAATTCTCCAATTCCACGTCTCTTTAGCTCCAATGCTCGTAATTTACCTGAAATTGGAAAACAATGGAAAACAAGCGTAAATCCATATAAATGATATAAATTACAAGCATTATCGAGGGAAATTGACACTTAATATTTAGGATAATTTGATGTTATCAGCGATCGTACTCCATCTCACGAATTGAAGAAAAGAAGGAAGGAGGGGCAAAATCATCAACCATACCACGACACTCGTCAGAATTGTCAAGAAGAGAATTCTTGGCCACATCCCACTTCGGAACATAAACATCAGATGAAGAGTTGGAGTCTGTATCCGCGACAACACGGATATCTCCAATTGAAAGGTCGCAATTAGAAAAATTGCTAATAACAGGACGAAAACCGCCAGCGGAACGAGAACCATCAGGAAGGGAAGAAGGGATGTCCACTTTGTCCTTTCCCTTCTCAACAGCAGAGAAGACAGTAGTAGCAATGACATCAATCATGACCGGAACATGAGACTTGTCAGAAAATAAACAAAGAACAGAGAGTTAGCAAAAATGGAAAAAGCTAACACGTCACATCGGATAAAAACCAAATAACAAACCTGAGAGGAGAAACGTCAAGACGAAGGGAACCAGAAGTAGATTCCGTAGGCATTCCAGCTTCATGAAAAGGAGTAATTGACAATGAAGGAGAAAAATAGGAATGACTGGGCAAAGCATTCAAACAAAATTCAGGATACTGAATACTCTGAGCTAATAATCTCTGAATAGAATCCAAAGACTTGCACCGGTAGAAGACCTACCGGAATCCATATGATCACTCCTTAACTTCTTAGGAGGATAAATGGATTCAGCAAAACCTTTACTTTTCTTTTTAAGAGAACTGGAGGCCATGTCACAAGTAAATGATGACATACTCCCAAACGCAACTTCGGACATCAGAAGATCAGCTTCGGCAGCGGAGTGGGCAGCCTCCACAACAGTCGCATTCGCAGGATCATCACCCAGATCCGCAACAGTCGCATTCGCAGGATCATCACCCATATGAGAGATACCAGCTTCAGAACCAGCACCAATATTTTCATTAACCCCCAACTCATTACCAGAAGATGGAGGAGCAAGAGGAACAATCCGTTCTCAGTAAGTTCCAGTAACCGATGCTCGTCTTCATCTCGTGGCCGAGCCCCAATCTTCAACTTCATGGGATCCTTCACTTGGACTAATGAGACCAAATTTAACACTACAAAAAGTAAAGAAAATAGAAGAACTACGATTTAGAATACAAAAAAACAAAATAACAAACGAAGAAACACATACATGGTTTACCCACCCCGATCATTATCATCGAAAAATTGAGGATAAGAATCCGCATCCAAAGTATAATTGTGACTCAACCCAACCAAGAAAAGAAAGGGTTCTGGAAATTTATGAAACGGAGAAGGACTGGCAACAAGAGAAGCAAAATGCTCAGCGTCAAATTCACTGTCCCCATGAGTAGCGTCTCTAGGAACGCTCTTGTCATCATGCCAGGGATAAATAACATGACAGGCGAAAGTATCGACCCAAAAGAAATGATCATTCCAACTCTTAAGGGAATCAATACGTTTAGTATAACAAACACCGGCGCTATCAGGCCGCTTACTAAAGGACAACCAGCCATTACTTTTAGATTGAACATAAAAGAACCTAAATAACCCAACTGAGGGTTTAATACCAAGGGCAAAGCAAAGGATCTCAAAATGAGAAACCTTAGCAGCTCCGATGACGGAAAGTTGCGATATGTTAATACGATAGTAATCAAGAATGGCTACGAGGAATACAGATAACGGAAGACAGAAATTAGCGTATTCAAAAAAGCGGGTATACACACCAATTTTTCCATCCGGCGCCTCTTGAATGGTTTGGTTAGGGCCAGGAAATTCTGGGAGAATAAATCATGAAATCGAATATTTATCACAAAAACGATCAAGTGCCCCTTGTGAAAGCTTAGACTTAGCATGTGTAATGGTACCCATAGCGGAAGCAAAAAGGAATTAGAGCCTAACCTGGAAAAAAGGAAGAACCTGGAGGGCAAGAGCAGTCCAAGAAAGATAGATCGAAAGATGGAAGAAGTATCGCTTGCAAGTGAAGAACAGTAAAAAGGAAAATGAAACAAAAGAAAATATGAAGGGTATTTATTCAAACGGAATGTTGGCCTCCAAAGAAAGCCCTAAGGAAGGACACGCGTCAAAAAATAATATGATCTAACGATCAATATTGAAAGACAAAGATAAGGGTAGTAGCAGGACGGATGGCCCACTGGTCCAATCAACCAGAACACGCAAAGCCCAGAATTATCAACGTCGCACAAAACACTTTCGAAGAAAGTGAAGCGTCAGAGAGACGCTTCAAAGGTACGGAAAAGAAACTGATTAGTCAACTTAAGTCAAGTATCATTCACCACACGCGACAAGTATCTGCACGCAATGAATATACTAGATTGGGGGGACTTGACGACGTATAACACGTATAGCAGGCCTACTGGGCCTAACTCATGCTATACACATGCGGGGCCCAGGCCAACAACGAAACAACTACGAATATTGGACCAACAATAAGCCCAATAACGAAATTGGCTATAGTCCAGACTCAAACACGCACGCAGGTTACTTAGCGGACCAAACCTCTGGCCGCGAAAGACATCATGTGTCTGCATCCGCGATTACCACGGGACCTTGCCCGACAAGGGCCCCACTCCGGCCACTAACTCTTATATGCGAGTCGTTAGGAAACCCTAGCGGTAAGCCTCGCCTATAAAAGGGGCTTTAATCCCCACACAAGGTACAACTTTCCCTCTCATAATAACATACACACACTCTTATTATCTCTGACAAGAATGCGTACTTACTCTCACGCCGGAGTCTAATCGTGGGGTCCGTCCCTATGGTAAGGCTAACGGTTTACTCTCACTTGTGTAGGGATTCAATCAACTACTTGGGTTAGTACAAGATTAGCCCACCAACAGCTTGTTAGCTCAGTCCAACAAGCATCATAAACACTCATTATAACCCGTCACACTTGTTAGGATTTAGGGATACATAATCAAAAATGCAAAAGACCAAAGAACACAAATTGATCGATATGAGCAAAACAAGATCAGTGGCTAAAGCACCAAAGCTGGTATTTTATTTATGAAGTCAAAGTCTAATACAAAGTTCTATATCTCTATGTTATATAGAGAACAAACCGACATAAAAAAAATTAAGTACAAAGTATCTTACTACTTAAGATACTACCAAAACGACCAAAATACCCTTATAATACTAGCTAAATTAAGTAGTACCAAAATTACCAAACTACCCTTCTGAGGTGAAGTCACAATATCTAACAATATCCACCTTGAGTTCAACTCCTAAGTAACACCATAATTCAAAGTTCCAAAGGCTAGAGATACTAGCCTATTTCAACTCAAACGATCGATTTCCAAAAGCAATCCGAAACAAAATCGATCCAAAGCAAATGCAGATAACTTCAAAAAACGAACAATCAAATGTTAGCTGGCAAATTCAAAACGGCTAACCGAACAAACCAATCATCTCAAACGATCTTCACCAGTGACAATCAAATTCAGGCAACAAACTTCAAAAGCCAGACAAACGAAAATCCCAATTTCCAAACTGACAAATTCCAAACGATTGAACAAAAATCAAACGACCTGATTATAACCAAGTCTTCAAACACTAAATCGATATTCAAATGCAAATACCAAATTCAAATTATAATGACCCACTTATATAATAAGGATTACGGTCAAACATTCAAAGCACCTCACAATCTGAACCCGAGTCATCTTTAGCAACGGCCGCTACATGACCTTTTTCCTTAAGTTTAGGACAATTGCACTTCTAATGGCCTTCCTCTTTGTAATAATTACAAATATCTCGAGGATTGGGACCTCAAGAACTTGATGATGCTCCACCTTTATCTTTACCCTTTTCAAATCGATATTGACCCCTATCACGACTTGTAGTTGATAAGCCGACAAGTTGAGATTCCAAATTTCCCGATGCTTGATGACGAAGCTCTCGGGAATGCAAACCGGATCGTACATCTTCTAATGTGATAGTGTCTTTACCAACAATGAAGGAGTTCCCAAAGTTTTTAAACGATGGAGGTAACGATAAAAAGAGAATAAGAGTAGCATCTTCATCATCAATCTTGACTTCATCATTTTTCAAGTCCATCAAGATCGAGTTCAATACATCAAGATGATCTTTTAATGATGAACCTTCTCTCATTCGAAGCGAAAACAAACGTTGCTTCAATAACAACTTATTCGTCAACGACTTTGTCATATAAAGCTTTTCTAACTTCTTCCACACACCAGAAGCCGTTTCTTCATTGGCAACCTCGCAAAGAACCTCATCCGATAAAGATAGCAAAATAGTGGAATGGGCCTTTTCATATTGTGAGCCATATTTTGCATCCGTCATATCAGCCGGTTTGGGACTGGCTAGAGGTGCCCAAATGCCTTGTTGTTTCAACAAGGCTCGAACTTTAATTCGCCATAAACTAAAATTACTTTTTATGTTAAACTTCTCAATGCTAACTAATGATGATGGTGTTTGAGAAGACATAAGTATTCAAACGGGTTTTACTAAAAATAACAAAACAATTGTTGCTGATGTTTATCAAAGAAACCCACAAAAGACAAAGCCCAGATGCAAATCCAATAACTAATCGATCCAAAAAACAGAGATTTAGATAATCTCTACACAAACCGATCGATTCAACACAAGTTCTAATTATCCCTAATCCCAATCAACTAACACCTTCAATTTATCAAACTAGCAGAAGCAACAAACGATTGAACAAAGGGAAAAATCCCAACTCACAAACCTGATATCCAGCAAGATTGATTGACCGCAACCACCAAACATAAAACAAAAAATCAGACCTAATGTTTCTTCAAATTGAACGAATCAGCAACCACCAAACACAAACAAAAAACAAATGATATCAAGAAATTAATTCTTGAAATAAACTAAAATCAGATGTCAATCACAAGAAACCCAAAACAGTTGCAGGTTGCTTCAATCGATCGAGTGGCTCTTGATACCAATTTGTTAGGATTTATTTGGGATAATCATAATTTGGAGCAAAAGACCAAAGACCGGCAACAATTATCAGAACATAAACATATTCAGAACAAGTGCAAAGATCAGAACATCAGAGGTTTTGGAGCAAAAGCTGGTATTTCTTTACGAAGTCAAAGTCTAATAGAAAGTTCTATATCTTTATGTTATATAGAGAACAAACCGACATACAAAAACTTAAGTACAAAGTATCTTACTCAAGTGTAGGGATGTGCCTATAAATCCCTATCATTTTAATGTTACCGTAGAGGATGGTAGAGTAAAAGTGTATGAAAAATAAATAAATAAAATAAATAGAAAAAGAGAAAAAGAAAAAAAATAGAGTGTAAAAAAAAAAAAAAAAAAAAAAAAAAAAAAAACGGGCTAGCATCCTACATCAATCCTTTAAATATATGTTTGTTTGTTTCAGTTATCTAGAGTCTCGAGTGTCGAGTCTTGGCTTAGCAACGCCATTCTTCGTATGCTTGTAACATAGAGATTTTTGACTTGCCACCACTAAATAGCCTATCCCACTAAACCCTTTGTTTCCCTACCATAAGCCTAACATTACAACCCTTTAAAAGACCTCTATCATAGTCTTTCCTAGGTGCTTACGCCAAAGCGATGGAGGTTTGATCTATTCTCAAGCCTATGGTAATCTATGAACTAGGACCGGTTAATGAGTGTTTATCTTCCATTTCCACTTTGATATATTTCATATACACCCGAGAGATGTGAGTATCCAAACACCCCTTGTGAGGTGCTAGTATGTAATTTCCGTGCTTGTTATGACCTTTGCGGGGCTTATATGTGTTGTGGATTATTTTAAACCAATGCTTCATGACCCCTAACTTATAAATTAATTGGCTAAAAGCACATTTGCTTGAGGACAAGCAAATACCAAGTGTAGGAATATTTGATAAGGTTTTAAAATGTACCTTTTGGAGGGGTCGTTTAAGCCCTTATTTGATCACTTTTGTATCCGTTATTACTTAATATCGTTCCTTTTCACTTTTTAGGTCTCTCGAAGGCAAATTGCTGGAATGACACTTATTTGGACGAAAAGGCGCGGATATACGAAGAAAATGGCCAAAGTCAAGAATCAAGCCTCTCAGACTGCTGAAACACAAGGGGACGGCGTCAGGTTCTACAAATGACGGCATCAGGTGTTACTTGTGACGCCGTCACATCACTTTTGTGACGGCTCAGTAGCCAAACTGCTTAATATCAAGTGACGGCTTCAGGTTTTAAACGAGTAGGGCGTCACAACTCAGACGCCCTAGATTTGATCCAGACGGCATCAGAAGATGAAGCTGACGGCGTCACAACCATAAGGCGACGCCGTCACAAGCTGCAACATGCGCGCGAAGTAGCTGATACTGTTTTGGCCATAACTTTTGCATACGAACTCGGATTTAGGTGATTCAAAAGCCCAGACGACCGGAACGAGAAAATATACAGTTTGGTGAAAAAATGGTTGTGACGCCGTCACTCTATAAGTGTGACGCCGTCGCTCTTTGCCGACAGAAAATCTGCCTATAAATATAACATTATAACTTCACTTTTTGTAAGCCCTAAACCCTGAGTCCGATTCTGGGGTTTAGGTAGGTGTTTTTCTAGCAACTTAAAGGGTTTCAAACACTCTATAAACATCGTGTAATGGTTTGTTTGATTATCCAATCCTATGGTATGTCTTCAATTATCATAGTTGTTGCTTGCTCTTCATTAATTATGCTTGGCTAATTCACCTTGTGTTTGCTTATGATTGTATGAAACTTGTATATAATTAATTAGATCTTATTGATTTCTTAGTGATGCTTGTGTATATCTTCATCATTAGGGTGTGACAATTTCAATGAGTCTAATTGGTTTAGTTTAAAATTCTTGCATCCTACTGTCTCTTGTTTGATTGGTTGTCTCTTCTCTTAATTGTAATTGGCTTAGGAGTGCGACTAGGCTATCGTTGTGTTTAATACTTGATAAATCTTGGATAGTTTATGAATGACTTAGTGTATTTCATTTACTAAACCCAAAGATAACCTCAAAGTTAATTTATGAATGACTTAATGGATTTCGTTTACTACACTTAAAGGTGACTTTAAAGAGTTAGGGAATGCACACCTTACGACCTTAGAAAACACAGCGCGTTAAGAATAAGGACGTGACAATTCAACCATCAATAGGACGTGACAATTCAGTAGGTAGAATTAGATAGCTAGCAAGGAGTAATACATCATAAGTAGCTACGCTTCACGTTCCTGGTAGACCCACAATTTAGTTAGTATCTTTTGGGATAGTTGACTAGCAACTAATTCCACCCTACCCTTCACACCCGAGATTCATAAAATATAAAAATACAAAAATAATCATCCTTCACCTTTAGACTTAAATTGACATACACTTCAGCCTAACGACACTATTCCCCTATAGAACGATATCAATTCCCGTGGCTTACCCTAATACTACACTACAACGATTAGGTTCACTGCCTAGGGTGTTGAAAAACTTGCTCGACGAAAAGGAAGTTCCTTTGACCCCGAACGACGCGTGTAGCGTTATCAAGTTTTTGGCGCCGCTGCCAGGGAATAGTTATTGCTTAGGCTTGATTTCTATCTCGTTTAGGTCTACTCACAAGATTCCTATCAAGTGAGATTTTTTCTTTTTATTAGATTCCTTGTAGTCTATCCCCCTTCTTTGTGCCTTTGTTCGTAAAACCTGTCCATTGACTCTTCAGTTCACCGTTATGGAGAACGCGAATCCACTATATCCGCGATTAGGTTTTTTCATAAAAAATTATGATAATACCAAAGCGGATTATTCAAGATGGTGGGAAGAAGGTAACCAAGTCCATAAA
This sequence comes from Chrysanthemum makinoi, assembly GCA_910596185.1. NCBI lineage: Eukaryota > Viridiplantae > Streptophyta > Magnoliopsida > Asterales > Asteraceae > Chrysanthemum > Chrysanthemum makinoi. Next base: position 13,780,553 of record OU343217.1, read on the forward strand.
CCTTTTGTGGGTTTCACCATTCCATCAAGCCCACAAAACACCTCATCTAGTGAAACCTATGCTTCGTATGAGCCTTCACCTAGGATAGACTTTCGTGAACAACCTCCATGTTTAGAAACATTTTTTAGTGAGGCCCTTAGGAGAAATGACCAAATCTGTGAAAATATTATGGTAAGCAACCATGCATTAAACCATAAGTTGGATCAATTACTAAGTTTGGTTTCATCACGACCTAAGGAAATAGCACATGATGAGCATATAGATGATGTAGATGTGATGGAGGATAAGGTGAAAAGTCTAGACCCACAAGGTATCCCACAAGTCCCACCATCATTTAAGGCATACACACCGCACGTGACTTACCCGGAAGTAGTAGAAGAGACTTTAGGAATCCCAATGGAGGTAGAACATTTGAACCAAACGCAACTAGAGAATATAGGTTTGAATACTTGTAGTCTTAGTTTTACTAATAGTTCTGGGGGATTTCCTAGTGTTGATGAACCGGAACCTCAATCTTTACATCTAGGAGACAAAAGAGGAACCGACCCACCCATCAACCAATTTAGTCCGGGTAGTTTTAGGATGAAGGAAGTCATCCACACACCCCCTTCACCTCACGTGGAAAATCGCCACCCTAAGGGTGTGTATCACTACTAGCACCCGCACTTAAACCTAAGTGTAGGGAAAACCTCCCCTTTATCCGTTAAATAAGGGTAGAGTCAGGCTCGTGACTCGAACAAAAACAAGCGCTTCTTGGGAGGCAACCCATGTGTATTTGTTTTTCATTTTTATTTGTGTGTCGTATATCTTTTAGTGATTGTTTATTCTCATGTTTAAATTTGTAAAAATGCTTTATTTTGTCTTTAACCTCGTCTTAATTACATATAAAGGTATTTTACATGAAGGATAAGTGTAGGGAGGATTACACACGTTTTCAAAAGAAACGTGAACATGAGAATTATAATTATTTAAAAGATATACATGTGTGTTTGTTCGAGTCAAATGCTTGTATCGAGTTATAATGGATGTTTTGCAAGAAATTTTTCCAGATTTTAAAGGTAAAAATTTTCCAGAATTTTTTTCCAGAAAATCGCAGACCAGTTTCTGTCATGATAACCTGACGGCATCAGGAGGAGTAGAAACAGCTTCTAACTTTTTCTCGTTTTCTGTGCTATTTATAAATTTTTGGAATTTTCGAGGTCTTAATTTTCCAGAAAATCTACAAACATCCATTCCACAAGCATTATATCTTATTTAAGTCTGGAATTACATCTTGTTGTGATTTTTCTTTGTTCGGTTTGATGCGTTGGGTTGTTTGTTTTCTTAAAGTGTGCAGGTTTAATTTATCAAGAAGAAGATACATAAGATGAGAAGGAGCTTTTCACGCAAACATTCTTCTTGAAGAAAGATGTAACCACCATTTTAAACGGATCCTACCGAGCTAATCAGGGGAGTATTAGTTTCTTTCGTTTTAATTACCTTCTATTATCATAACTTTGATACTTTCGGGGAACATTGGGGACAATGTTCAGTTTAAGTGTAGGGAGGGAAAATAAAACGGGAACTTGGAAACTATGCTTATCCTTGATTATTTGCTTTGTCAAATTGTATTTGTGTAATAAACCATGAGAAAATGTCGGTTAGGGTAATTTTGGCACCAAATTTAAAATTTTTTATGACATATAGGAGTGGGCCATTAGTCTTAACAAAAGTGTCTCACGGATAGGAAGCTGCATGACTAGCAAAAAAACCCTTTACCACCTAAATTCCACCCAAAATGTGAGGATCACCCTTAGATTAGTAGGAATTAAAGCATTCATCTTTAATGCTTAGTGTGTGAACCGGTAGTATATTAGATTCTAGAACTTGTTTTGTGATGCATCCTGAGATCGCTAGTAAGACTACACTTGTGTAGTTAGGAATAACTAAATGATAAGAGGCATTAGGATAACCCTTGTTTGATACCCGTAATATAATTACTTCTTCCACCTCGGTTGAGTAATTCCCCCACACCCTTTGCGTTGTACTCATCTTTAGTACACGATACCCCTAGTTAACCCCTCTGAGCCTATCCTTTTCGTGGTTCTCTTGATTTTTCGGTTTTCTGGAATATCAATGAAGAGCATTGTTTACACCCCCACCCCCAAATGTAAACCCAAATTACATTAGCCTACCTTGTATGCACTCACTTTTAGTGCATTATTGTTATCACCCCAAACCCTTAGTTCAATTATCTAGTTGCTTGCATTAGTTGCTAACTCGAGTCATATCCTTTATACACAGTTTTGGGACGATTGGGACTCATGGGAAAAGTTAAAGTTTAAATGACTAGAATGGAATGTTAAATTACCTTATTTGCGTAATAACGTACCCCAAGTGTTTTGATCTTTTCAATTCGGGTCAAATTAGTGTTAGAGTAATAAAAACTCAAGTGTAGGGATGTGCCTATAAATCCCTATCATTTTGATGTTACCGTAGAGGATGGTAGAGTAAAAGTGTATGAAAAAAAATAATAAAATAAAAAAAAATAGAAAAAGAGAAAAAGAAAAAAAATAGAGTGTAAAAAAAAAAAAAAAAAAAAAGACGGGCTACCATCCTACATCTATCCTTTAAATTTATGTTTGTTTGTTTCTGTTATCTAGAGTCTAGAGTGTCGAGTCTTGGCTTAGCAACGCCATTCTTCGTATGCTTGTAACATAGAGTTTTTGACTTGCCACCACTAAATAGCCTATCCCACCAAACCCTTTGTTTCCCTACCGTAAGCCTAACATTACAACCCTTTAAAAGACCTCTATGATAGTCTTTCCTAGGTGCTTATGCCAAAGCGATGGAGGTTTGATCTATTCTCAAGCCTATGGTAATCTATGAACTAGGACCGGTTAATGAGTGTTTATCTTCCATTTCCACTTTGATATATTTCATATACACCCGAGAGATGTGAGTATCCAAACACCCCTTGTGAGGTGCTAGTATGTAATTTCCGTGCTTGTTATGACTTTTGCGGGGCTTATATGTGTTGTGGATTATTTAAACCAATGCTTCATGACCCCTAACTTATAAATTAATTGGCTAAAAGCACATTTACTTGAGGACAAGCAAATACCAAGTGTAGGGATATTTGATAAGGTTTTAAAATGTACCTTTTTGAGGGGTCGTTTAAGCCCTTATTTGATCACTTTTGTATCCGTTATTACTTAATATCGTTCCTTTTCACTTTTTAGGTCTCTCGAAGACAAATTGCTGGAACGGCACTTTATTGGACGAAAAGGTGCATATATACGAAGAAAATGGCCAAAGTCAAGAATCGAGCCACTCAGACTGCTGAAACACAAGGGGACGGCGTCAGGTTCTACAAGTGACGGCGTCAGGTGTTACTTGTGACGCCGTCGCATCACTTTTGTGACGGCTCAGTAGCCAAATTGCTTAATATCAAGTGACGGCTTCACGTTTTAAAAGAGTAGGGTGTCACAACTCAGACGCCCTAGATTTGATCCAGACGGCGTCAGAAGATGAAGCCGACGGCGTCACAACCATAAGGTGGCCAGTCACAAGCCGCAACATGCGCCGAAGTAGTGATCTTGTTTTGGCCATAACTTTTGCATACGAACTCGGATTTAGGTGATTCAAAAGCCCACACGACCGGAACGAGAAAATCTACAGTTTAGTGAAAAAATGGTCGTGACGCCGTCACTCTATAAGTGTGACGCCGTCGCTCTTTTCCGACAGAAAATCTGCCTATAAATAGAACATTATAATTTCACTTTTTGTAAGCCCTAAACCCTAAGTCCGATTCTGGGGTTTTGGTAGGTGTTTTTCCAGCAACTTAAAGGGTTTCAAACACTCTATAAACATCGTGTAATGGTTTGTTTGATTATCCAATCCTATGGTATGTCTTCAATTATCATAATTGTTGCTTGCTCTTCATTAATTATGCTTGGCTAATTCACCTTGTGTTTGCTTATGATTGTATGAAACTTGTATATAATTAATTAGATCTTATTGATTTCTTAGTGATGCTTGTGTCTATCTTCATCATTAGGGTGTGACAATTTCAATGAGTCTAATTGGTTTAGTTTATAATTCTTGCATCCTACTGTCTCTTGTTTGATTGGTTGTCTCTTCTCTTAATTGTAATTGGCTTAGGAGTGCGACTAGGCTATCGTTGTGTTTAATACTTGATAAATCTTGGATAGTTTATGAATGACTTAGTGGATTTCATTTACTAAACCCAAAGATAACCTCAAAGTTAATTTCTGAATGACTTAGTGGATTTCGTTTACTACACTTAAAGGTGACTTTAAAGAGTTAGGGAATGCACACCTTACGACCTTAGAAAACACAACACGTTAAGAATAAGGACGTGACAATTCAACCATCAATAGGACGTGACAATTCAATAGGTAGAATTAGATAGCTAGCAAGGAGTAATACATCATAAGTAGATACGCTTCACGTTCCTGGTAGACCCACAATTTAGTTAGTATCTTTTGGGATAGTTGACTAGCAACTAATTCCACCCTACCCTTCACACCCGAGATTCATAAAATATAAAAATACAAAAATAATCATTCTTCACCTTTAGACTTAAATCGACATACACTTCAGCCTAACGACACTATTCCCCTAGAGAACGATATCAATTCCCGTGGCTTACCCTAATACTACACTACAACGATTAGGTTCACTGCCTAGGGTGTTGAAAAACTTGCTCGACGAAAAGGAAGTTCCTTTGACCCCGAACGACGCGTGTAGTGTTATCATGTACTAACACACTTGTTAGTGTTTGAACACTCTGAGATTGTTTATTCCAAACTGAATATAATGGTGGATTTGATGTTTAAGCTACTCTGAGATAAGCTGCTCTAAATAAGCTGATTAACTGGTTAGCATTAGTTATCAAAATATAGTAATCTTAAACGCCCCTTATATCGTTTTGATGTGGTAGATAAGCAGATTCGAGTGTTTGCATGTGATTATATGTTTATTTGAGGGTGAAATAAGTAGTTTGGGAGTTGCTTATTCAGACAGTGTATTTGCTTCTGTATTTTAAAGTACTCTTAGTTGCATTGCCAAACCCATAAAATTGAGTAACTGATTGTTTTTTGATTGTCTAGATTAGAAATGTGCTTATGCTAATGATCCTCTTGATACTGTTATGATGCGGATGCAGTTTTTAATGTTAGTATACCAAAATGTTCGACATGTGATGGGGGGCGTTTAGGAATTTTGATTGCCTATTTAAATAGATTATCTGCTTATTGCGCTTTTATTAGCAGATGAAGAATTGTGGCTATGTGTATCTACTTAGTTTATGGATGAAATAAGCTCTTTTTGATAAGGAGTTTGAGATTGAGTAGTTTGAACTGGTTTTTGTTGGTGGATTCAAATATGTCAGTTTAACCTTAGGGGTGAAATAAGCTGTTTTTAAATAAGTTGATCTTCTGGTTATTGGCATAAGCTGTTTAATATAGTAATCCCAAATACCCCTTGTTGCGTTTTGATACAGTAAATCAGCAGTTCTGAGTGCTTGGATATGATTATAGGCTCAAACAGCATATCCGATTCTGATTATTTTACGTCTTAAATCAATAATTAGCTGATTGCCGGAAACTTAAAAAATGCCATATCTGATTATCTGGTTTCGTTACTATAAAAGCCCATCTACACACATTTTGCAAAATTGCCTTCTGTTATATCAATTGCTTATTTCATAAAAGCATAAGCAGTTTTAATAAGCATTATCTGGCTTCTGATTCTATGCTATTTCTAGACCAACATGGGAAGGTGGTCAGTATGATGGAGATGAACCAACTCGATTGGCTGCTCTTCGCTTAGCAATGGAATTAGGAGCTGATCACATTGATGTTGAGCTTAAGGTTCCTATCTGCTCGACATTAAATGCGTCTATTCGTGCTCATAGGCTCGTCTAAAGTACTATTGTTTGTGTTCTTTCAGGCCGTTGATGATTGCAACAAATTAATCCATGGAGACAAGCCTACAAAATGCAAACTCAATGTTTCTTCCCACAATTATCAAAATACGCCTTCGATAGAAGAGCTCGGGAACCTTGTGGCCAAAATACAGTCAACGGGAGCCGACATTGTCAAGTTTGCAACAACTGTTGTAGATATAACTGATGTAGCACGAGTTTTTCACATTACTGCTAATTCTCAAGTAAGCGGCATAAGTCATGCATCATAAATTTTCGAGATATTTTTTTCGTTTGAATGTAACAAAGTATATAAGTTTGTTAAGGTTGTGTTTGGGAGAGGGCTTATTAGGGGTTACGGGGATTAAACTTTGTCACACAGGCTTATGGAAGCTTTTATAAGCCATAAGCCTCCATAAACCCAAGCCTATTGAAAGGGGCTTATCGGGGCTTATAGCTAGTCAAATTACTTAAATACCATTCAATATATAATGGTTTACACGCAAAAGCTGGAAATATATCTGAAATTAATTTGATGTATTTTTATGCGATTTTACATTAAAAAACTTCAGCTCCAACTAATTCGCCAAACACCTTTATAAAAATATATAAGCTCCAGCTCCCGCCCGTTTCACCTTACATGGTTATTTAAGTACATATATTTATCATTTAGGTTCCGATAATAGAAATGGTGATGGGTGAGAAGGGTCTGATGTCTCGAGTACTCTGCCCCAAATTCGATGGATATTTGACATTTGGCACCCTTGAGCATGGAAAGGTATCGGCGCCCGGACAGCCCACAATTAGGGATCTTTTGGACTTGTTTAATTTCAGATAATTAGTACCTGACACAAAAGTATTCGTTATTATTGGGAAGCCAGTTGGACATAGCAAATCACCTTTGTTATACAAAAAAGCTTTCAGATCAGTTGGTTTTAATGGAGTTTATGTGCATCTGTTGGTTGATAATGTAAATAATTTTCTTGATACTTACTCGTCTATAGATTTTGCGGGGTTCAGGTTGAATTTTGATCTATTTTTATTAGAGCTAGTGCTTCAGTTTCTAGGGGTTTTTCAATCAAACCGACTTACTTTCACATTTGTGCAGTGTTACTTATTTAATTTTTTTTTTAATTATTTCTTTTTTGTACAAACGAGTCTTTAAAGGAAGGCTTTGTGTACAGTTTGGCTCATTTGGTAACTGGTAGATTTAACATTATATCACTCGCATTTTTATGTATAAACCTATGATTTTTATTTGTAAAATTGATCATGATTTTACAATCGGTTTTATTGCAACCATATAATGGTATACTGAGCCATCTTTTATGACTCAAATGTTATAAATTAGTAGAATGACTAAAAGGGCACAAAGTGAAAGTACATTGATATATTTTGGAAAAAAAAATTACCCTTATTTCTACATATTTTGATTAGTAAAATGCATCATTTTTGGATGCAGTTGTACCATTCCTCACAAAGAATCATTGCTTCAATGTTGTGATGAGGTTGATCCAGTTGCAAAGGTAAATTCTATTGTTATGGAAAGCTTTACTACTAAAGCAAATGAAGATAATGATTAAAGTACGGCTTTTTATGTAGTCTGTTATTTATTGTATGTTACAGTCAATAGGAGCAGTCAATTGCGCTATCAGGAGACCAAATGATGGGACCTTATATGGTTGCAATAGAGACTATGTAGGCACTATTTCTGCTATCGAGGATAGTCTACGAGGTTTCTTTCTATACTCTCTATTAGAAGTGATAGTATGAGCCGTTGGGTCAAAACAGTGCCTTTTGTCCAGTTATAGAAGTTTCATATCATATTTCACGTGTGACTTCAATCCGTTCGACCCATTTGACCTATTTGAGATTTACTTACAGCACAAATTGTTGCAACTGTTTACAGGTTCAGGTGTTCAAAATGGTGCAACAGGATCACCCATGGCTGGTAGACTATTTGTGGTTATTGGTGCTGGCGGTGACGGAAAAGCTCTTGCTTATGGAGCAAAAGTGAAGGGTGCAAGGATTGTGATAGCCAATCGTACCTACGGTTAGATTCTACTAGCGTTCACATTTCCATTCCTAGTACTCCCACTTGATTGCAACTAAAGTTTTCTCTTACTGATACTGCACAGATCGTGCTAGAGAACTTGGTGACATAATTGGTGGAGATGCTATATCTCCTGCCGATTTGAGCACTTACAATCCAGAAGGTGGCATGATACTTGCAAACACTACATCAATTGGTATGCAGCCATATATTGACGACACTACTATTTCTAAGGTACGGCTATCTACCTTTCTTCGGTCATATGTTTTAGTAATAATGGTATGCAGATAGATCAGTTTCTCAATTTTTTATGGCAGGAAGCTTTAAAGTCATATGCATTGGTATTTGATGCTGTGTACATACCAAAAATTACGAGATTATTTCGGGAAGCTGGAGAATGTGGAGCCATAATTGTTATTGGGGTGGAGATGTTTATAGGACAGGCTTATGAACAATATGAGATATTTACAGAGTTACCTGGCAAGGTTTTCATGCCTCTCCATCATGCCTAAAATCTTAACGTATCTTTTTTTCTTATGAGTTTATCCTACTTTTCATTTGGAGCACTGAAGGAATTATTTAGGGAGATTATGGAAAAATCTTAATTGTCTCGGGAACTGCCGCAGGTATGTATCTTTAATTTTAAGTTTTGTGGGTACTGTGAAACTAGGCAAAATAGTTGGATATGTTATTGCCATTGACACCTTTTCCAATCATTTGAAGTTATGAAAAATCGAAAAGATTTGACTGTCACATATTAAGCTTTGGGTGACTTGCATCCCATCAAATTATTAAACTTTACCCATTTGACCCATTGGAGATAGGATATTACCCAAATCAGCCCAACGTCTAAGTAAATGGGTCAAAATTTCTACTGCTGCAGACTTTGACTTTGGATCAAAATTTCTATCAAAAACAGTAGAAATTTTGAACTTTACCCATTTGACCCATTGGAGCTTGGTCAGAATTATATAACATGACACCTCATAAATATAAACAATAAACATCAAAAACACATGCGAAAGCGTAAGGAACATATAATGAATAATTAATTAACTGAAATATAAAATATGAGTACCTTTTGATTCTAGCCCAACAAGAATCAATTCCTAAACTAGCAATTGAGATGAACTCTAATTAGGGTTTATAGGATTATAAGAATTACCCTTTACCGTTTGGTAATTCAATCCAAGATACTAACAATAGTGTGTTAGTACCACGTTCTTGTACACACATACTATTAACGAATTAAAGTAAATGCTAGTTTAATTAACACAAAACGTTTTGTTAAAGAAAAACAAAGTGATCGATCCCTTAGGGATGATTCATGATAGTTTGGACTAAGAAAAAAACACACAAACAATTTAGGTTTTAGGTTTAGGTGTACAAGAGTTAATTTACAAAGACCCTAGACCTTGTATATATACCCAAAAGAAACTTAGAGTCCAAGTTAGGGTTGAATTGGTTTATGGAAACCCCCATCCAATCGGTTATGGAAACCCATAGGGGTCCTAGAACCTACTTGACATCTAATTTCATATTTAGTCATTCCTTTAACATTTAACGATCGTTAGTCCATTACGTTTAATTACTTAACGTTCGTTATACGTTTCGTGTAAATAATAACTAAATATAACATTTTATATTTAATTATTATAGCTTTAATTCTCATACGTAAATTGTGCAATCCCGTGGTCTCGAGTTCGATCCTAACTCACGACTACTAATTTATGTCCATAAAACCAACAACTCCCACTTGGACATATCTTAATAGTGTGATCACATCGGTTAGCATCTAGCAACACTTCGATACCTCTAGCATGACTCGAGTAAGGCTCCTGGAAAAACCTTTTAATGATTTCTCATTATTATTATCCTTTTGTTTCTAATACCACATTAATTAAAGATATGGATTTAAGTCATTCTTTATTCAACCATTCTGTTTCTCATTGTTAGTGATTAAGCAAGATTACCAAATATTCTGAACATAATCAGGGGAGATCTTGGGTGTGGCCACACAAAAATCTTGTCAACCCTACGAGGGGCCCAACAGTATTAAACTCCAAAATAAATTTGAAGGAACAAATTCTATCTTGACTACAAGAATAACTCACAAACTTTGCAACACTTCTGGAAACAACCCTTATGACTACCAGTTACGTTTAGCGTTAAGTTGTTCCACATAAGTGCACTACATTCATGACATTTATCTGGTATCTCAAGTCTGAGGATAACTATTCATGATTTACTTAATAACAATATCCATAAAGTAAAATCATGTAGTTGGGATAAATCCTATATTCAATTCATTGAACATCATTTGAAATTGGTATGCTTTTTCATCAATACACTTTTAAGTATAATCCAAGCTCATCTCCCACTCATACATAACTACTTTCCGTACGCTGTCTCTTGGTTATCGACAAGCCAAAGACTTATTCGACTTGATACTTTGCTATCTTATATGTATATACTTACGCACTTCCATGAGCCAATGTTCGCTAAATCATTTAAACTAAAGTGTTGCCACACAAGCAACGATAACATAAAGACTCTAAAACTTTTGACTTATTTAAACGTTATCGAGTCAAACATAAGAATATAAACTAAGACATGCCATACTATTATAGGTCACGTATCGGTACTGCGCACTCCTACTATATCAGATTGCTTCACTAAGGTATGTTTCATAGCCCCGTTTTACTTGTTTACAATATTTTCTAAATGCTCGGGGTGAGAATACATTGCTTGTTTTTATGCGGACATAAGTACAAAATTGTTACATTGCCTAAGTTACCACATACCCAATTAAGTCCCCTACCATAATCATGAACCGTTAATTTTCAGAAAGCGCAAATGTTGTGAATAGATCTATTGGGTTGACACCCCCGTTCGGGTTGGGTTGCTCCAACTGGTCAAACAAACGCATATCATTTGAGGATTCATTAAGTGTCTGGCAAACACTTGTTTGGGGCATTTATGCTTGATTGCATACCAAATACGTTAAGCATCGGGGTCATGAGCTTAGTGCAATTGTATTTATTTTTGTACTACTGAAATCTTGTGTTCCGTAAATGAATTTTCATTAAATTAAACCTATAAACTTACAAACATTATGTTGACCTTTTAGTATGTATTTCTGAGGTATCTAGCTTGCTTGATTGCATTTCATGGAGTCATGGTCATCGTTGGCGACTACTTTCACGAAGATTTCCTACATTTAACACATTCGTTTGATTGAACTAAAACTTATTTCTTTACTTCTGGGAAAACTATTGAGACCTTTCTTTTGTGAACTCTGAATTACTTTAATAAATCAAACAAATGATTTTCTAAACGACTCATGTAGGTCGTTCAACATAACTGTAACTTTGTACCATGAAAGTCACGCCCCGGTTACCATTACGCTGCGACCCATTTTGGGGGTGTGACAATGTTGATGTATATGTAGAGATTTTGGATAATGATGAGTTTAATTGTAGATCAAAAGATTTGATGATATAGAGAAGCCTTAGAAGAGGAAGTTAAAACATTTAAGAAAACAACAACAAAAGGCAGCAAATGGTGAAAGGGTTAAAAGTTACTTTTATGTTGGTCAAGCATTTGGGCTTCAAAATAGGCAAAAGAGTTGTTTAAAAATACACTCTATAGAAACTAGGATGGAAATACAGCTGAAAAAGGATGCTAAGGAAAGGATAAGATCTGAATGTTTTGGCACTATTCCAACATCGTCCACTGTTCATCCAAGTCAAAAAGTTGGGCCTAAACCAGATGGGCCTAGTGAATATGTGAAGTGGACTAAGTACAAAATTATTAATGCTTCTCCTTCAAGGCCAATGCATCAGTGCATAAAAAGAAGTAGACCAAGTCAAATATCATTAATGGTGGTAAACCTAACAAGAGAAAGAAGATGAAAATAAGTGTCCTTGGGTTTTGTACATATCAAAAGGTATAGACAGTGAGAACATACAAAGCTGAGCACAAGTGTCTTCAAACTAGGAAAATCTAAGCCTGAACAACAAATTTCTTTGCCAAAGATAGCTTAAGTCAGATTGAATCAAACCCAGCTATACCAGTTAAAGCAGTTAAAGATCAAAGTCAAAAGAAGTTGAAACTAGAGATTTCCAATATGAAAGCATTTAGGGCTAAGCCAAAAGCTGTCAATCATATAAGAGGTGACCAAACTCAACAAGGTGACCACACTCAACAATATACTACATTGAGGGATTATGTACTAGAATTAAAGGAAAATACCCCCTACACAACTGTCAAAATAAAAAGGGAACCAAATCCAGAAGTTAATACAAGGGGTTTTTAAAGTATTTACATGTGTCTTGGTGCACCAAAACATGGGTTTAGGGCAAGGATGACGGATTTATTGGGATTAGTTGGTGCCTTCATAAAGGGTCCATTCCCACATCAATTATTGACGGTTGTTGCATTGGATCCCAACAATGGGATATACCCTCTGGCTTATGGTATTGCTAAAGCCGAGACCACAAAATCACAAAATCATGGACATGGTTTTTTGAGCAACTGGGAAGATCTTGACTTGGAATGCATAATTCAAATTTCACTTTCATTAGTGATAGGCAGAAGGTAATATGGAACTCAAGTTTCAATTTCACAATCATATGTATTTGTCTGATATGTTTATTTATATACTTGCATTGTGATAGAGGATAATATCGGCCATTGCCAAGGTTTTTCCAGCGGCAGAGCATAGATTCTTTCTTAAACATATACATGAAAATATGAAGCAAAGATGGAGTGGTAAAAGTTCAAAGATATGTTTAGAAAGTGTGCAACTGCTACAACAATCCCACATTTTAGGCTAGCAATGGATGAGTTGAAGGAGTTCAATAACGATGCGTATGGCTGGTTATATAAGATTACTTCTCACCATTAGTCTAGATCCTACTATTCAGGTAACATTCTATTCAACAAGAGTTACTTATCTATCTAACAATTTTGAACGTGAAAAAAAATATGTTTTTCACTTTCTTACAAGTAGGGATATGCCAAACTAGTTGATGGTAGGGATATGCCAATTATTAGCGCATAAGAGTGTGCTAGGGAGTATTTGATGATGAGAATAGGGATTGTTAATAAGATAATAGCCAAATGTGAAGGCTCTTAACACCTACTCCCACTAGGTTGCTAAAACTTATCTCAGATGAAGCTTGAGACGATATTGTATCTTGGAATGAGATGATAGGGACCAAGTTAGTGGTCCTTGGTCCGACCGGTGTGTGGTGAATGTGGTACAAATAACTTGCGCTTGCAGGTATTGCGAATTAACTCGTATACCCTCCAAGCATGCCACAGGCAGTTAATTGGAATATGGGACAAAACAACTTAAACCCAGGCTTACCAAAACAGTGGGTGCATCCTTGTTATAGATTGGACACATGGCGACAAGTTTACTAATACACCCTATTACTAGGAGAACTATGTGGCTTAAGTGTGACATTCCAACAAAAATCCCTCCACCCAATCATCATCCTCAACCAGGAAGACAAAACAAGAAGAGGAAGAAGTATGCAATACGCAAAATTGACATAACAAGAGAACATGCAAGGGACACACCATTCCAGTGCAGGTAAAAAAACAAGAAAAAAAAGAAAAGTTGCAAGTTGTCCAAGTCAATCTGCTCCAACTAAAAAAGGTCCAAATCAAGTTGCTCCTTCTAAAAAAGGTCCTAGTCAAGCTGCTCCAAGTCAAAAGTCAAACATGTCCAAGTCAAGCGGGTAGGGGAAAGAAGACTGCAAGAGGTGTTGCTGGTATGGGAAAGAAGAAAAATGTAGAAGGTGGTGCCGGTAAGGGTAAGAAGAAAAATGCACATCCAAGTCAAGCTGGGTGATCTTATTTAGTTAACTATTGTGTTTAATATAATAAGACTATGCATAAAAAGTTTTTGTGCAACTTCCTCTTTTCTTTTTAACCAACTTCTATTCTCGAAGCAATATAATATATTTCTGACTAAAACCATAAAAATTGGGGTGTTATAGAGAAACAACAGGGTGTGAACGTTATGGCAGTGGAAGTTTAAATAGGGTGGCTTTGGATGTGGCCGAGGAAGAGGCCATGGATCCAAGAGAAGTCGAGATGGTAATGAACTGTCTAACGGGATGCCATGTTACATGTTACAGTTGTTGTGAACAATCAATAGGGGTTAAGCTAGAGAAGACTTTGGATGTGACCGAGGTGGAGTTCGGGTGTTCGGGAAAGGTCGAGAATCAAGATAGTTCAAAAAGAAGGTGATTAAAGCTTGTGACTAAAGGGTGGGAACAAACGATTAAGGGGGTGAATGTTTGGGTTAAGCATTCATTTGGTTCATGTGCATGCATGGCTTGAAGCTTTAATAGTTTACTATGTTATAGTTTTATATATTATGTCCGTTTTGGGAAAATGATCTTGTTGGCTACAAGGATGTTACATAAGGTACGTGTTTCGGGTAATGTTGAATGTGCCATAATTGTAATGAAATTATTTATCAACAACGATATTGCATAAAATGAAAGTTGCAGGTTTCTCCGAAAGAAACAAAAGAGGATTTTTTTTTTTCTTCCAATTTTCTTGTTAGGAGTTCACCTTCAAAAAGCATTCTTCCGATCTCATTCGTTCCGGTAGGGGTGAGCAAACAAACCGAAAAAACTGAAAAACCGACCGAAACTAAAAACCGATGGTTCGGTTTTTACATTTTCAAAAACCGAAATATGCGGTTCGGTTTTTACTTTTCCAGAAACCGAAAAATGCGGTTCGGTTTCGGTTTTCGTCCAAAAACCAAACCGCAAAAACCGAACCGAACCGGTTTTATTATATAATAATATCCAATTAATATAATATGATTAAATAACTAAATAAATCAATTTTATAAATTCATATTCATTTTGTGAGTGGATTTATTATATATTTATCTTAACGTTTATATTTATATGTGTGTTTGTCGTGTCGCGTGTTTTGTGTGAATATACAAGTATTCAATAATGATTATACTACGTGTATGTTCAATTGTATGTGTATGTCTCATTTATATGTTTGTAATTGTAGAATTATGCAATAAACATTATTATACTTAGATTGAAAAAAAGTAAAGAAGAATAACAAATTTTGTACGTAAAACAAGTTTGTTGGTATAATTTGGCCATACCCAAATATTAACGGTTAGAAACCGAAAAACCGAACCGAAACCGATAACAAACCGAAAAAATCGAACCCCCAAACCGAACGGTTTCGGTTTTGAGTTCTACAAAAACTGAACATTGTGGTTCGGTTTCGGTTTTAGCCAAAAACCGACCCAAACCGAACCGTGCACGCCCCTACGTTCCAGCGCTGATCTAATATAATTTGGCATCTTGAAGAAGTCTCCAAATTGGTTAGTCATTCACAGAGTATTGATCAACTCTCAAGCATTGAATAACTATTGAAAATTATATTACAAAAATCAAGTTCATGTTTTTAATTATAGTGTTTTCTTGGTAAAACTTTTTGTAACAATTCTATCTTTTTGAAAAATTCCCCAATAGAAAATGAGTTTTTCAAAAGATGCTAGGCATTACTCAATTGTCAAAATTTAGCTCGTTAATTTTCATATCATGAATCTAGTCATTTTGCTGATCCCATTATATTTGTCACAAAACATAAATTCATAAAATAAATAATTTATTTATATAAATCACCCAATGTACACACGCACAAAGAACATGAACCTTCACATGTACAAGATTTTATAACTATCCAGGTTTCACTCAGCATTTTTAGATACTCATAGTAAAAAACTAATGTTGATGAGAACACGAAAAATTCTTTTACACTGGTCGAAACTCGAGGCCACATACAATGAGGCCAGACATAGTTCCTTCATGGCTTGTAAATTTCATATTCATAGAAAGAGAGTCATCCTTGAATTCATGAGCTGAGTTAAATTTCCACACTTGAATCTCCATCCATCCATCTTCCCTTTGTTTTGGAACCCGAGTAGTATCATGTATATTCAACGGGCTTGGGGTTATAAAATAAACAAATTCAGTCTCGTTGTTTTCTTTGTGGAGTAGGTCTCGTACTCTTACTGGATAATGCAGCCCCTGACATTTTTCTGAAAGCTTGAACACAAGGTAACACACGTATTCTGTATCTTGTGACAACATTTGACTTTTGATCGTGCAATTAAGATGAAATATGTTTTGTGGTAAAAGCTCAATCACCTCTTGAAATCTGCAATTAAGAACGGAGTTATTTACAAAGACAGAAAACTACATCCAAGAAGTGAAACTTTTGTCAACCATTTAATCAAAAAAATTAATTGTCAACTACAAATAAAAAAACATTGGGTTAGAAAATCTACTTTTTCATGTGACATCTACAAATTTGGATGTACCATCAAAATAGTTTAGTGGTTAAAACTTAAAAGTAGTGCTGGCAATTCGTGTGGGATTCAAACTTGTCAACCCCAACTTGTTTAAACATAACTTGAAACAAAACCCATTTAACCTGCTTATCTAACTCGGTTGGCGGTTTAGCGATTTACACAGGTTAATTGAGTTGGCAGGTTGCCCCTTTTAACCCATTTAACCCATATAGCAGTATAAAATTAGTATTTTCTTTCAAAAAAAACTTAAACGGGTTGTCGGGTCGACCTATTTAATCCAACCCAACCCAAACACAACCCGAAATCAGTTGACACCCAACCATAACCCGTTTATTTCTCTATCGGTCTTGGGTTGTGTTTCATGTAGTGTCAGGAATTGCCGCCTCTAGTTAAAGGAAACTGTAATAAAAATATCTATAATGAAGCAAACCTGGACTCAGCTAATGGTTTTGAAGTAAAAAGATCCTCATTAGAGAATTTGTATAAAACTGCCTTTGCCGAAAGCACAAGAAGTTTCTTTTCATTGACCTCGCCCAACCAGAAAAACTCGTCGTAGTTTCTGCATGCCTTATATATTTCTTCAAAGTTAGTTGGCAATTGTTGTACCTGATCCACATTGAAGTTTGATTTCAAGACTTGTTGGACTTCATTTAATTTTCCGATTTCTTCATGTTTCACCTGTATACAAACCATGTTAAATATGCAATACAGAACACGGTTATTAGTTTAATTTTTTGGTATGCACCTGACCTCTTTATATAATGTAAACAAAAGAGTGTAGAATGGAACCATGAGATATAATTGCAAACTTACTTTGTCAATTGCTCGAAATTCAATGCCTTCAACATAAACTGCACTTTCTCCGCAATAGTATGATGAAAAGCTCTCAAGTAGAAACTCAAAAACGAGATCTTCATTCTGATTCAAGAACTGGTACAACTCAATCATCATCCAGTCCTTGTCTCTCCATGTTGCAAAATATGCATGTAGACTTTCGAGTCCCTTTCTATACTTTAGGTTAACACACATCGGTTTACTAGAAAATATTCTTGAATCACAAAGTCTAAAGACTAAGAAGGCCCCATAAACAACATCTGGAGATAAAAATCGAGCGTCTATCTTAATTTCGATGTTCAAATTGGAAATATCTGACATCTCCACCACTGTCCCAAACCTGCACAAGTAATAAATATTCAAGTCTAAGTTAGTCATATCCTTTATTCCCAAACACTTCTACTTTTGAATTTCGTAATTTTTGGAACAAGAGTTTAATTTCTATATTTGAATTTATTGTACCAGACAAATCCCTATTTAAATAAAGGAAGGAATATTATAAAAAACATTGTCAAGATGCTTAGCAAAATTTATAATTCACGGTCATTGAACAAAGGACCCAAAACAGGGGCAAACCTCAACTACCTTATTAGAAGGTTTATAACATTATAGTTCCCAACCATATAGTGATTATTAAAATCTATTTTGTCATGTACAACATCAGTTCTCATTGTTGATATGTATGTATGCATGCAGGACTAATCTTGTAATTAACCTGATACTTAAACATTAAAAAGAGCTAATGATGAAGCACTACTCCTTTGTTGATTAACGCAGAGGATTAGTAGTTCTAGCAGAATATAGCCAAAGGGGTTCTTAAGTTTGATCCTATTTGATGATAATTATAATTATATGATTAATAATCATATTATACAACCGAAAACAACTTGTCATGCATTAAACGGTGAAGAGAATAACCTTATACTTTAACATTAAAAAGCATAACATAATTCTTCCAATAATGCATATGTTTGCTTATCATTAAAAACTAACAAAGTGGAGAGGTAGAGAGAATAACCTTGATTCTGAAAGTGATTTCAACTCATGTGGACAACTGTTTATGTAGGAAAACATTGTGGCTGAAACCATTTCATTTCTTTCTCCATTACCAACGAATGACAACAACTGTTTACAACCGAAATACAAATCAGACTCAATGTGTACGATGTATAAATGCATGTGTGATTTTGTATTATCTCTCAATAAGGAGAAGATACATAGACACCCAATAAAGGAGATATGAGAATAAACTGGTTACCACTTTGTCCTGTTGAAGGAGGATTCCCTTACAAAAAATGTTGTAAAGTTCCTCTTTCTTTTTGCTAGAATAGATTTCTGGGCACTTTGACATCTGGATTATTTCTTTATAGTCATTAGGCAATTTCGGCTCCCATAGCTCATGATCCTCCTATATATACATTAATCAATTAATAAACTCATATTTCATACAATTACTTTCTTACAGTTTATAAAACAGTTAAAGGCCATAGTTTAGATATATATAAATCAAAATTAGTTAGCCAATTTTGTCAAAATATAAAAACTTGCCTGAAATTCCAATGCTTTCTTGAGTTGTTTGACCACTTCATGAGCTGTTGGTCGTCTTTCTCTATTGTGATGTAAGCATTGAAGGGAAATCCTTGTAAAGGTAATATATGACTCTTGCACAATTTGTTTTTTGATACCCTTGAACACCAATTTATCAAGTTTTTCTACATAATAGTGGTGTTTAGCCAAAAAGGGTAAATAAAGATACTCATCATCTAGCTTTTCGGATGATAGTTTCCCACACAATATGTCAAATAAAACCGCACCCAATGAGAATATATCAGACTCTTTGGTTAAGAAGCCAGTTTTCGAGTATAGTGGGTCACGATAGCCAATTGTGCCTGTAACATTGTCGATGACGTAGTATACATCCTGATTTGTTGAACATACTAAGGAGAGCCCGAAATCACTAATTTTTGCTTTCCAATCATCAAGCAGTAGAATGTTGTTGCTGCTGATGTCCCTATGTATTACCATTTCTGGACTTGAAACAGTTCCATGAAGAAACTCCAACCCGACTGCAATATCGATGCATATTTTAAGCCGCATCACCCATGTAAGACTATCATCGCTCAAGTACTTATCAAGACTTCCTCTGGATGCATACTCATAGAGAATAATTTTCTCATCCTTTTCATCACAGTAGCCCAAAAGACCAATTACGTTTTCATGTTTATACTGCATAAGGATTTCAAGCTCTGTCACAAATTCAGCTTCTCCTTCAGCAGATTTTTTACCCAACCGCTTTGCAGCAATGAAGTTATGCCCATGAGTGTGACCCTTGTATACATTCCCAAAATCTCCATGTCCAATGAGATTGTCTTGATTGAAAGTTTCAGTGGCCGACTTTATGTCTTGAAGTGACCGTTTGAGGTTGTCCGTGTGGTTCTCCTGCGAATCATCAAACAATAAGTAGATAGATAAGTTAAAAATAACTGAACTATTTGCCATCTAAAACTCCTTTAAAGTTTCTAATAAGTTCAGGGTTACAGCTGTAAATCAGCTTAGTTGTTTTATTTAAGAATTAAAGAAGAAATATTTATACCTCATGGTCAAAAGAGGGGGGGTCGTGGATTAGGACTAAATGACTTAAACAGTAAGATCGTTATTTTTGTAAAAGTTTGAGGATTAAAAAATTAGTTACACAGTATAATGTGAGAAATGTCACGTACTACTATGAAGAATATATGAGGAGATTGTAAAATTATTAGAAAAAATTATGCACCTGACACTTTAATGCTCTCATGAGTTCGCTAATGACAACATCTATTGATGGGCGTTCGGCTTGAGTCATTGCTATACATCCAAAGGCGATTTTTGTAAATATGTCCAAAGACTCGTCATTGGGTCCTTTACTCAGAGAAAATACATGTTCATTTGTTTCTTCCTTTATCTTGTGATCAACAATTTTCATTAGTGTTCCCTTCTGAAAATGACGTCGTGCAATGGGTGCAATCCCACTCTTATCGATGTCGGTGAAAATACGATCATAGGCCACCTTTCCAGTCAAGATCTCGAATAACACAACTCCAAAAGAGTAAATGTCTGATTTCTTATTTAATCTTCCAAACTTCTGATACTCTGGATCCAAATACATATTTGTACCTGCGACCGTACTTTCAATTAAAGTACTTGCATCTTGATCTGCTGGGATTTTGGATAGCCCGAAATCGGCAATTTTCGCCACCCAATTATTGCCCAATAGAATGTTCGCGCTCTTGATGTCACGGTGTATTATCTTTTGTTTTTCTTGATCTGTGTTGGTGTGAATGTAATTCAAGCCATAAGCGACATCAAGACATATTTTCATACGTTGCATCCAAGTTAGATTAGTCAATTTATCACTGCTTCCCAAATATTCTTCAAGACTTCCTTTCGAAGCAAACTCATAGACAAGGATCATATGATCAGGACCTTCATCACAAAATCCAAGAAGCGAGATTATATTTTTGTGTTTACAACTCATCAACGTTTCGATTTCTACATTGAACCCTTGTTCTCCTTTTGGACTGTTGATTCTTTTTATAGCGACCGTGCTAAGTTTTTTGCGAAAACCACAATTATTTTCCCCATCTTTCGATGATGAATCGCTGCTATCAAAGTGTTCGAGTTGTGCCTTGTATACCATACCAAATGCACCTGACCCAATGAGATATTTGTCGGAAAAATTGTTGGTTGCCAACTCGATATCATTATGTCCAATCTTCAAGTGTCCCAAGTTCTTCCACTGCAACATAAACAGCATAAATGCTAGTAAGATATGGGAGTGAAATTATAAGGAAATTGATTTTATAACTGATAGAAATCTATACAATATGTGAACATTTCAATCCAACACTCACTTAAAGAAATCATTGATGATAAAAGATTTAAAAATTTTACTAATTGTGATGTTAATCTATACTATTATATAAAGCGTTTAAGTTGTGTCTTCTATCAAAAATTAAGATAAAGAGCTCCAATCATGGAGTGACATGTGTCATTTTTCAACTAAAAAAACACTTCAATTTTCAAATTGAAATATCTTTTTATCTATTTTTTTTATAATCTAATTTCACCATATTTTCTAAAATTTTGTGCTCTTTAATTCAAGATCCATTTCGATATGTTTTTACGAGTTTTTAGTTTTTACATTTTTAGTGGGTTTATTTTTTATTCAAATTTTTTACAACTTCAACCTTTATTCCAATCAATACAAAACCTGTTTCGTCAAAATTATATACTTTCTGGGGGAGTGTTTGACGGGTAAGAGACTATGAGGGTCTTTGTATATGCGAGAATAATGATGTCACGAGAATGCTACGAGAAACACAAACAAACAAATACAACAAACACATATACATTCGGAGTGTTGTAAAACGAACACATATACATTCGCCACCGATGTGCACTAATATCCGACTAGTTATTATAACAAACTCTTAGTCCCCAATATATCCTCGACTAATGGATTCCTTAAACTTCAATATATACCATTAACGGCTTAAAAATGATTTGTGATTCGTAAGTGTGACTATATGTCACGTCTAACAACAATTAATTATGCATGTTAGTTGATTTTACCATAATTTATGTGTGATGATTAAGAAAAACATTAAATATTGTCACTATGATGAAAATAGGGAAAATAACTTAAAAAAACATCATACTTGTCTAAAAATACATTTTTGGGTATCGAGCAAAATTTTTTGCTTATACGCGCACTGAACTTTCAATTTCAGACTTTTTGAGGTACTAAATATTTAATTTCGGACTTTTTGGAGTACTTTTATGACA
This sequence comes from Chrysanthemum makinoi, assembly GCA_910596185.1. Classification (NCBI taxonomy): domain Eukaryota; kingdom Viridiplantae; phylum Streptophyta; class Magnoliopsida; order Asterales; family Asteraceae; genus Chrysanthemum; species Chrysanthemum makinoi. The sequence goes on from OU343217.1 coordinate 13,802,564, forward strand.
TTTTTGCCCCTGTATTTTTAATAATTTGAGGGGCAAAAATGACACAAAGTACCTCAAAGGGTCCGAAATTGAAAGTTAAGTACTCATATAAGCAAAAAAATTTGTTCGATGCCCAGAAGTGTATTTTTAGACAAATATGATATTTTTTAAAGTTATTATCCCATGAAAATACTATTAATATGGATATACGAATGTAAGTACGTAACTTATAAAGTTACAATGTATGCATATACTTGACAGTTGTATGGCAATCTATTGTGGAGAACGTGGTTTTAACATATGTTGGTGATTTTGCATCACCGATGTTATTTAAGTGTAATGGATTGACTTAGTTGACCAATGTGTAATTGTGATAAATGTTCAACAAGTCGGGGTTGTGCGGAGTGCACACTTGTATGACATTATTATGATTATCATTCGGGGGCGAAGCCCCGAATGACGGGGGTCCGGGGCAGCGGCCCCAGTGCTTAGCAGGTCCAAACCCGGGTGGCACGCCCCGGCTGAGTCGAGCTTTCCACATTGAATATAAAAATTCTGGCAATTTAACCCTAATATTTAACTGATTTGGCGGTTAATTTAACTCCTATAGCAGTTGTAACCGACCATCAGTTTTTTTGTCATATATTCGAATTCTGGTTCTGTTCATAATTTACAAAACATATTCTCAAGTTTAAATATGAGTTTTATCCGATTTGAGATTTCGGTAGAACCACCGAAATACTTCAATCTGATAGTGTTTACACGACTCTCAGATTACTGTGATCCAAATTTAATAACATAGATTGAAGTATTCTATGATCATGACCTACGGAGAATCTGTGAAGGACATGACGAGCAAGTTCGATAAGTTGGCAAAGTTTGAAGGGCAGTCCGAAATGGGATGAGAATGAAACTTTGGATACAACCAGGAAGAGGATGAAGTGGGAGAACGACGACTACATATGTCGTGGTCACATTCTGAACGGTATGTCTGATTCCCTATTTGACATCTATCAAAATGTTGAATCTGCAAAGACACTGTGGGAGCCCCTAGAATCCAAATACATGGCAGAAGATGCTTTTGTAAAGAAGTTTCTTGTGAGTAATTTTATGAATTACAAGATGGTTGATACCTGTCATGGAACAATATCATGAGATGTTAAGGATTCTGGGACAGTATACCCAACATAATTTGATGATGGATGAAGCCATCTCGGTTGCAGTTATCATTGATAAATTGCCTCCTTACTAGAGAGAATTCAAACATGGTTTGAAACATAAAAAGGAAGAGTTAAATTTGGTTCAACTCGGTAGTCATCTACGAATTGAGGAAGGATTACGAAATCAGGAACTTGATAATAATCCTAACGGAAAGAACCAAATTGGATCTTCTTCTGTTAACATGGTTGAAGGAGATGGAGTCAAAAATTCTAACAACAATTTTAACAACAACAACAAAAGAAAGTTCAAAGGTGGTGATGATAAATTTGCCAACAAAAAGGGTACTTTGACTTGTTGGAAATCTAACAAGCCTGGTCATATGAAGAAGGATTGTCGCTCTAGAAAGGGCAATAATGGCGCTGGTCCAAGTGGGTCTAAGGATCCTGATAAGCAACAAGGTTATAATTCTGATTTTGTACAGAATTTTGATAATGTTTTACATTATGTTTCTGTAATTTTAATTTCTGATGCATTTTATGTACAGGATGATGAAGTTGCTTGGTGGGTTGATTCGGGTGCAACAAGTCATGTTTGCCAGGATCTTCGTTGGTTTCAAGTATGTAATCCGATTGAAGACGGCTCATGTGTAAAGATGGGAAATGTTGCAACCAAACCAATCAAAGGAATAGGGCGTGTTTTATTAACTTTCACTTCTGGAAAAACTTTATATTTAGATAATGTATTGTATGTACCCGGGATTCGAAAGAATCTTGTTTCTGAAATTGTGTTGAATAAGTTTGGCTACAAACAAGTGTTGGAAAGTGACAAGTATATCTTGTCAAGACATGGTTCATTTGTTGGATTTGGTTATGTTTGTAATGGAATGATTAGATTAAATTTGAATTATCATTTGTTTAATGATTCTGCTTGTATGGTTACTTCTAGTCATAGCAATAGTTTAAGCAAATCTGAATTATGGCATGCTAGACTAGGACATGTTCATTACAAGAGAATGAAAGATATGTCTAGAATGAGTTTAATACCTGCTTTTGATATGAAACCAGTAAGTTGCAAGACTTGTATGTTAATTAAGATCACTAGACATCCTTTTAAGAGTGTTAATCGGGAAAGCAAAGTATTAGATCTCATACATAGTGATTTATGTGATTTTCATGCCAATCCTTCACTAGGACATAACAAGTATGTCATTACTTTTATTGATGATGCATCTAGATATTGTTATGTCTATCTACTGCATGCTAAACATGAAGCTCTAGATAAATATAAAATTTATAAACAAGAAGTAGAACTTCAAAGGCAAGATTTGATAAAAGTATTTCGTATTGATAGAGGTGGTGAATATTATGATCCAGTTTATTTTCAATTGACTAGAATAATACATCAAACCACAGCTCCTTACACGCCACAACAGAATGGTGTGGCTGAAAGGAAGACTTTAAAGGAAATGGTGAATTCCATGTTATCCTATTCTAAGTGAAGGGTTTTGGGGTGAGGCTATGTTGACAGCCTGTTATATTCTAAATAGAACTACAAACAAAAATAAACAAACACCTTATGAAATTTGGGCCAAGAAGGTACCAAATTTGACTTATTTGAGGGTTTGGGGCTATAGAGCTGTTGTAAGACTAATTGAACCCAAAATGAAAAATCTGGGTGAGAAAGGTATAGATTGTATCTTCATTGGGTATGCTGAGCATTCCAAGTGTTATAGGTTTTATGTTATAGAACCTAATGATTATGTGTCGGTGAACTCTATAATAGAGTCAAGAGATGCAATATTTGATGCAGAACGGTTTACGTCTATACCAAGACCAAGAGGTATGATTCAGCCATCTTCGAGTAATATAGTTGAAGATGATGTTGAAGGTACTGATGACGTACTAGGAAAAGCACTAGGACAAGAAAAGCTAAGTCTTTTGGGTCTGATTTTCAACTGTATTTAGTTGAAGGAACAAGATATACGACTTTATCTCAACGTGAATATTGCCTCATTATTGAGGATGATCCAAGGACTTTGAGTGAAGCAATGGCTTCTAGGGATGTTGCTTTCTGGAAAGAAGAAATTCAAAGTGAGATTGATTCCATCATGCAGAATGATACTTGGGAAGTCACTGATTTGCCTCCTGGATGCAAAGCATTAGGAAGTAAATGGATCCTTAAAAGGAAGATGAAAATGGATGGAAGCATAGACAAATATAAAGCCAGATTGGTTATCCAAGGCTTTAGACAAAAGGAGGGAATTGACTTCTTTGATACTTATGCTCCTTTTGCTAGAATTTTCACTATTAGATTGTTGTTAGCTCTTGCAGCTATACATGATCTAGTTATTCACCAACATTCTTAAATGGTGATTTGGATTAGCAAATTTACATGAAACAACCTGAAGGGTTTGTGATGCCTGGACATGAAAACAAGGTATGTAAATTGAAGAAATCATTGTATGGTCTGAAACAAGCACCAAAACAATGGCATCAAAAGTTTGATGATGTGGTCTTGTCTAATGGTTTTGCTTTAAACCAAGCTGACAAGTGTGTGTATAGCAAATTTGATGCTTCTTGTAAAGGAGTTATAATTTGCTTATATGTGGATGACATGTTGATCTTTGGTACTGACCAAGATCAAGTTGATAAGACAAAGGAATTCTTGTCATCTAATTTTGATATGAAAGATCTGGGGGAGGGTGAGGTGATTGAGGAAACAATGGTATCTCTGTTTCTCAATCACATTATATTGAGAAGATACTGACAAAGTTTAACTTTGCTAATTGTTCTCCTGTTTATACTCGAGTAGATCCTACTGTGAAGTTTCGACCTAATAAAGGAACTCCAGTGTCTCAGCTAGAATACTCTAGAGCTATTGGATGTCTTATGTATGCCATGATTAGCACTAGACCAGATATAGCTTTTGCTGTGGGAAAGCTTAGTAGGTACACTGGCAATCCTAGTGCTCTACATTGGCAAGTTCTAGGTCGAGTTATTCAGTATTTGAAAGGAACCATGGATTATGGTTTGACTTATATTGGTTATCCTTCTGTTTTATAAGGTTATTCCGATGCCAGTTGGATTAATAACATGGAGGATCACTCATCTACGAGTGGTTGGGTATTCCTTCTTGGAGGAGGTGCTATTTCTTGGGCTTCAAAGAAACAGACTTGTATTAAAAACTCAACTATGGAGTTCAATTTGTTGCTTTAGCCTGCGGTGTAATGAAGCTGAGTGGTTGAGGAATTTAGTTTATGAAATTCCTTTGTGGCCTAAACCGATATCTAACATTTCTATCAGATGTGATAGTGTTGCTACCTTGGCTAGGGCTTATAGTCAAGTGTACAATGGCAAGTCTAGACACTTAGGTGTTAGACATAGCATGATTCGTGAGCTTATAATGAATGGTGTGATATCTGTGGAGTTTGTAAGAACTCAACTGAATTTAGCCAACCATTTAACCAAAGGGTTAGCAAGAGATCTCGTACGCAAGGCTCTGGGATGGGTTTAAAGTCCATCTAATTAAATCCTTGTATCAAGATACCCAATTCCCATCTAACGTAATGTTAAATGCTGAATTCAATGTGGAAAGCTTGATATCTTTGGATTGGAACACATAATTACATCATCCCACGGTATGTGTTGAGAACTGCAAGATAAAGGAGGTTGAAATTATATTTCTTAATGGTTTTTTGACAAATTGCATGTGTAGGTGCAAGAGTAAAGAACCACCTATATAAGCATGAAGTTTAGCTGTTTTAAGAAGCTTGGGACTTGGTTTTGATATGCTTATTGAAGGATAGGACACAAGCTAGTAAACATAGTGTCAAGTGGAACATGTGAATGTGTAAACTGTTGTGTATATTATCTTCATGTATTCACTATGAATAGAAGGAGTTCAATCCTTAATGACACTCTTATATTCGAATATTTGGAATGCTAATGTACTAATGTGAAATTCCATCGTCTCAACATTTCATTTATGCATCAGTTTGTTGTTTGTTATGAGTTTGTTTTAAGTTAATCAAGATTACACTTAAATGGGGGAGGATTGTTGGTGATTTTTGCATCACCGATGTTATTTAAGTGTAATGGATTGACTTAGTTGACCAATAGGTAATTGTGATAAATGTTCAACAAGTCGGGGTTGTGCGGAGTGCACACTTATATGACATTATTATGATTATCATTGAGCCAGAATGACAAGGGGGCCGGGCGCCCACATTGCCGAGGTCCAGGCGGCTCTGGTGGGTCGAGCTTTCCACATTGAATATAAAATTTCCGGCAATTTAACCCTAATATTTAATTGATTTGGCGGTTAATTTAACTGCTATAGCAGTTGTAACCGACCATCAGTTTTTTTGTCATATATTCGAATTCTGGTTCTGTTCATAATTTACAAAACGTATTCTCAAGTTTAAATCTGAGTTTTATCCGATTTGAGATTTGGTAGAACCAGAAATACTTCATCGATAATGTTTACGACTCAGTTACGTGATCCAAATTTCCTAACAAATTTCGTAATCCTTCCTCGTAGCATGTTCGATGCCCAGAAGTGTATTTTTAGACAAATATGATGTTTTTTTAAGTTATTATCCCATGAAAATACTATTAATATGGATATACGAACGTAAGTACGTAACTTATAAAGTTACAATGTATGCATATACTTGACAGTGGTATGGCAATCTATTGTGGAGAACGTGGTTTTAACATATTGTTAACTTAATATATAGCGGTCTCGTTTTGTTTTAGACTATAATTTAATATTGCAAAATAAAACTTTAAACAACTTCGATTACATATGATTTGAGCAACATCTAGATTTTATATCATTTGACAGAATTTCATGATGTTCGGGGAATAATACAAACACCCGAAACCTCTTTGAAGAAACATCTATTGTGATAAAATGATTCATTAGTGATATTGCTACATCAACATTGATGTACGAAGTGAATGATTCTTACAAAAAACTTTTTTTAAACATATTAAATTACTTATCCATATCATTGCTCTTTTATATTTTATGTTTTTAAGTCGTTTCTAATCATGCAAATGTCTTTTAATGTCATTTTACATTTTATAGTTACACCCACAACTAACTTACCAAACATTTATATAAAAATAAAAATTAGAGTTTGTAGTTATCACTAAGAGCTAATAGTTTTCCATTTATATTTACATGCTATCAACTTACAATTATCAATCTACAACTAGTTTTACCAAACATACACTTAATATCAATTAACGTTTTTGATAAAAAGGTTGTTAGGCAACATGGTTTAAAAGAAGCATTAAAATTCTAACCTTGTTTATTTTAATGATGCTAAACAAGATTTAGAGCCTGGGGTATCGTGGTGCCATTCATAGCGCCAAACCCACCGGCCCAAAATGACGAACGGCGCAACACTACGAACCTGGCGCCATTCATGCTCGCGCCGTATTTGAAAGCCCACACCATTCATATTTTTTTTCTTTTATGGTCAAATTCGAACGTTGGAATTGAATGGGAGAAGAAAAGGAGCGTTTGGTAACGGTAATATTACCGTTTGGAAGTGATTTTGAACAAAAGAAAAACCTTTTTAACCCACTAAATTACCTATAAATACACTCAAAAATCACACAGAATTCCAATATATTTCATAACATATTACTATCTACTTTTCTCAATTTTTTTCCAACCAAAATGAATCCCAACTCACCATGGATTAACAACATTCTCAACGACCCGTCGAACCAAATAACGGGCTCATCTTCAAATCCGGCCAACGATCCGGGCTCGTCTTATAATCCATACAATCAATCGCCTTACTTTCCTACCTTCCCAACAAACCCATACATGAATCCCGAAGAACAATTACTATTTAGTCAATGGAAATTGCTACAACATAATCAATTTTCTCAACAACAACATCAATAACAAAATCAAGGCACCGCTTCCCAACCAAATTCCAACCATGCATCCTTCCATCCACGAGACGAAGACGAAGACAAATATGAAGATGAAGACGAAGATGAAGAAAAGGTGGTCCCGACCCCGACGTCAAAAAAGACGAAGGGGAAGACGAAGAAAACCACCAAAGGTGGTACTCTACCTCGTAACGTGTGGACCCAAGACGAGGATTTGATTTTGGCGGAGTGTTTCATTCAAATATCCGAGGATCCAAAAAGAGGTGCGGATCAATCAAATGATACGTTTTGGTAAAGAGTTCTCGACGTATACAATATGGAAGCCGAGAAACACAAGTGGACTATTCGTTCCAAGAACATGTTGAAGGGAAAGTGGACTCCAATGAATAAAGAGGTTACCAAGTGGAATTTGTTTGTGAATGAAACAAGTGTTATAAGTGGGGAGAGTGATAAAGATTTTATGGCGAGGGTGCATTCTTTGTATAAAACGGTGACGGTTGGTGACTTTAAACACATAAGCGCTTGGGGCTTTTTGAAAGACAAGCACAAGTAGAAAAATCCCGAATCGACATTGGCAAGGCGAAATCGTCTTCAGGTTACGGAGGAGGAACCCGAGCATTTTGGACCAGACGCATTGCCACGCCCTGATGGCATGGACCGTATTTCTAAGAGTCAACGTTCGTCAAACTCGAACGCAGTTCCAGTTCAAACCCGACAATGTTTCAAGAAATGATGCAACAACAATACGAGTTAGACCACAAGGAAAAGATGGATGTAATCGAACAAGAGTCACTCGCTAGAGTTACTTTATATGAATCTCAAAAGATTGCCGAGGTGATGCGTGTGCTACAAATGGATACAAGCAAGATGGATCCGATCGACGCGACGATCGTGAAAGCCCAAAAGCACAAATCCGGTCAAAGTATCCAACCGACGAGTATTAGGTTTTTATTTCTATGTTTATGTGCTAGTTTTTTATTTTTATGAAACTTTTTTTTTCTTAATTAATGTAATTTTTTTATTTTTTATTTTATTATTTTTTAATGAAGTTTATTTTAGTTAATATTATGTATTTTTTATGTAAATGAAAAAAATGGAGAAACGGCACCACTTTTTCGGTGCCAGCGATGCCGCACAAAATGTGATGCCAAAGGTTTTCTGGTGCCGTTTCTGTTTTGCTGACGTGACACTTCTTTTAGAGAACGGCACGAGCCGAACGGCTCCACGATACCTGATGCTCTTAAAATTAGAACGTTACTTTTGATACATTTCACACATTAAAATTTTACAATTATCTTACTACTGTAAATATTTTATAAAACAAAACATATGGTGTTAATTGATTTTGCTTACAGCTACTTCTGAACGCTAGTGCTTACAAATTGCTAAACATTCACTTAATAAAACGAAATTATTTAATACTTTCATATTCACCACATTAATTATAAAAAAAAAAAGTTAGTTTTATGTAATATTTATAGTCTCAATATAATATCAATGTTAAAAAGATTATAATGTAAAATCAAAATCACATACGTTTAAAACCATAATTGTTTGGTACTTAAAAGAAAACGTATAAAAAGAGTTTAAAGAGTTTAATTACCTTCAAGTGATTGGTTGATGTACCGTCAACTACATTCCTGGAAAGATCCTATAATAATATTTGCAAGAGAAAAGGAAATGAGTTGATAATATACAATTATTGTTACATGAAGTTGATAAAAGAAGTTAATGTTCTTACTGGGTTTTCGTGTTTCCATTGAAGATCATACGCTTTCTCAAGTCTTTTGACAACCTGATCTATATATGGCCGATCTGCTCTTTCCTCTTTTACGCAGCCATATGCTGTTTCTGAGAAGATTTTTAATGCTCTTGGGTCCATCTGTTTCCGTAAATACGGATCGATCATATCATCCAAATGAGATTTGGCCAGCTGACTTAATAACCCATCTTTCAACTTATCTTCAAGTTCATTTTCGCCTTCGTCTTCATCTTCGTCTTTGCCATCGTTTGCACTCCTTCCGCACAAGACTTCTAGTAATACAACACCGAATGAAAACACATCTGACTTGTGGGTCAAACCTCCAGTCTTTTTATATTTAGGGTCCAGGTATACATTCTCGATAACATCACGAGTAAGGACAAGGCGATGCCTCCGAGCTACTGTATTTTTCAAAGAATGTTCAAAACCAGATAACTTGGGTTCCCATTCATCATCAAGTAAAATATTCGAGCTCCTGATGTTGCAATGTATGACACTAAAATCACGTCCAACATCATAATGGATGTAACTCAATGTCTTCGCAACACCAACGCATATCTTCAACCTTTGCATCCATGTGAGGGTCGGGTCACTTAGATATGTTTCGAGAGTTTCGTTGGCCTCCTTCTTGTATATGATGATATTATCTTCCTCGTCCTCATAAAACCCAATAAGAGACACTAGATTCTTATGTTTGAGACTAGAAAGCATAGAAATCTCCGTCCAAAACTTTTTGCTCTCATGGAGAAAGAACGACTTCAAAATAATATCGATGCATTGTTCCAAATGTAAGAGACGGCCTTTGTAAATCGCCCCAAGCTTAATAAATTCGATAATATTCTCAACAGCAAAATTGTTGGTTGCTGATGCTATATCTTCCCAGCTGAGTTTTAAGTGAGAAAGATCATTGAGGAAATACTTTGTCTCTTTGCTGACATTGGACTCAACACGTGTAGGTATGGAGGTCAATGATCCCTATATGTACGAAATAAGACAACATTACCAAGTGTTCCAAAAATGACACGTGTATATATGGAGTTCACGTTTCTTAAATTCGAGTGACTTGCAACAATATTAATAGGTAAATAATTACCTTGTCATGACTGGATGATATATCTTCAACTTTGGCCGCAACTATTGAATGTTCCTTTAATTTCATAAATACAGTAATAAGTAAATACTAGTAGTTTAACTTGTGTTAATATTAATATTATCAATAAATATAGATTATTAGAAAAGAAATATGAAAGAAAAAAACCGTCTTACAACAATTTGATGTTCCATTTGAAGTTTCAACGCGTTCTCAAGTCGTGTGACAACCTCACTTATATCCGGGCGTTGAGATCTTTCTTCATTCAAGCAATCATATGCTGTCTTCGTGAAAACGTTGAATGATTGCGGATCCATTTGGTTCCATAGAACTGGATCAATCATCTCATCTAGTATTTTCTTTTTATAATGAAAAATCGCCATTGGGCCCAAATACTTATTATCTTGGCCGTCAATAACTGATTCCCTACCACAGAGCAGTTCAAACAAAACTATCCCAAAAGAGTAGATATCTGACTTGTGGTTCATACTTTTAGTCTCAATATATGTTGGGTCTCTATACCCATTTGCATACGGAACTCTATTGATATGAAAAGAATTGTGCCTTTGGGATGCTTTAATCTTCATGGAACATCCAAAATGGGATAACTTGGGTTGCCAGTCATCATTTAATAAAACTGTGCCACTGTTGATGTTGTAGTGTATTACGCTGAAATCGCGTGGCTCGTCATAATGAATGTAGCTCAATGCTTGCGCAATACCAACAGATATCTCCAATCTTCGCACCCATGTCAACGATATTGGGTCACTTAGATAGTTGCTGAGACTAAATCTGGTGTCAAGCTTGTAAATGATGATTTTCTCATCATTCTCATCACAAAACCCAACAAGAGAAACCACATTTTTATGCTTGAGACTAGAAAGCATGGAAATGTCCATCCAAAACTCTTGTTCTTTTTCATCCCATTCTTTATTCCACCTCTGAGCATGGATATCAATCAGCTCGCCGGACCACAACAGCTGCCCCTGATAATGATTACCAAATCCACCTTCGCCTCTGAAATTTTCTTCATCAAAGTTGTTGGTGGCGGATATTACATCTTCAAGGGGGATTTTTAAGTGAGCAAAGTCGTCATGATTGACCGAAGACATCATGTATGTGTCGGTTTGTTTATCTGAAGCGAATGAGTGTTTGGGTAATATACATAAAAATCTGATCGGTGGTTTGGGTTACAAAATGAGGCTAATTGAACGAGATCTGAAAGAAGAAATACACAAAGAGTAGCTAGGGGGTGGACTGGTAGTCAATAGTGAATAAGGAGTGAGGTAGGTGGTGGTGATATGAATGTGTTTAGCATGCGTTTGTAGATATGTGGTTGTGGATGACTGGATGAGTATCTATATATCTTTGCATATTTATATTCTATTCATAAAAAGACTATATTGACTTTGCATTTGTATACGAAGCTTCCTTTATTTGTTATACTAGTACTGTAGTATTTACTGCTACTTATAATGTCGGTACATGCACGTTTTTTCTTTTTTTTTATGTAATATATTTTTTTTATTAAAAAACAAATACTTTAATTTTTTTTTTGCTTTAAAAAACAAATAAACACTTTTATTTTATAATTTTGAGGCGTTTTAGCATAATTCTTCGAATTTGAAAAAATGGGGTCATGGGTCAAATTGTCTAAGAAAGATAGTTGCTTTGAATATCAGTTTTAAGTATAACAATTTTTTAGGATTGCAAATCTCATATTGTTTTTATAAATCATTAAAGTGTTTTGGTTGGTTGTTTTTATCTGCTTATTTTGATGCCAAATAAACACATTTATTGTCCATTTAAAAACTAACTTTGAGGTTTTTAAAGTGTTTGGATTGTTAAGTTCATTTGAACCCAAATAGTAAGAAATGGGCGGATCTAACTTGAGGTTTTTGTTATTTGTTGGTTGACATTTGAAATTTTATAGTGTTTTTTGTTATTTGTTGGTCCTTCTTGATTGCCACATAAGTCACCAAAATTATCTTGAATATTGATGATGTCATGTCTTAATGTGAGTATTAGAACTGTACCTAATTACTACTTTATTGTTTATTGGGTGCTTGGGTTTGCATAAGTTTATCTGCAATGGAACATCTTTTCTCAGATACACTGGGGATATAGATGATAGGAGTTCTACGATGTCATTTTACAATATAGTAGTTGTTGCTATCAATATAGTTGTATACAATGCAGGAATGTCATCATTTTCTTCTCTTGACATAGAGGCAATATAAGTTGAAAGCTTTAATCGTTGTTAGGGGTGAAGCAAACGGACCGGACCGGACCGACATGAAACCGCCGGACGAACCGAAACCGGCCGGACCGATGGACCGGCGGTCCGGTCTCGGTAGGGTTTTAGAATTCGGTCGGTTGGTCGGTCCAGGTTCGGTCCGGACCATAAACGAAATTTAGCCTTGTTGGACCGGACCGACCGGCCGAACGGACCGGACCTGACCGATTCGGTCTCGGTCTCGGTCAAGGGTTTTTGCCAGATTCGGTATCGGTCCGGTCCGGTTTTTCTCGGTCCGGTCCGGTTTTCGACCGATGAGCACCCCTAATCGTTGTTGATAGAATAAGGGAAACCTACATGATACACAAAACGATAATGAGTTCATATATGTATTCAAAGAAAACACTATAGATGAATAATATATCCTAACCTAGCATCGTATTTAGTCATGCTAGAGGCCATGTGCAAATGAATCGTGTAACACCCCCAAATCTCGGTACAACGAAAGACTTAATCAAGTTTTCGGGGCGTTACTTTTAGTTAATTTATCGCACACAAGTAAAATAAAAGATAATCATTTAGCCATTTAAAACAAATCCCAAATCAAATATTCAAACATTTAATCCGAAGATATAAATTTTAGGCCCAAAACATAGTTTAACAAAATAGGTACCCATTGTTTATCAGTGGAAAATGATCCTTGAACCACGCCTCCATGCCAAGCTTCCACACATCAAGTAATCAAAACATCTCTCAAATGCACGAGAAATCATGCTAAAGGTCGTTTACGCTTGGTGAGTTCATAGGTTTAAGTTCAACAAAATCATAGTGGACCGTAAGAGTTGATTTGCTATATAAGACCTAGATAGGCAAATCTGGTTTCACACACCTGATCCTACCGGATCTCAATCATATAATCAGTTACTTTCGGGCCCCTGCGACTCTAGTCCGGCACATGCGTGGCAACCTCTAACGGTTGCCAACCGGGCTAGGTCGAGATAGAAGTCTATTCTTAGTTAGGCACGGTAAAACCTAGACTAAGGCAACAACTATCGCACATCTATCTACTCGGTCAAGCATATAAGCAAATCCAAAAGTTTTAACGGTCCAAGCAGTAGCATGATTCTCACCCAAAATAGTTCAAAATGTAGTTAAAGCGTATATAAAAGTGGGGAATGAAACTCTCAATGCAATCAGCCTTACAAATATCTACAGAAGATAAC
>OU343217.1:13816029-13839803 GCA_910596185.1 Chrysanthemum makinoi
CCATTTTGCTCACACCAAACCAAATCCTTTTATTTTGATTCTTTGACCGATCTTGGATCAAAGAATCAAAATATGAGTTTGTTTTAGGTTTTGGACCTTCTCACCCCTAAATCAGTTTGTTTCTCCTCTTGGGCTCCTCCAATGGAGGTGAGTATGTGCCTTTCGCAGGTTTGGCCGTGTCCTTTTAGAAATTTCCATTGTTGCCCGTGGGAAATGGCGGGGCTAAGGGGTTTCTGTTGGTTGCCCATATTAAGCGCTCCATTTGTCGCTGGACGATCTGGGGGCCTTGAGAGAGGCGCTTTCGCTGACCGTGGAATTGTTTGTTTCGTTGGGGAGGCTTTAAAGGTCTCGGATCGCTGGTTGTGTGGGTGTGGCGCCTACATGCTCTCGCGGGCATGCCATCATGAGGATGGGTTGGCTTGGTTCAAGTGGGTTACTGAGATGTTGAGGAGTTTATAGTGGGGATCGCTAGGCCACGGTTGGGAGGAAGTGGTTCCTTTGGGGAGGTGGTGGTGGATGAAGTTCTCCTTGATCGTGTGTTCTCCCCTACCTATCACGATCGGCAAGAGCATCCCTCATAGTTGTCGTATGGCTTTTCTCATGCTTTAGTTGTCGCCTGGTAAAGTGGCGGCTATGCCAACATCTATTGAGGCGTGGGTAAAACTTTGTTGTTACCGCTGTTACGCTACGTGGTTTTCCGCCTTCTAACCGCCGAGCGCAAGTCCGGTAATAGGAAGTCTTTGCAATGCCTTAGTATTCAACGGTCGTTGTCGCTTGGGGTGGGGATGGTTTTGATGAACTTATTCTCTCGCTTTTTGCCCAACCCTTGAGGGTGGCCCCGGGAGGATGGCTGGCTCGGGTCCGGTAGCTCTCCAGCGGTGTTCTAGTGTTAAACAATGTTTGAGGAAAGTTTCGGACGGGCATTTCACTCTGCGGTGTTAAAGTATTATGTTCTTCGGGGTTGCACCTATGGTACTGATACTTTGGATGGCATTGTTGGCTAAGCATCCCATACTTCCTCCCCGGTTATGCCTGTTTCTTGCTCGAGCCTCCACTTGTTTGTGGATGTTGATAGCGTTCTTGGGTGTATTCAATCTTTCCCAAAAGGGACTTCTTGTGGCGGGACGGATTGAGGCCCAAACACATTTTAGATGCTTTTATGGAGAGGGTCGGCGATGGCTGTTGGGTTACTAAGGCTTATCTGTGGTGGTTAATTTATGTTTGGGGGGGGGAGGTGCCCTAAGGTTTTGGCGGAGTTTGTTGCATCCGCCCTCACACCGCTGCTCAAACCGACAATGGGATTAGGCCTATTGCCGTGGGCACGATTTGGAGGAGGCTGGTATCCAAGGTGGCTATGGGGGGTGTCAAGAAGGAGATGTCCAATTACCTTGGTGATTTTCAGTTTGGAGTGGGAGTCCCTAGTGGGGCAGAGGCCGTGCTCCATAGCCCAAGAGATTCTTACATGAGTTTCATTCAGATGGGTCATTGGCTATGCTTACTGTTGACTTCTCAAATGCCTTCAACTTGGTGGATCGGACTACCCTTCTAAATGAGGTTCAACTCGATGCCCGTCTATTTCCCTATGGGTAGATTTTTATATGGTGGTCTTCGGCGAGGTTATATGTGGGTGACGACTATATTTGGTCCACCACTGGAGTTCAGCAGGGGACCCTTTAGGGCCTCTTCTTTTTGCCTTAGTTTTGCACCCACTTGCCCACCGGATTAGGGATTGTTGCAGACTTCTTTTCCATGTGCTTGTATTGATGGATCGATTATCGGTGACACTAAAGAGGTAGCTAAAGCCTTAGATATTATCATGGTTGGGGCCCCACGGGCCTTGAACTCAACATTAAGAAAATGAAGTTTTTGGCCCTCATGAAATGGGGTGAAGGTACAGGATGGTTTGTTTCCCCACGGGATTGGGAGGCCGACATTGGGTGTGAAACTCCTTGGAGGCGCTGTAGCCCTGGATGTGGTTTATTAGCGTTTTGCGTGAAAAGGGCGCCTCGCGTCTTTGTGGAACTAATGAGTTGTCTCACAAGTCTCGACCCTCAATCAGACTCCTTTTGCTTCGCCATGTATGGGCGCCGCTAATGTTCGGTCTCGAACGTGCCAACCGATGTATATAGGGGAAGTTGTTTCGTTTTTGACAATGGCCTTTGAAGGCAATAGAGGCCATTGTGGTTTGTGGGGGTCCTTTTTTTGGGGATTTTCAATGGAGGCTCGCATCCTCCCACTCGGTTTGGTGGGTTGGGTTTATGTTCGGAGGATGTATCTACTTATGCTTTTGTACTCGGGGCGCAATCTTGGAGTTTACTGGATCACATTCTTCTGGGATGTGGTATTGATGGGGTTGACTCGATTATGGGTATGCAATGGATCGCCTGCATGTCCCTTCCCGATTTCGATCTTAGCGATTTCTCTAACAAGGACACCGCCCCACCTAAAGCCCAAAATGTTTTGGCGTGTGCCCTTTTAGTGGAATCGTCCGAGTTTGGGAGAGAAGTTCGATTTATCCCCGCAAAAGCGGTGTTTGAATTTCTCCGAGCTCCTCATGCTCAAGATTTCTTGACGGTTATCCCCATTGAAGGGCTAGGCCAACATATGTCGGCCCCGGAGTACCGGACTATCCTTAAGTACCCTAATGATCCCTCCGCTTCCGCTGATGAGCCTTGCCCATTCTGCCGCAAGGTTTGTTTAGATTCCTTTGGCGAGCATGCGGTCCATTGCAAGGAGTTACCGGGTTTCAAATACAAGCATGATTTGGTTAGGGATGTTCTCAGATGATGTTCTTAAAAGAGCAGGAATTTCTTCTAAAAAGAGGCCCCGTGAACTTTATGACAGATCCGCTTGAAGGGAGGTCTACTTTACGCCACCGATATACTTGTGTTTGGATGGGCCGGGGAAACATGCTTGTGTGGATCTTACCGAGTGTCCCTCTTGTTGGGCTAAGGGACAATGGGTTTGTTGCGGGACAAGCGGCGTTGAAAGCGAAATCGAGCAAAGTTGCTAAACACGAGAAAGCTTGTTTAGAGAATCAACACGTATTTACCCCTTTTGCTTTTGATACATTTGGGTTCCTAGCTTCGCACGGATTTTTTGACTAGGGTTCAACGGGTTGTGCAAAGTAATTTTATACCCCTAAGTCACAAAATTTCATTTTTAGTAGAATTGGTTTTGCTATTCAAAAGGGGGTCGGCAACGCCTTGTTGCCCGTTTGCCTGTCATCTTATTGTAATCCGTTATTACAAGTAATAATAGAAATCCAAATTCATTTTGAAAAAAAAAAAAATATGGTTATTAATGAAAAAGAGGTGTTTGTTTCTTATAATCTGGCAAACAAGAGCAACATGAAGATTCGCCTCGATGAAACACAGCATGAAACTGGTAGATCGAAACAAGTTTCATCAACTTGAAGGTATCTTGCCAAAAACATCCTCCTTATGTCTAAGGTTTGCATCTATTCTTCTTCTTCTTTTACTGGAGAATGGCCGGGATTGGTAACAGGTCAAATTGGGTGCTGTTTAGATGGTTGGAAACACAGGCATGACATTTGGTCTAAACTTTTTAAAGTTACAGAAATTATAGCTGAAATCTTTGCATTAAATTTTTTGGCCATTTTATTTGACAAGATCTTAGATGTTTGTAAGATGTTTTATACATCATAAATACACTTTGTTTGATTTCGACCTGTTACCTTTGTAGCTAATCTTCTTATTTTATTGTATGCGTTCCCAATAATCTGCTGGACCTAAAGTATAGGCAGAGTTATGAAACTGCCACCTTTAACGAATAACGAGGCTCGATGTCATTAATTATTTTCTGATTTCTGTTGTTGTTCCGGTAATTAGATGTCCATCACATAATACGTGCGTTGCGACCTCTACTCCAGTCACATAATACTTGCTCCACCTTTCTGATTTCTGGAGTTGTTTCACACCAAAAACTTATGCTCCACCTTTCTGATTTCTGGAGTTGTTCCAGTAATTAGATTTCATTTGTAAAGAATTTGCAGATTATCTTAGGAGTTAGAAATTGATTGGTGAAAAGATCAATACGGTATTGTTAGACCACAATACGTTTCTACAGCACAGTAATAGGAAAAAAATAGTGATTCTGGGATAGTAATAGGACGATTACCACAAGCTGACTAAATTTTTTTTTTCACGCCAACATATAACTAATTGTTTTTACGTTTATGCAAAATTGGAGGCGAATTTGAGATGAATATAACTAATGTTGATGACGAGTTTGATCTTGGCTCTACCCCGAAGCAGTGTATCACTAAAATCTTGGACACGTCTATTGATGTGTATCTAGATGGTGACGAATCTGATTCAGAAACATTCAGGGTCAAAAGTCATTCTTCTTCAAAGTCGGAGTGCATAAATACACCTTAATCAGTACCTTTATGTTTTGAAAATATCATATTAGTTGACATTATGTTTATATAATTGTTTCAACTATGGTCAAAATTCCAAATTGCAAATCCAAACAACACCTGTATCTAATTATGAATTGTATGGCAATGACCAGTTTTAAAATGTACTGTCATCGGTGTATGTAGATTAGATATGTATATAGATGTGATGATTTTGACTCATTCATTCTCTAAAGACAGGTAGGTTGATTTGGGTTATATTTTGTGAGCGTGAGCTAGGACTCATGCAGCGACAAGGACCCGCAACTCTCGAAGGGGCAACCAACCACCTGAATCACGGTAGCAAACCCTCCATTTACTTTACTCAATGGATAGCGCTTATTTTCTTTCACCAACGGGTCATAATGGTTCCAACATGTTGAAAGTTTCATATAGACAGTTATTTCATGCTAAAATAAAATCCTAATTATATGATAGTTGTGATTATATTTTGCTTTTCCACAAAAGAAAATGGGGAACACGGTGTTAGAGCTAATGATATCCCAGACCGGTCTCTTTGGTCATGAATAGGAGTGACCTATTTTGTAAACACTGCAAGTGATAGATTCAGGGGAAAAGAGGAATAACCAGATTATGTATTTGTACATGTCATGAATTGTATTGTATTTATATTCAGCCCACGAGTCATTACTCAACATTTCGACCAAGAAACCACAAATGCAAAGGAATAACCATTGCATTTCATTACCATTCCCTCTCCTATTCCTTAATTTCAACCAAGCGCCCCCAAATCTTTTGTCAAGCAATGCATTTTTACAAACATGATACACAGTATATATTCTAAAATTAAGGGTGCAGTTCATGCTTACTTCACTAGCCTAATCCCATCAATTAAATGGACTTGGATACAGAAATACATTAATCGTTAATTACTCTTCTTTTAAAATTTAACTTCATTCTGCTTTAATCATTCTTAACATTGCAAGGCTCTGCTACAAGGGTCTATTACAAAAATGTTTTGTGATTGAGCTACAGTTCTATAGTACGTTCTGCTGCAATTGTGTTTGTGAAGATAGCTTCTGTGTAAAGGGTTTTGCTACAACCTGTTACAGGTCTGCTACAGATATAAAATGTGAGTAACTACAATGTATGATGCAATTGGGTCTGCTACAATATGCGACAGGTCTGCTACAAATATAAAACGTAAGTAACTCGGTGTCTGCTGCAATTGGGTCTGCTACAATCTGTTACAGGTTTGATACAAATATAAAATGTGAGTAACTACTGAAATTGGTTCTGTGATGACTTTTTTCTTTGACACATCAAGGGTATTCAGCACATGTACGTACTTTGGCACTTAATGGTTTTGACAGTGGTTCTAGACTGGTCATATATTTATTGTTAACATATTTTTCTTTATTGTAAGAAGGTTATTATCACCAGTTAGAGAAACCTTCTACCCAATCCTTTTGAAAAACAAAATTACCTGTAGGTCACTACCAAACATGAGTTAACTTTCCATGCTACTCTATTCGTCCATAAAAGTTGCTACATTTTTTTAGCAAGTGTTTTAGATTCAATTAGCCATTCACAGTATACTGCTATTGGATGCGTTTAGAGGTGGCAATTTCTACCCAATCACAAAATTAGCTATATGCAGGTCGAACAAAGATCTTTCTATTCGAATGGATCAAATGGGTCAAACGTCATCGTTACATGTTTTCAAAAGCATTGAATTTTTTAATTTCACTATCTGCTCATCATCTAAGTTATTTCAAAAATGGCGGTTTTGTTATTTGAGTGCATAGATGTACTGACAGTTAAGACCTTAGTAACTATTCTTTTTTTGTTATTTTTAGCTCTCATGTGAGTCTTGATCATTTTAATTGCTGCAACCATTAAATTATCTGCTGGTGAGAATGACGGTCCTGTTAACACATTGAAAGATGGAATATTATCTGTCCCACCTGTTACACCTCCAGAAAATAGCATAGACGTTGCTAATTTTGACTTCAAAAAAGACAAGTCAACGGTTAGTATAAGCGTGGTTGGAGCGTCCGATGACCTTGCTAAGAAGAAGATATTTCCAGCACTCTTTGCACTTTATTACGAAGGTTTCCTCCCTGAGGTGTGTCTCTTTTTCATCGTATCATGAAAGTTCAGTTCAACAACTAAAACATCATATGAACGCCAACTAAAGCGTCAATTTTGTCCTTTTGATGTTGACAGCATTTCACTATTTTTGGATATGCCAGAAGAAAGATGAGTGATGCTAAACTTAGAACTATGGTTAGCAAGACATTTACATGCATAATCGATCAAAGGTTTAGATATTTCCAATTTTTTTATCATGTTTATTTGATTTTCATTTTTTTAAAAAAGTATTAAGCTTTAGTTATGGTGTTCATTGGCATTTTTTAGGGAGAACTATGGTGCAAAGATGGAACAGTTTCTTGAAAAATGTTTTTACCACCCGAGTCAATATGACTCGCAAGAAAACTTTTTCGAGTTGGACAAAAAAAAATAAAGAAACACGAGGTAATAAATAATATGCAGCTCAACTATTTTATGTTTCATATCTATAGATTCTCCTTTGAATCCGTTTGTATTATTTATTACTTTCATACATTGAGACTCTGATAAAAAATTTAAAAAACGTTACAAGTGAATAAGTGATTAAACTATAAACAAAGAATCATATTCAAACACCATCTCATGCGCTACTTTTATTATATCTGTATGATTAATTGAGATGCTTTAATGTATACTCTCTAACCGTTAACTATATACTAGATTTTAGTCTGACAATGACTAATTATGATGTAGTATGGAAGAGTGGCAAACCGTCTTTTCTATATATCAATTGCGCCAAATATTTTATCAATCGGTTAAATGCAAGCTCATCCGCATCCTCGCAAATGGATGGACAAGGGTAATTGTGGAGAAGCCATTTGGTCGATTCTCAATCATCTGCTCCATTAACACGCTCCCATAAGCAATACTTGGACGAGGATCAAATTTTCGTGTAGGTTTGATATACCATCTTTTGTTTCCTACTAATGGGTTTTGTTATTTTTAAGACCTTAGTAGTAACTATTGATTTTGGACTTAAAGCGTGCTTTTCAATAAGTGAAAAGACTAAAGAACGAGTTGCAGAGTAATTCCGGCAATTTCTTTAGGATCCCTATAAAGTGGTGCTAATTGGGTGATTTCTATGTTTTGGCATGTTGGGGCGTGTTTGGATGTCCGTTTGGAAGCGATTTAGTGATATTGGATAGTTAAGGGGCATTTGTTTAGGCTTATGTGTTCAGCTTATGCACTTATTGAACTTTATAAAAGCTAATAAGCTCAATTTTTGGTGCTTATTTGCTTATCAATCTGAGGTTATGAACTTTAATAAGTTCAAAAGCTCAAATTAATTAGCTCTAAAGATTAGGCTTATTAGCTTTTCTAAAGTTCAAAAAGCTGAGAAACCAAAAAAATAAGCCTAAACAAAGACCCCTTTAGAAAACATAAATCAAGCAGTCTTATAAGATAACATGGTACATTTGGTAACGCCTCGATTATATAAGAAATTATAAAAAGAAGATGTTTCTGCTTATAGAATGTTTGTACTTAGATACTTTGGATGGCACTTTGATTATTCTCGCATATTGACTTGAAATGAGAATTTCACTTTTTGTATAATTGAATTTAGCTTTAACTAATGCTTATGATTGCAGGTTAATATACTTGAGTTCTTGAGGAATTCTAGCTATTGGAAAAAGACCTCTGGAAGAGATCATGTAATTTCAATGCACCATCAATGCTTTTAGATTTCTTCGGGAAGAGGTGAATGCATCTATTCTCATAGTTGCATATTTTGGGCGATACTCCAAAAGATTGTCAAAGTTACACAAACGTGGTAGCCCCTTATAAGCATATTATGGAGTCTTACCTGAAACCCTTGCAATTTGCGCAAGACACTTTTTTTCTTCGGAGGAAGAACCGTGAGAATATCTGTAGGTCACAACCAAACATGAGTTAACTTTCCATGCTACTCTATTCGTCCATAAAAGTTGCTACATTTTTTTTAGCAAGTGTTTTAGGTTCAATTAGCCATTCACAGTAAAGCCTTGACACTTCTCATTTTTACTTTCAATTTGTACTCTCTCTTTCTCACTATTACATTTTCATTGCTTATATGTAGTAGGAACAGTAGTTATGTTTTCATTTCTTTACAAAACCTTAGTATGTTGTTTTATGTAGGCACTTGCTCATTTCACTAGAGCGTGACTTGTGAAGTTAGACGAGGCCACCTATATTCTTCTTTATTTTTTCAATCATATACTTAAGTTGAAAATTTTGACTCATTTTGTAGTGTAATCCCTGCCCGTCTACCCACTACAGGAAATAGAGGACCGTTTATGATTTGTGACATGGTTTTGCCCTGCGAAGAAGAATATGATACATTATTCACATCGTTTTATATGTGAAGAATATGTTCGACTTTTCTTATTCAGGACATGGACATGCACCTACATGGAAGTTACGAAAAAGGTAAGATAACGGTTTGCTATTGTAGATAGTCGTACCCTTTTTATCAATTTGGCTAAACCAAGCTACGTCTTTATTTATTTATTTTTTGTGTAATATGCTCTATTGGTTGAAATTAAAATGTTTGAACTTTGAAAAAATTAGAAGTAATACGTTTGACTTATAATTTTCAAAATGAAATGCACCTAGAAGTTACGAGGAGGCAAGATTATGGTTTGCTTATGAGAGACAATGATTCATCCGTCTTACAAGCTTAACAAAAAACTTTCTTGAAGGAGCTGGTGAGTTCTTTAAAATTGTTAATAGACTTTTTTGCCTCATTTTAGGATAAATATTTACTAAATTATGGTAGGGCGGGTGAGAGTTTATTCTTGAACGCGGAAACTTAATAAGCCTTATACTTCGATCTCAAAACAAATCATCAATAAGCACAAACCCACAACTTAACCACACAAAACATAAATCAATACATTAATGAATAAGTAGATGATCAATATACCTTGAAATCATGAACAGGGCTACATACCTTTAATTAATCAGATTGAACAATGGTAAAAAAATAAAAATAAATAAAAGAACGATTTTCATAACAAATCTGCCTACAATTATTTAACATCCTTCTTTCGCTGTAGAAATTTAAAAAAAAACAACAATGTCTTATAATATTGTTTGACATTTTTAAATATTTAAAAACAACAAACAAATGATTAAAAAAAATGCCCCGCCAATCGTCTTATAATATTATTTGACAAATTTTAAAAACGTATTTACACTAACAAAAAACAACAAACAAATAATTAAGTACTACGCCTCGGCCATCAAGGTGTATATATATAACTATATATATATATATATTGGAAAATTTCCAATTTTTTGAAATTCCATAATCTACAATTTGACTCACCATAATAAAGAAATATAGAACGAAATAAATTTATATAAAGTGATTTAAATACACCAAAAATGTCGAAATCAACAAAGTAAATTAAGATAATACTTCAATTCAGCAAAACATAAATCTTAGACAAAATCCAAACTGAACCACTAGAATTCAACAAACTATAAAGACAAACATTATAATTCAACGTAACTAGCTATAGGATCAATCACGCCATAATGTAAACCATGCACCGATGATGTCGTCCTAACTCTTTGTTCTTCAACGAACACGCCACACCCAAGGTACGTATACATAAATTGATGAAATAAAACACGCCAGTCTAAAAACAAATAAGATGGTTTTCAGTCCTAGAAACAACCTAGAAACAAATTGCAAAGTTATTTAACAAGCACTTACTATGTTCACGAAATTGTCATTTTGATACTTTAGTACCAGTTGCCATTCATATATAATCCTTAACTACTAATTACCAGTAGACATTCACATATGACTAAAAGTCTAATGGATCCAATTAATATATAAGAACCTTTCAAAGTGTATTAAAGTACCAAAGTAGTATACTACCTGGTACTTTGAAAGGTTCTATATAAGGTTTGTTCAAACAGTAATAATAGATAAAAAAAAATACAGATCATTAAGGTAGTGACACCCTAAAACCATTAAAATCCCCCACACTTCCAACAAATTGCCAGGCGGATTAGAAGGAATTGAGAAAATGGCCCAGGAGTACACAACCACTTGACACTCTAATATAAAAGAAAGCCCTCATAAGGCTTGTTTATTTAGGGGACCACTCATGTACTAGAAAAATCTCCATCACAAACAGATTCAAATACATATGGAAGAGGCACATAAAACTTAAACTGTCACAAACTTGTCATGCGATTACTAATGATAGAAAGCCACACTATAGCTAATGAACCTTGTTGTTTGGTATATTACTCATTAGAAGTATACTTCTACTGCTTTTGCTCCTTTCGATATATCTCCACTTTAGCTATATATTACTACTTTCAACTGTTAGAGATATAACATGACCAAATCAAACCATTTATATGTAAATGGGTCAAAACAGTCACCTCGAAGACATTTTATAACAGCTTAATATGGTCATTATGTTAAGTTCGACAAGATATATGAGAAATGAACTGTAACGCACCTCAGTATCTGTGGCAGTTGCAGCCTTTACTTGAGGATTTATATGCAACAAGTTTCTTACGGAGTGGAAGAGGACTAATGGGTTTCACGAGGGCTGGGAAGACTTTCACCCTTGTCATCAATAAGAACAAAAGTATTACAATTCTACACCTTAAGTATCAAAAAATCAATCTGAAACAAATTAAAGTACATAGATATGATGCATACAGAAACTTGTAGTTTTCTATCCATTTCTAATGAGCCAGCTAACTTGTGAAATGAGTTAGCACAGAACTAGTACCTGATACACCTTATCAATTGTAAAACTAAGCAACAACACAAGTTAACTTTGTGAACACCATGTATACGAAGTTTATGCCTTCTATGGTGTGCTTATGCCTTATTGAACAGATGTAAAACTACGAAGAACAAAACACAATGATACGGTCTATGCAACTACGAACCTTAAAACAATAACACTTTAGAAAAACTACCTAAATGGTCTAGTTATTGGACTGATTGTTTTAATCCTTAATGATTATAAGTTAAAGTCATTTAATCCTAAATAGTGTGCCTATTTAAAAATACCTTAATGGTATGCTTATTGCACCTACTCTAACGCTAAAACAAGAACATTATAGATCCCTACGTAGACGAAGTTTATGCACCAATTGGAACAAAACACAATGGATCTTATGAAATAATTCAACTATTCAAGATAAAAATTAACCTGTTGTTACGAGACGACCATGATGAGATCAATAAATCCTTATATCGTAGATAAATTATTGTGCCCTTGAACGCCCTAATTTAACATTAGTATCACAAAGACAATACACAATTATTTTAAATTGAAGTATCAAAGTCACCTGAATTGTTCAATGGCATATGCTCAACAATTACATGGAAGATATTGCTGGAGGTTTTGAATATGGAGAGTTTGGGAGAAAAATGTTGATTTAGGGTTTAGATCTACAGTTTTTGGTATAATTTTGTCTAATTCAAGTTCAAAATAAAAAATAGTGCAAGATTTTTTTAATGGGAAATTTTCACTTTTAACCATAAAAAACGTTTTAATTCTAATTTGTAGAGTTAGGATATAAGAATAATTAAAATAAAGATAATAAGAAAAACCACAACCACATATTTTAGATGCACCTAAAAAAGTGGATGCATGTCCCTTCAAATTTTCTCCTCCTTATTTAAAATGTGTGGGATTATTTCTTACCCTTCTTATTTGAATTAATCTTCTTACTAGATCCCTTCCCCCTAATTTGTGTTCTAAAAGTTATATGTAAGGTTATAAAAGTGTGAGGCGTGAACGGACGGTATTACCAAGCCTCATGTTTTAAAAGCTTTGGTGAAGCCACAACGTTTTTAAAGCGTGACTTAAAGCGGTACAAAATATGAAAATATTTATAAATTTATATATTTATGTCATATTTCGTTTATATCGAGTTTACAAGAATTATTACACATAAGAAATTAAGTCAACAAAATATCATTACATGTAACATTGTTCATTTAGTTCAAGAAAACTTTATTCACGAGAGTTGAATTAAAAAAAAGGCGGCACGCCTTGCGCCATGGCACACTTTTCCGCACCTCATCTCACGTCGACGCTTATTTCTATTTTGTAGCGTGGAAGTCACGCCCCTTAACTAAGGCCATGGTGCCTTTATAACCCATGTTCTATATTATGAAATTATTATTGAGGGTGTGTTAAAAAAGTAGAAAGTAGCAGGAGAGTTACATCGCACCGCTCATCGCTCACCGCTTCTTAAAAAATTAAAAATTAGCATTCTTAAAAAATATCAAAGCTCACCATTCATTTGTCAAACGACTACTAAAAACCAAATTGCTTATTGCTCATCGCTACGAAAAGCTCTACTCGCGACTGTGCCAAACATACCCTAAATACTATCAACTTCTAAGGTTGCCCCAGAATGGTTGAGGATCGATTGAGGTGATCAATTACTAATCGATCCTCCTAGTGCGCATAATCGATCGCTGGTCCTTTTATCCCAACTTAGTCGCCCGAGAGATCGACATAAACAAGCCAATAAATGTATAAAACCGTTATATTAAATGTATACTTTTTACTGGGTCATTCAATCGCCTGGGTCGCTTGAGAGAGAAAGTTGACGTGACAAGGAAAATTGGGGGTTGAGTCCCCTTATTGGAACCAACCTAAAGTTGCTATACGTTTAGTTCACGACATGAAGTTGAAAAATGTGACAAGTAATATATATTATTTTTGTGTTCAGTTTTAAAATATCGAACTATAAAACCCCGTAAACGCAAGATATAACATACTAGTGAAATTACCGAAAGACTTTTGATATCAAATGTTGCTTAAATTACTCTTTAATGAAATGAGAATACGGAGGAAACCTTTAAAACTGTGGCGCTAATTTATTTTTGACTAGGTCAAATGGTAGGTTCTAATCATTCAAGTGAAAAAAAGCTGAAGGGAATGTATGGCGCCAATTATTATCACATCATGTTAAATAAACATTACGGAGTATACATTTATGTTAAGTATGTTGTAGTTACATAATAAAAAAGATAAAGGAATTTCACGGAAGAGAGTAAATGGAAATTTGTGTGAACGGTTATTATATAAAGAGCCAGTGTCTATGCAATTTTTATTACGGAGACCGGTTAATAGCCTCCTGTTGCCATATTTTTCACTATAGAAACCAGTTTTATAGAACCGGTTTTTATTTAGGGATGTCTATAAGCTTTTTTGTAGTAGTGATAGCACTTCAATTTTCGCAGTACATCGATTCGTCAAATACGTAACCATAGTCTTAGAGTTGTGTTCGTATCCAAATGACTTGAGCACAACACGCCGACATGGCTACATATTCTACTTCGTTGAGGACAGCACGCACAATCATGCTTCTTCGATTGCTATGACACCAGTTTATCACCAAGAAATTGTAATGCTCCTGAAGTACTTTTCTGTGAATCTAAGCATCCCGCGTGATCGCCCGAAAAAGCTATTAGTTCAAAACCGAATCTTCGGATACCGGATCCCCAAGTTAATGGTTCCCTTGATGTATCGGAGGATTCTTTTAGCCGTGAGGTGAGTTTCAGATTGGTCGCTTGATAAAGAGAGCAAAGATATACAAAGAAAGACAATATCAGTCCGCTTGCGTTAGATACATGAGAGACCCAATGATACTTCGTATTTAGTAGGTCCACCAATTTCCCATGAAAATCAGCGTCCAGTTTCTTGGTATGTGCCATTGGTGTGGCATAGGTGTCAGCTTTTCTATTCCAAATTTGTTTAAAAGTTCAAGGGCATATTTGGACTGACTTAGAAAAATACCACGGGGTGATTGATTAACTTGCAATCCAAGAAAGAATGTAAGTTCACCCATCATGGACATTTCAAAATGTTTTGTCATAAGTTTTGCAAAAGCATTTGAGTATTTAAATGTGTTGACCCAAAAATGATGTCATCCACATAGATTTGAGCGATTAAAATGTAGCCCATTGATATTGTATGAAAAGTGTAGAGATCGACCCCGAACCTTTGGTGAAATTATTGGCATGAGGAAGGATGATAACTTATGCGTGCACGCTAGAGCTTGTTTGAGACCGAAGTAGAGAGCTTTGTTCGGTTGTAAATGTGGTTCGAGAACTGCGGATCAGCGAATCCTTATGGTGGCTAACATAGATCGTTTCTTTAGGTTTACCATTGGAAAAGCGGTTTGGCGTCCATCACGAAGAACCGTTATATTCATATGAGCGCGAGCTAGAAATATCCGACAACCTCAAGGCGAGCAACGGGAGTGAATGAGTCTTCAAAGTCAATACCCTCTTCCTGTCTATAACCCTTAGCCACGGGGCGACTTGTTTCACGATTCGCTTTCCTGGCATCTAATTTGTTTTCCAAATCCATTTTAGACCAATGGCGAAGACCCTTGTTGGTCTTTCAACAGTTCCCATACTTCAAGACATTTAAGCGATTGAGTTCTTCTTGCATGGATTCAATCAATTGTCTTTGGTCATTGCCTCTTTAATGTTTTAGGTTGATTAGCTGACGGTGATTGCATAGATGCAATGTTCACAGTCGAAGACGTTGTCTCTAATTACGGCCGGTTGATTCGGGTTACCAATAATATTCTCAAGAGGATGGTCTTTTGTCCAACAATGTGTGGAAGGTTGATGTTGATATACATTATGCAGATTTGGAGGATTCAAATGACTTGTAGATGATTCCAACATGCGGTGCAACAGTTTCATTAGCAAATGGGTTGAAGAACCCATTTGGATCAAAAATCTGCAGTGGGGGTACTTCATTGTTGAACATCATCATTTGGATCGGCGTTGTTGGATGCGGTTTGTTCAACTGTTGTGTTAGAATCAACTGGTGGTGCTTCCTCAATAGTAGTTGTTGTAGCGGAGTGTATCGGGTATTGGAATATGATCGGGTTGAAATGGCGGAAACATTGGATACACACGAGCACGTTCATCAATGTCATCACTAAGCGAGGAGCAAATAGCTTTTCCATTTGTTGAGTGGTAGGGGGCTTTGTTCGGTGATGATGGGGTTTGAGGGAAGTTTAAGCGGTTATGAGGGTTCCAAGCATTATGCTCGAAGCCATTTCGTAAGCTCATCGAAATTTGCATGAATCGTTTCCATAACCTGCTTTGTCTGACGATTCGGATCTGGTAACCTTTAGAATTCTCACAATATCCAATAAATACTCCAATGTCGGCTTTGGCTTTGAGCTTTCCAAAGTCATCACGATCATTATTCGGGTAGCAAAGGGATCCAAATACATGAAAGTGTTTGAGATTCGGTTTTAGGTTGTGGATAAGCTCAAATGGTGTTTTGTTGTGGCGTTGGCGATTACGAGTGTAGCATGCAGTTGACGCGGCCGGCCATAAATAATCTGGAAGTTTAGCATTTATTAACATCGTTGGCGGCTTCCACTAGTACGGTTTTGTCTTTCAACAACTCCATTTTTTGGTGTTAGATTGCAATGGATGTTTGATGCTCAATTCCCACTTTCTCATAATATTCACGAAGAGTATGACTCACAAATTCAGTTCCTTTATGCATTTTGAATTTGTCTAACGAGTTCGGGCTGAACTTGAATTTTCGTAGTGAGAAGGAGATGATCATCTGTGGAGCTTGATCTTTACTTCGAAGAAAATAAACCCAAGTCCATCGTGAGTAGTCATCCACAATTACTAAGATGTAGCGTTTGCGTTAATCATCTGCGCGCATCGGGTCATACAAATCCATGTGAAGAAGATGAAGCATCTTGTGAGCTATGTTCCACCTTTGAAGGAAAGTGAGCACGAGTGCTTTTCCCTTGTTCACACGCTAAGCATAGGTGATCTTTAGAATACCGGAATGGTGGGAGACCTTCAACAAGTTTGTACCGTGCAAGATTGGTTATGGTTTGAAAGTTTAGATGTGAGAGCGGCGGTTGCCATAGCCAAGATTTTGTAGATGTAGCCTTTGAGAGTAGACAGATGGGAGAGAAAGCAATCATGTCTTGCATTTAGATTGTATAAAGACTTGAATTGCGGTGCGGACATAAGATCGTTCCCTTGTAGATCACGAATGAAACAATTTTTCTCCCGAAATGCAACTTCCAAATCTCCATCCCAGGCCGACCTACTGAGAAGAGATTGTGACCGAGGCCTTCCACATAATAAAACCTTCTAATTTCGATATTGCCATTGATGTAATCTCCATAGCCCATGATAGTTGCGAATTGATCATTCCCAATCGAGCGGTGCCAATGAACTTTGCAACAAAGTTTGATGACAATTTGAGATTTCATGTCATGTGTCAGGAACATCCGCTATCAACAATCAAAGGATGATGTATCACCTGCATTACACCTGAGGCGACGGATGGAATAGAAGTAGATGTGGAACCGAAGAGTTAGATGGTTCGGCGGTTATAGTAGAAACACAAATATCAATGATTTTAGGTATCCATTTAAATCCAAGTGTATTATGTAACCATTTCTGCCATCTCTAACTTGTTTTAGCTTTGGTCTTAGTGAATGCACTAGGTGATAAGTTCTTCCTAGGAGGTGAAGGGGTTCTATGGGTACATCAATGATCGTAGTTGGAACACTAGATGGTGGTTTACCTAGCACAGACTTAGAAGCATTAGTGGGCCTAGAGGTATTCCATTTTCTATTATTTCGCTTATGATTCAAGATAGCCTTAGCAACACATTTATCATGACAACCAGAGAGAATGCTTTTATGACAACCAACACAAGAGGCTTTAGACAAAACATTAAGATTACTTAAAGATTCAGCATTCGTTACAACACTTTTTCCTTTGCATTTGTGAGGCCTAATATCTAAAGTGGGTGCAACTCGAGTTTTATTCAAAGTCCTATTGTTCTTCTACTTGACATTCTTTATTGTTCTTTTCTTAGGTATAACTTCCTATTCTTCATTGTATTGCTCCTAGGCTGTGAAGTGCGAACGTTTGGAAAAGAGGCAACTATTCTGTTTCGATGGGGAAGCACATTAGTATCTTGTGGTTTTGCATTAGGCATTCTAGTGTCACTTTTCCAAAGTGTTACAGGTGCAAGTTTCTTAATGTTACTAAGGTTAACTTGTTCATACTTTCCTAACTTTTCTTTTAACTCAATGATAGTGTGCAACAAATCTTGATTTTCGAGAAGATTTCCAGAAAAATTTATGACTTCTTTAGTGTGTGCAAGATAATGATCAAGTTCGTTTGATGCTTCATCACGAGTCTCTTCGAGTAAATCAAATATGCCACCATATTCCTTTTTAACTTTTGCAAGTTCTTGTTCATATTTTGAGATTTGACACTTCAAAGACGCGTTTTGATCATCAGGTTGCTCGAGTTTTGGATTAAGAGTTTTAGAATGCAACTGGTTGATTTTGTTTTGCAAAGAAAATTCACGATTTTGACAATCTTTTTGACACCATTGAAGACGACGTTTTGAATTTGAAAGTTCGTTTAACAATCGTTGATATTCAACTTTTAAAGACTCGATCTGATGCACATTATCAGTATTCTCAACAATTTCAACAGAATCAACAGAATCAGCAGAGATATAATCAAATGCATTTTCAATAGAAAGTAATAACACAACATTATGGATATCAACACAGATAACATCTTCCAAGAGTCGATCAACATCCTTTCGTAACATTTTCTTTTTACGTTTTGTATTTGAAATCGATATTTCGTTTTCAAAACTATTTTCATCGGTCAAGTTCCTTATGAAGTTCCCTTTCCAATACAATGCACAATTTTTAAATTTTTGACATGTGGTAAAATTCTTTAGAAAAATATCTCTTTTTGCTCGCGCTTGAGGCGATTGAAAATGTTCAACTTTTATTTCAGAATGAAATTCTATCTCACGTTCTAAAATTTTGATGTCAGATAGGAAAATGTCAAAATATCTAAGAATTTGACGATTTTCGGATATTATTTTACTTCGAGTGAAGGTAAAGGACCATTTATTTGTGCGAATGGGTTGG
Source organism: Chrysanthemum makinoi (assembly GCA_910596185.1). Taxonomy (NCBI): domain Eukaryota; kingdom Viridiplantae; phylum Streptophyta; class Magnoliopsida; order Asterales; family Asteraceae; genus Chrysanthemum; species Chrysanthemum makinoi. The sequence goes on from OU343217.1 coordinate 13,834,496, forward strand.
GGACCAACATGATCAGACGCGGACATAGGTGTGATAACCCAAGATGTGTTAGAAGTATCCTTTTGTTCGACGAAAGTAGTGGCTTTTGAATAGTTAAATGATTTGTTATAAACAACATTTTCTAATTTTCATCAACTCTCATCTTACGCATCTAATTCCTCTTGATGATTATATTCAACAACACTCATAATGGAATCATCAATTCTATGTTACTTACTGTAAACTTGAGGATTTAGTTTGAATGCTCTATTTGAAAACTTAGGTTTGTAATCAGCAAGATTCGGTCCATATCCATTTGGATTAGGTTTGAAAGTAAACTTTGAAATCGTTGTGATTGATTCACCATGTTTATAAACAACATTTCGAAACTCTTTGATTTTGTTTTGTAAGTCTACAATTTCCTCAAGATAGTCATCTATTCGTTTCGTTGAATGCTTTTTGTACTCGAAGCTGTTTTTGACAAGTTAACAACTCGGCCTTGGCTTTTGATTTTCCAAAGTAAGAGCGTTAAGTTGTTGTTTATGATCATATTTAAGTTGTTCTATTTGAGACAACAAAGCATTTTTGGATGCGACTAGATCATGTATCTTCGTTCTTGTGATTTTCGTTTTGGTAAGATTTAAAAGCGACTTCAAAACCATGTTCACGTTTTTCTTGAATTTTAAAAAACGTTGAGTTGTCTTTTTAAGCATTCAATGTCCCTGGTTAACAGTGCATTTTTATCTTTTAATTGCTGATTGAGTGCACAACATTGTTCCATTTGGGATCTTTGGTTATTGAGTAAGAGGTCAATATCTGGATTAGGCAATGGTTCTGCGTGTTCAACGTGAGTCTCAACATGATCATTATTCCGATCCTCAAGTATAACCACTGAGTCAACTTGATTATCAATGGTAATCAGGAGGTCATCTTGATCGTCAAAGGTAACTACTGGATCTAGTTGAGAATCATCAGAATGAGATGTGGATGGCTCATGTTGAACATTTTGAGCCTTGTCAGATTCAGATGTTGGCGGAGACATTAGTTCAGTGATGAATATGGTTTGATCTGATACTTGAGACAAACCATCAATGTCATACATTGGGCCTGTGTCACTCATGTGGAGAGCTTGCATTTGTGCCATCAACATCACCTTTGCATTAGCCGCAAGTCCTCCATGTCATCATCGGAATGCGCACGCCATGAAGCTCTGTTTCTTGTTGGTAAGAGTTCCACCAGCTTCATCCTTAAGAGCCAAGAGTAAAGCCTCCTTGTGATAAGCGCTACCTCTTGTCCTCGGTTTTGGGCATGCATTAGCGGATGACCCTTCTCAACCAGTTATCACAACGAAGACCATTAATCCCATTCGAGCATTACCATGTTCAACCACTTGAAACGTTGTTCGAGCACCCATGTTATTCCTTCCCAAAGTATTAAACCCTTGACGCCGCCCATCGGCGAACATTACCCCGATTCTGAACTTCCGTCCATTGTTAACAACAGCCTAATTCCTTATGTTAGATGAGGTACGAATGCGATTGTTGGATTTGTTTGAGTATCGGCCTAAGGCTTTAGCAATCATGACAAACCCTTGTTGCAATGCATCGAAAGCTTCTGTTTCCTCATTTGATTCACTATAAAGTGCTTGAGCATTGTTGTTGTTGTATGGAACCAATTGAGTTTCTTGAGATTGTTGCTTTGATTGATCATATGGTGTAATTGTTGCAGTTGGTTGAGCAGTGGGTTGTGGAGGATTTGTTAAAACAGTTGATAAGGTCGGGAATTGAGGATAACAAGTTTGAGCCCACAAAGCTAGTTGTTGATTATCCGGAAGTGAAGGTGAAACCGGGAGTCCACGAATAACCCTTTCTTTGTCAACCTCTTTTTGATGGGGCTTCAAATAGTCGTACAACAATCCGTATGTAGCATGATGAAGATTCTTAGCTTGACGGATGAAAATGACATACTTCTCCCAATCGGGACCAAGACTACTTAGGAACTTCATGTTGACGGCAATTCTTGGCATGATGATGTTATGTTTTTTCAAATCCTTGATAATGTCTGAGAATCGATGATGATAAGATTCTAATGTCTCTCCAGGTTCAATCATGAAGTTTTCATAAGCCAAGTAAATTTTGGATTCCATATCGTCTTGATTGAGTTGATGCCTTCCATGAGAAGATGAATATGTTCCCACATTGTTTTAGCGATCTTTTGAGCATCAACACTTCGAAGGATTGGATTGGGTAATCCCAAAAGGATGTATTTCATTGCTAGCTCATGGCGAAATGTAGAAGTTCATCGGCGAGTGAGATCGGAAAGAGTTGAAATGTTGGTGACATCATCTCGTGGTGGATTAGCATTTGAATCATGGGTGTAACGACAATAGGCATCTAAAATGAACCTTCCATAATGACCTTCTTTAATAACTTTCCATGTGACTTCTTTAGATCACAAAACCTAAAGAACCTAATCACCCATTGATTGTAGTTTCCGGGAGTGAGCATTGGAGGTATATCAAGTGATCCGACCTCATGAATGGATTGTTGGCTACATAATGCTTCACACATCTTGCCAAACCATGACGGTTCCTTCATAGTATTCATGGATGGATGTTGATTGTAAAAGTTTATGTAAGGTTGTACTTGAAGACTAGGTGGTGGTTGAACCATTTGTGGTGGAATTGCTCCTTGTTGTGGAAAATGTTGTTGTTGAAGTTGTTGTTGATAAACTTGTTGTTGTAGATTGAATTGTTGTTGTTGAGGACTAAGTTGTTGTTGTTGTTGTTGTTGTTGTTGTTGTTGTTGAGGATACCGCGTGAGGAAAGTAGTTAGAGTATGGTGGTTGAGACATCGTGAAACTTGTGTTGTAAAATGGATCTTTGTAGTCGAATGAAACTTTGTTGATGAAGATTCCTTAGGCGTAGAAACCAAATTTAGGCAAAAGAAAAAGCGTAAAACACCAAACTTACGCGTAAAAGTAATATTTACAGCGTAGGATTAGCTTGGCGTAAGAATTGAGAAACACTAAGGTTATGCATAAACTGAAAGTTAGGTACAAAACTTATCGTAAGATTAGCTTATGCGTAAGACAGAGCTTAGAGAGTAAGAAAATGCTTAGGCGTAAAGAGTTCTACGCGTAAGTTTTAGCTTATGCGTAAATTTAGGGTTTTGCCCAAAAAATCCTTTACACTTATTCCAGTGTAAAAGATATCCAAAGTCAAGTGTTTTCGAGGCTTATCCAAGCAAGAAAACGAGTAAACCAAGAAAGCGAAGATCAAACCACGGATAACCTACGCGTAACTTTAGGGTTTTGTTCGCGCGTAGGATTTTCCAAAAACTGAGTTTGCAGCCCAAAGTGATTCTAAACCATATTTTTGTGATGAGACAGCTTCAATATCACCAAAATAACACAAAAGTGTGAAACTTGATGATCCAAAATTTTGTACACCTTACGCGTTGAACAAGCTACACGAATGAAATCAAGCTTAAAACCTAAGAAATACACGTAAAGTTTGAAACTTCTTGCCAAAAACTTAAACTTTAACACCAAATAACCTTAAAAGTACAAGAATCTTGGATTTGAAAGTGTAAAAAGTAAAGCTTTTTGCGTTTGAAAGTTGTATACCGAGAAGCTTACGCATAAAACACAAAACTTCAAAAACTAAATCGTTTCACCCAACTATTTGGCGATTGATACCACTTTTAGGTTCCCATATTTGTAACACAAGCATCAATAGAAGAAATAAGAGATAAGATAGTGATCGGATGAACACTTTACACACACACCGCAGAATGTATAAGAAAGGTTACGCGTAGAGTGAAATGAGTAAAATGAACAACCAACCTTCTTAGGAAGGTTTACAAGATTATATATAGGGCAAGGTGCTAGGGCAACACTACTAGCATCCTTCCCTTCTTATGCGCTTGGGCCAAGGCTCATGGGCTTTCTACATAAGCCTTGGCATGATAACTAACATAAAAGCCATAATTAAGCTAACTATTACATATTAATTACTAACACTTGAATTCTAGTCTAGGAGTGATTCCAACACCTTCAAAACAACCAGATCAATTCCAAAGTTTTGTGATTGACAAGCAACATTAAAGCTCGAGACTTGTGGAACAACAGGCTCATTAGTAACGTTACTATTGTCATTCACATCATGACCTATCACGACCAGTATTACAAAGTGAATCAGTGTTCCCAAATTCAGAACCCTTTGAACGTAGCATTCGTGTGCTCAATTCATCATCATTCACCACAGTATGTGACAAGGTAGTGTTCTCCTCTCCCACTATCGACATCACAACACCATCAACAGTCGGATATTGTAATGAGTCACTAATTGCTGGAAAGTCTTCAAGCGTAACCTCAATCCCATCACTACTCCCAAACGCCTCACTTGTAGCATACCAAACCTTAACAGGTAGTTCTTGAGAAACACCGGAGCTTCCCAGTTTAGATGTCTCCATAACGCATAAAAATCAAACCCTAAAGCGGTGAAACAAAGCCCTAAAATCGTACCAAGAAGCAACAGTTCCACATTTTCACAAAGTAATGTAAACCCTAGTTAGAAACTAGTGTTTAAACCTGGACGAACAGCAATCAACCCATGGAATTACAGTAGAAGCACCAATAATTAGAAAACGGACTGAGAGTATTGATGATTCGGTGTTTTGGATTGCAGGGCCTCTTGGGGTTACAAGTATCTTGAATATGCAAGATTTCCCATCTACAATTTACAGTGTCGAGGACACCACTAGGAGGGCTAATCTGCCTAGTGGTGATGGTATTAGTGTAGCTCCTAAAGCTGGAAGCGTACATGTTTCTCCACCTAAGGACAAATTAACCGGTGCTACGCCAATTATTCAATCTGTTGGGCTTAAAACATTACCTATGTTGTATGTTGGTGCTACAAGTGGTACGAATTCTACTAATGTTAATGGTGCTACATCAATTGATTCGACGAAGCGCAAATCAAATTTTCATAGGTTGAAGTGTAGTAAAAAGTCTAATGGGGTGTATCTCTCCATTCCTATGAAAGTCGTTGAGGAGGTAAACTTTAAATTTGAGAATACCCTTTATGGTTATTTCCTTGGTAAACGTATTGCTTTTCCGGTTGTTGATTATTACGTTTGTAATACGTGGGCCAAGTATGGTATTCAAAAGGTTATGATGAATGCGAATGGGTTCTTTTTCTTTAAGTTTCCACTCGTAAAGGTGTTGATGATGTGCTTGAAAACGGACTGTGGATGATTGGTAAGCCAAAAATGTTAGATTCTTATACTAGTCAAATGTGCTTGGAATCATAGGGTCAAAGTAGTTT
>OU343217.1:13839903-13851445 GCA_910596185.1 Chrysanthemum makinoi
TACAATTACAAATTTTCATTTTCAATATTCATCTTTAATACAAATATATATTTTTTTTTGGAGTAAAAGGGTAACCCCGGTAAAATATTATTGCTCCAAAAAAACCAATTAAGTACAACGGATGTAGGTGAATCCCACACCTCATCCCAAAGAAGGCAAACTAAAAGCGCCTATGGTGCTTAATATCTAACAAGCATAAGAGTGAATGCATACACTTCAAGATGATTTTTTATGCAGCTTTCTTGTGATGTGGTGAACAACACAAAAATTATTATAACATCCTTTGATACAGATTTAATCCGATCTGAGCAGACCTGATCCGAATTAATCCGAACCGGACTAACCTGAATTCAAATAGGGTCGGGTTCGGATATGTTATTTTTAGCATTTACTCGACTCGACTTTGACCTGACCCCAACCAACCCGGCCCCATTAATACCCCTAATCTCGTCAATAGCTTTCCCAATCAATGAGTTGACTACCTTTCCAACCAAGGAAGTAACAACTTGTTCTGCCATTACAAATTTCTTTAACTTTAGATCTGAAAAAAATAGAAGAAGCTAGAAGTGATAGTTAAAAGAGAAATCGGTTTTGTGTTAGATCTAGTTTTACTTAATTTGCAACAAAGTCAACGTTGGGTTCTGGTGGAAGTATAAGATGAAGAAACAAGATAAGTAAGGCTGGTTCTAGTAAGGGGATTCAATCCCTTCATTTTCACTGACACGCCAGCTTTCTCTCTCCAGCGACCTTCTGGCGATTGGGTGCCCCAATAAAGGTGACCATGATCAAATTTTTTTTCTTTTTCTTTAAGACTGAAAAGTGTAAGTTTTTGTCCATATGCATGTGTTTTACTCGATCTCTCCCACGACCAAGTTGTGTAAAAATGACTGGCGATTGAATCCTCTACAGTAAGGAGATTGAGTGACACTCGATCGACTAAGTCGATCTCCTTGCATTACTGAACCAGCCTGATACTGAAGAATCTTATGTATAATTTCTATATACCTACTTTATTTATAAAAAGAGGCATTTTTTGGCTGTGGATGTATATAGCCAAGAAAAAAACACATCATCATCAACAAATAGTTGAGCAGTCTATTCCCACCCTCTGGTTTTTTGTTTATTCTGGATTTCAGTTCTTTTTTAAGTGTTTTACATGGCGGCTGTGGAGAAAACTAGAGCGGAAGATATATTCTTTTTACATTTCAATTTCTATTTTATTTTTCTTTTTTCTTATTGTTATGGTCTATGATGAATAATTGTTTAACTCTATAATGTTGTAGTTGTTGAAGATTTTTTGTTTGGTAGCTAGTGGTTTTGTTTGGTAACTAGTGGTTGTATGTGAACTGAGTGTTTTTATTTTATTTTTGTATTGTTGTTGGATGTGTCATGAGCAAGTTGGAAGTTAATTAATTTTTTGTATATTAAATATTGAGTAAATTGCATTTTTGATCATTGTGGTTTGGCCAAATTGCAAATTAAGTCTCCATCATTTTGAAAATACAATGATGATACTCATTTTAAAATTTTGACTCATACACAAGAACATGAGCAAAAACAAAGATTGATAAAATGCAGTTTACTTTTAAAACAAAATCACTCTCACTTCCACACACAAATCAATAACAAAACCACAAACACTTTTCAAAATTTAACAAATGTTTAAAAAAAAAAAAAAAAAACATTAGATTTGATACGAGTACAATATATAAACAAATCAAAGCTTCCATTATATAAACCCCATCATATTTGATACGAGAATTAAGCTTTTATTATATATATACCACAAACATCACTCAATCAAATCACAAAAACATCAACAAACAAATCAAAACCCACGTCAGCTCCTCTCTATAACTGTCGTCACCACCATCACCATGTACAGCCGCCACGTCGTTGCCGCCACTACCAGGTTTGTTTAGATTTGTGGGTTTCGACGTTAAGGATCTTTGATAAAAGATCTCGGGTAAGATTTGTTCTTTGGTTTCTTTCCCAGATCGAATTATGGGTTTTTTGTTAGATCTTTTACCTTGTAATGACCAAACTCGAGATCTATAGTTCTTCACTTTTTGATTTCACATCTGTTGATAGCTTTTAGTTAATATTGATAGCTTTTAGTTAATATTGATAGCTTTTTCAGATACGAGAATTGTGGGTGTGTGTCGAAATGATTTTTCTTTTGATAGCTTTTAGTTAATATTGATGATGGGGTAATGGTTATTGTAGCTTTGTTAGCTTGTAGTTGTTCTTGGCTTGTGGCGGTAGCGGTGGCAATTTCAGATCTTAAATGGTGATGGGTTTTGTGTTTATAAGTATGATTTTGTGTTTTGTGTTTTTAATAGTGTTTATAAGTTATTTTTGTAGTGTTTGATTTAACTTTTTGTTTTTGTGTATTGCGTATTGTGTATCGTGTATTGTGTAGTGTTTGATTTAAAACCTTTTAGATTTATAAATTAGGAAATTCAATAAACATATCATGTTTTAAATTAAAAAAAATATATCCATGTAAATATTGAAGAGGAAGAAGAGAAAGGGCATTTTACTCATTTAACTGTAGCTAGAGACTGAATATGCAGGCCAAACTTCAAAATAAGGACGTCCATTGCATTTTCAAAAATGATATGGACTCAACATACAAATTGACCAAACCACATGGATCAAAAATGCAATTCACTCTTAAATACATGAATGGCATGTGAAGTGCTTTTGCAAGGCGCTAAAAGTTTGTATATGAAGAATAAAAATGATTGTAATTTACTAATTCATATGACAAAAGTTAGAATATCGGTCCATTACCAATGTGTCATTTTAATTACCAAAATTCAGGTATTTTTAATCTTTAATTTCTACTAACGGCAAGGACCCTTGTTCCTAACATGTCTCCATATCATATTAACCATGGGTACTAACATTCAAAATGATGTGTGATTTCTTTGAGCCGCTTCCACATTCTGGGATATTTTCTTGGGGTGTTCAACCATATAGCCAGGAATCAATGCTTTTTTTACGGAAAATAAAAGTGCGAACTTGGAGTAGTCTTGCTCATACTCAAACGGGAGGTCAATATGGTCGCTCACAATCACAAGGACACAGTGGTTCACGGTATCATCAAACATACAGTTAAAGTAGGGATGGCAAAAGCACCCGAAACCGATGGGGAAAACATAAAACCGAACCGATTGGGTCGGGTTCGGGGGCGGGTTCGCGGGTTTGGATACGGGTTCGGGTAGAAATATTCTTTTCTTTTCGGTTACGGGTTCTACTAATACCCGCCCATTTACCCGTACCCGTACCCGTATACTCGACTTTGTACCCGTTTTCTTTTTGCTAATTTATATAAGGTCCAAATAAGTTTTGAGTTCGTAACCTTGTATAATTTTTTTTCTACTCTACTCCTTGGAGCTATCGGTATCATAACGCAACTCTTGTGTAAGTGATTGGTTATCATAAACACATAAAGCACAAGATATTGGATCAAATATGTTAGACTTTTGGAGAGAGAAAGAGAGTTGGAAGCTTTTCTAGAAAGAGAAAGTCAAAGAGAAAAAGAAAGATTAGATTGAGAAAATGAGAAGCTCCACCCTCTCCCTTGGTGGGAGAGGGCTTTTATAGTCTTACAAATAAACGCCTCCTACAGGTTGTGGATCAGGTATACAGTGGGTAAAGACCCGTCCCGTCCTCTACGATCTTCCTTAACTAATCTAATTACTAATAAATATAGCTAAGTCTACGAGCTAACACGAACTAGACTAAACTCGGGGTGGCTGACTCTTCTATATAGATTTTCCAAATCCTAACAATCTCCCATTAAGGGAGGTCACCCCATAAATTACAATTTGCATCCTAGCATTCAATCATGAAGTTCAATTCCGAGCTCGTAGACTTTGATTCTTCAAATTACGCAATCTTTGTGCTTCAGTAGTGATTCTTCAAATGAATGTTCCTTTGACTTGTGATCTTGAGCTTTCTTCGAGATCTTTAGCCAAAGTAAATCTCCAAATCATCCTTTAAAGTATTGCCTTCACGTGATGTTGTAACTTTTGTACCGACATGCTCACACTTTCTGGATCATGATATTATCCATCAGAGTTGCGAAAGCATTGTTGTATGTCTTTTGATTATCATGATTTCTTTGATTTGGAGTGTGTAGTGTGAGCATGTGGTTATGAATTGACGTCTCAATTTTCATCAGTTGCAACCGTCAGGTGTTCCTGCAAACAACAGTTAGAAATAAAACACACGAAAGTGTCTTTGTTGACTTTAGTTGAATAGAGTTGCAAGAACCACGGTTCCCCATTGATCAGTATAAATATTGCATGTGATTAGGTAGAATTCCGAAGAATCTTCTTGACAGGGTTTCGCAGCTTGAACTAGCCATTCTCAAACCAGAGCGTCTTAAAGTAGGCAACACGGAGTGAGTGAATTAGCGAATTGGGATTCACTGATTAATGAGAAATATTTGAAACACAATCACGTATTACTGAATAAAGAGTTTTTGCAATACGACGAGAGTTGTATGAGCAGTCGATGTGCTTGAAAACAATAGTTGAGCACATCAAAGGGTTTTCCAAAAGTATACGTCAATTCCTTTATTGGAACAACGTTGATTCAAGTGTGAATCGCCCAATCATTGTTTTCCAGTTGTCACAAGTTTGATCCATGAAAGATGATAAGGATTTAAAACATACGTTTTTATGGGGTCATTTAAGCCCTAAATTGACACATTTTATATCTGTTACTACTTAAAATCATTCATTTTCACATTTTAGGTCTTTTGGAAGCAAATTGATGGAAAGAAGCATATTTGGACGAAAAGGAGCGAAAACATGAAGAAAAAGGCAAAGTCAAGATCCAAGCTGATTTTTAAGCCTAACGGCGTCCCAACCAAAGGGCGAAGCCGTCCCTCATAAAGGTTTCTGATCAAATTACACATGACGGCTCAGATCAAATTCGTTTAAGTGTGGTTTTTGGACTCCGACTTGAGTCACCTCAACATTTGAGTTTCTGTTTTCTTTTTCGGAAGGCAAAAAAATTATTTTTATATTTGCAATACCACATCGCGTATGAAGGTTATGGCTTAAATCCCAAAACACGTTCTCAAAGACCCTTTAAGACGTTAATTCCTCACAATCACTAACACAAGAATGCATATTTTAAATAACTATTATCAACTTAATAACATTTCTGTTATCGTCATGTTAGTAAAATGATTTACGTGATCAACTTTTCTTGTTTCATATCATCGTATGTCCAAATGTGTAAGAGATTGGATATTTTCAAGTTAGACCGGGTGTCATGATGGGTATCTGATGCGTAACCACCTAACTTAACGCCACCAAACGCTAAAACCATAACGGCCGAACACCACCAAACGCCAAGAGCACTTTTTTTATGTTGGTTTGGCAGTTCAAACCATTTCACTTATTATTATTATTATTATTATTATTATTATTATTATTATTATTATTATTATTATTATTTTTAATTTATTTTTATTATTTTTAAAAAGTATGTGTGAGGTACATTGTATGGTATAAAGCGAGGTATTTTATTTGTTTTATTAGGCGGTGACCACTACACTTTTAATGATGTTAGTAAGATGATGTGTTGAAAAGCTGTCATATAGGTGGTGGTCGGGTAACCATTACACTCGGCTTAAGAGGATTGTCATGTGATGGTCGTGCATAATACTATGTCTAATAATGGTCGTGATATTTTCAACTTATGATTGAAAAACGTTATCCAAAAACATTCTTTATCTCACTATCTTTTTTTTTTCTTTTGTTTTTTTCCTTCTTCATTAATGTACTCCATGACAAGCCTCATTCAACAATGCCACGTCACCACTCAAAGTCTACATGTACGACGTACCTCCCAGATTCAACTTCATAATGATGACGTCATCATCACTCAACCTATCTATCAATATTCCTACCTGGCCGGAATACACGGGATTGCACCAGCAGCATAGCGTTGAGTACTGGATGATTACGTCATTGTTGTGTGGGAGTGTGAATTGTAGTGAGGAGGTTGTTAGAGTGAGGGATGGTGACGTGGCGGATGTGTTTTACATTCCGTTTTTTAGTTCGTTGAGTTTTGATGTTAATGGGAAGAACATGACTGATCCTGATACCAAAATCGATAAACAACTACAAGTATTCGTATTGTTACTGTTATTATATTAACTATTAGTGGCATTTGACAGATAGCTGTAAATTTTATTGGGTGTATTTGCCATTCACCCTTATAATTATATAAAAAATGAAAAGTTTCATTGCTAACTAACTGCCACATCAGCAGCCATCAACCACACCATCATTCTTTACTCTAACTAACTGCCATGTCAGCAACCAGTACCATGCGTTTTGATTAGGGAACTAGTGACATTGAATAATTATGGGTTTTTGTTTATGCTTATTTTCTCGGCTTATGAGCGTATTGAATAATAAGCTACAGATTATTATAATTTATATAATTTTATTAACCCGAACCTAGCTCCATAATGTCCATTGCCCAACCTGTCAAACCGGCCCATTTTGTCACATTTTGTCAAACCGGCCCTTTATATACAACATTACCTCGTTGTCAGAACCTTGTATATATCCACTTCTGACTTTAACATAACATTTTATAGACATTCTAGAATTCTTCTGTACACGTTAGATCATTACGAGATATTTTACTAATTAGATTCAGAACCTGAGGCACTTTATTTTGCATACTCAAAAATCCTTGCATACTAAGGGATAAATCCCCACCTTCCATTTAGTTGGATCTAATGGTGGTAATTAACCTAATATTTAATATGTCTAAACCTAAGTCCATGTTTTTTTCTTGTCTTTTTCTTTTCTTTTTCTTTTCTTTTTATCTTTATTATTTATTTTCTCATTATTTGTCTTTTTTTTAATCATTTTTTTCAATTTCACGTTTTTTTTTCTTTCTTTTTTTTACTTCTTCTTCTTTTTTTGGTAAATTTCATACGTTTTCTTACGTTTTTGTCCGTTTTTTCCGCTTTTTATACGTTTTCGTTTGTTTTCATACGTTTTCTTACATTTTCGTCCGTTTTCGTCCGTTTTCTTACGTTTTTGTCTGTTTTCTTACTTTTTCGTCCGTTTTCATACGTTTTCGTCCGTTTTCTTACGTTTTGTTTTTTTTACGTTTTCGTCCGTTTTCATACGTTTTTGTCCGTTTTGTTACGCCGTCCGTTTACCCCTCAGTCATTACGTTTTCGCCTCGTTTTCTTACGTTGGTCCGCTTTTTATGTTTTTCCATTTTCATACTTTTTCGTCCGTTCACATACGTTTTCATCCGTTTTCATCCGTTTTCTTACGTTTTCATCCGCTTTCATTCGCCGTGGGCCCCGCTTTCATACGCGTACCGCTTTCTTACATTTTCGTCCGTTTTTGTTTGTTTCTTTACGTTTTCGTTCATTTTCTTATGTTTTCATTTGTTTTCTTACGTTTTCTTCTGTTTTCTTACGTTTTTGTCCGTTTTCTTACATTTTCGTCCGTTTTCATACGTTTTCTTCCGTTTTCTTACGTTTTTGTCCGTTTTCAAATGTTTTTGTCCGTTTTCTTACGTTTTCGCCTGTTTTCTTACGTTTTCGTCCGTTTTCCTTTGTTTTCGTTCGTTTTCTTAGGTTTTCGTCCGTTTTCTTACGTTTTTGTTCGTTTTCATACCTTTTTGTTTGTTTCCTTACGTTTTCGTCCGTTTTAAAATGTTTTCGTCTTTTTTCTTACGTTATTGTCCGTTCTCTTATGTTTTCAACGGTTTTCATAGGTTTATATACGCTTTCGTCCATTTTTTTACGTTTTCGTCCATTTTTATACGCCGTCTGCTTTCGACATTTTTTGGTTTTCATACGCCGTCCATTTTCATCCGTTTATATCGCCGTCCGTTTTGCACGATTTTTCGTTTTCATACGTACACGCTTTTCAATTCGTTTTTATACGTTTTTGTCCGTTTTCATATGTTTTCGTCTGTTTTTTGCAGTTTTTTTATACGTTTTCGTCTATTTTCATACGTTTTCATGCTTATTATTAAACTTTATTATATTAAACGTCTAATATCAATTGTGATATTTTATTAAGAAAAAAGTTAGGGAGATAATAAACATCACTAATTATATTACTATGATGATTCTGTTCATTTTTCTTATTTGTGTTTTAGAAAATATTTAGGGAGATTTTTGTGTTTTATGATAATATGAAATATTAGAAAATGTGTTTAACTGAAAACAAGATATGTTATGAAACTTTTGTTAGACTTGTGGTGAATTTTTCTATTTAATGGATACATTGTGCATGTTTTGATAGGTTTTATAGCGGGATTTAAAAATATATATGGTTGAATCAGCAAACTAAAGAAGTTATTGTTGAAGAAAGCACACATCTTTATAAAAAAAACCGAGTAGGCTCAAACACCTGTGATATCACACATGATATCACAAGTGATATCACCTCACTTGTGATATCACATGATATCACAGGTGATATCACATGATATCACAGGTGATATCACATGATATCACAGGTGATATCACAAGCGATATAAACTATGATATCACACATGCTATCACCGGTAATATCACACATGATATCACAGGTGATATCACCGGTGTTATCACACATGATATCACGTGTGATATCACAAGTAAGGTGATATCACCTGTGATATCACAGGTGTTTGAGCTTCCTCAGTTTTTTTATAAAGATGTGTGCTATCTTCATCCATAGCTTATTTAGTTTGCTGATTCAACCATAGATATTTTCAAATCCGTTATAAAACCTATCGAAACATGCACAATGTATCCATTAAATAGAAAAATCAACCACAAGTCTAACAAAAGTATCATAACATCTCTTGTTTTCAGTTGAACAACTTTTCTAATATTTCATAATATCATAAAACACAAAAATCTTCCTAAATATTTTCAAAAACACAACCATCACATTCTTAGTTGAGTATCACAACTGATAACACATACATGATGAAGAATGTAATACTTTTCATCTTCCTTACAATGTTATATCACAAGAGATAAATAAATGTCACTTACAAATATCAAAATGAAAACGTCTGAAAACGGACAAAAACATATAAAATTGAATGAAAAACGTATAAAAACGTATGAAAACGGATAAAAACGTCTGAAAACGAACAAAAACGTATGAAAACGTACAAAAATGTATAAAAACGGATGAAAACGTATGAAAACGGACGAAAACGTATAAAAATGGATGAAAACGTCTGAAAAACGATCGAAAACGTCTAACAATGGACGAAAACGTAAAACGGATGACAACGTATGAAACGTCAAAACGATAAAACGAACGAAAATACATGAAAACGTAAAAATACGATCGAAAACGTCTAAAAACGGACGAAAATACATGAAAAGCTAAAAAAACAGACAAAAACGTATGAAAATGACCGAAAAAGTAAGAAAACGGACGAAAACGTAAGAGAACAGCCGAAAACGTATGAAAGCGTAAAAACACGTATGAAAAATGAACGAAAATGAAAGAAGACGGATGAAAACGTATGAAAACGAACAAAAGCGTAAGAAAATGGACTAAAACCGTAAGAAAACGAAGAAAACGTATGAAAACGGATGTAAACGCTAAAAGTAAGAAAACGAAAACGTATGAAAACGACGAAAACGATATTAAACGGACAAAACGTCTGAAAACATAAGAAAATGTCTAAAATGGACGAAAACGTAAAAACGATAAAATGTATGAAAACGGACAAAAGCGTCTCGAAAACAAACGAAAAACGCATGAAAACGCGCGTAAAACGCCGAAAACGGACGAAAACGGATGTAAATGTACGAAAACGGATGAAAAGAGGCGAAAACGTCTGAAATTAGACGAAAACGTAAAAAACGGACGAAAACATATGAACACGGACGAAAACGTATAAAAACGGACGAAAACGTATGAATACAGATGAAAACGTATGAAAGCGATAAAAAAAACTTAGAATAAAAAAAACGTGAATTTAAAATTTAAAAAAAGAGTAATAAAAAAAACGTGAACTAAAAAAAAAAAAGTGAATTCCCAAAGAAAAAACATGATTTTAAAATAAAAACGTGAATTCCAAAAAAAAAATAATAATAATTAAGAATGACAAAAAGACAAAGAAAAAGAAGAAAAAAAACATGGACTTAGGTTTCCATATTAAATCTTAGGTTTATCCTCACCATTAGATCAAATTAGATGGATGTTGGGGATTTGTTCCTTGGTAAGCACCAAAATAAGAGTAAGCATTTGAAAATTTCTCTTCAAAACCTATTGTAGAAGGTCTTAGCTATTTGACTTAGATATACAAATAATATTAAATTCAAAACCTTTTGATACATCGAAAGGTTTCATTTAAAGTTTAACAAGTTGAAAATTAACTATTAAAAAAAGTTTGTTAGATTGAATAGGCAGATCATGGCGAAAGTTGACAGAGTCGACTTAGCAATTAGTATGTATATAAGATAGCTTTTTTTTTTATAAAAGATCAAAGACCCGGTAAATATATTACTCCAAAAAACGTTTAAATACAAAGAATATGGGTGAATCTCATATCTCAGCCCATTACATAGGCGAAAAGCTTACATAACAAGATACTTTCTATTCTCTACATAAGAAAACACTACTCAAAATATAACATTAGACTCCTATGGAGATATTATAGTCATCTTCGTGATCATGACCACCACCAAATAGATTACTCGTCTCATCAAAGGGGTTCACAACCTCCTCATCATCACTATCAGAAACCACAATATCTCCCACCTTAGTGAATGGGTTAACCCTCTTAGAAAAAGTAGCCGGGAAATCCTTATTATAACCCTGATAATCAACCTTTTTAATAGGATTACCATTATCATAAACAAGTGTAGCTTTCCCATCAATAATAAGCCTTTCAAATTCCCCAATTTTCTCAACAACAATGGGGTAGGACCAATCGCGTTAGCTACCATTGAATCACTCACAAGCGGATCTTGTGATACATTACCCGTCTCGAGAGACCCAATCTCCTTTGCTTCCATTGTATTACCAGAAACGTCTACATCAGTAGGATTGCCACATTCATCAGAATCGATCGTATTTAGTGCAGCTAAAGGATTAGATGTAGCAATCTTCGTCCCCACTTCACTAGCCACATCAGTGGCTGTCTTCTTCGCACTATCCACCTTCTTGGGTTCAGGAGGAGGCACTTTAGGTTGATACCTAAATTTAGGACCCACTTTAGTAAAACCTCCCTTACCTGGAACACTTAGACCACCATTCCTACCCTTATTCTTGTTAGTAACAGTTTGATAACCATAATTAACAGACTGTTTAGGCCGAGTAGGAAGTGGAACAGATTTAGGACAATCAATCAGCGTATGACCAAACAATTTATATGTATCACAACGAGGCGATTTCCATTCGTATTCCACCCGAATATTTTCAATAGTAGATCCTATCCCATAAGTAAAAGTATCTCAACAGTGATGCTATCCCTAAGAACCTGATTTGCCTTAACTTCAATCAAGCACCTAGCA
>OU343217.1:13851545-13983812 GCA_910596185.1 Chrysanthemum makinoi
TTTATATAAAACAAATATGAGTTGTAAGTTGTAATTCTATACAATCGATCAATTCATGTTACATTACATATCGTACTTTTCACTTTTTGTTTTCTTAACGCTACACTTAAATCATACGGTTTTCATCGAGACCGAAGCCGAAGTTGTATAATCTGTAAGTCATTTAATGCGAAGGCCATTGATAAACACATTGCAACAATCTCCTCTTTAGCTTTCGATCAATGAGTTGACTACCTTTCCAACAAGG
The DNA here is from genome assembly GCA_910596185.1 of Chrysanthemum makinoi. Taxonomy (NCBI): domain Eukaryota; kingdom Viridiplantae; phylum Streptophyta; class Magnoliopsida; order Asterales; family Asteraceae; genus Chrysanthemum; species Chrysanthemum makinoi. The sequence continues at coordinate 13,851,793 of OU343217.1, forward strand.
AAGTATGACCTCTTACGCCATTACAAATTTCTTTAACTTTCTCTTGGGTTGTTGATGTGTTTAAAGTGATGGTAAAAAGAGAAATTTATTTTGTGTTAGATCTAGTTTTCTTTCATTTGCAACAAAGTCAACTTGGGTTTTAAATTGGAAGTACAATTAATGTATATTATTGTCTTTGAATACGTGGTAATAGTCAAGTGGCCCATGTGATTTGTGTTTTAACTTTTAATAATCAAATTAGTGCGGTTAGAAGGGAATGGGCAACAAAACATTTTCAAATTTAAGTGTTAGATATGATTAAAGAAATGCGAGGCATTTCCGAATTTAAGCCACACCTGGGATATTTTCCTGTGTCCCAAATAATTCATTTCTCAAATGCCCATAGGTAGAAGGTCATCCTTGAAATCTTAGACAACTATCATAAATAAGTTACAAGTCCCTACCTTTGTACTTTTCAAGTAGTACTGAAATCTTAGTGTGTAAGCTAGTACTCTAGGTACCTTCTTGAGGCGACTAAGGCCCTATACATTGGGCTACTTGTATATAAAGATCAAATGACATAATAAAATTCAAACTAATAGAAGTATAACTTGTAATTGCAACAATAAAATTAATAATTATAAAGGTATAATCGTTATTTTATATATCAATTATAATTATTACAGTAGAATTTTTTTTCTATTAAATATATTTAAGAATTTGAATATATTTGACAATTTAAAAGCTATGAAAAATATATATATAATTATGAGTTCGGTTGAACATATATAATTTTGTGGCTTTGGAAGGGTATATATACAATTCTCCCTTAAATAATCATTCTAATGACTTGATTGAATGAATTATGATGATTCATCCTAAATACTTGATTGGGTCGTTGTTTTTTTTTCTTTTTATTAATTTAGCTTTAAATGTTCACAACTTAATCATATGCTATATGTCTTAAAGTTGTTTAAGAATTAATCTTATGCTCTATGATATGTCTTAAAGTTGTAAGTTTGTTCATGGCTATATGAATACAACCAATGATTAGTAAGTATTGCTCTACGTCAACCAAACTAAATTGAAGCATTCTTTTACGGGTCATTTGTTTTAGACTGCCGGTAATAAAGAGACGCAAGTAGTGTCAGATTAATGGAAAAAGAGAGTTGAATGGCTAAGATTAATCCTGGTCGAATTCAAGTGGTGAAAATTATGCAAGCAGTGTTATGTAAAGGAAATGTCGTCCCTAGAATTGGGATCATTAGGTGTGGTTGAGACTTTTGACGCTACTAATTTGTTTAGACATATTCTGTTTTCTGAGAATTTATGATAGGTTAACGATAGTCGTTATATTATTGATATACATATAGATGCTTTATTCGTGTATAGGTTTACATTCTATATTTTGTGAATGTTTTATTTTTAATAAATAAAAAAATGTGTCGTAATTTACAAGTTCTTTCTATTTATAATTTTTATATGTCCTTTCGTGTAACCAGGTTGTATGTTGCAGTATCAAGAGCACAAGTCGTAAAAGGCTAAAGATGATGAATATCGACAAAGATGGAAAGGTTTGCAACGATACTATGAATGTTGTTTATCCCAAAGTTCTTCAAAAAGTATGAGAAACTATAAGCATGTTCAAATAAGCCATATTACTATAGTTTTTGTTTATCATGATTTTACCTATATTAGTATGTTTCAGTTTGTCTTTTTATTTTTTTCTTTCTTTTTTTTATCATGGCATTTGTTATTTTTTTTAGTTGGTGAACCTTTGTAGGTTTTACTTGATCATTCATATAATGTTTTCTGTTTTGGTTTATATGGGTTCGATATTTTATATGATTTTGTTTTACTTACAATGCAATTTTTTATTGCCACCTGCGAACCCACGGGTCTATAGTCTAGTTATGTATATATAAAATGGTTAAAAAAAATTAATAAAGTTGTTAATAAGTCCCTAAAGTTAATTAGCCAAATCAGCCATCTATCGTTTCAAACTTTCGTAAATTATTGAGCATCATAATAGTTTCCCAACTAAGAAAGTAGTAAATGTTGACTCATTACAAATGTTGGCTCATTGAGAACTAGTTAAGATGTAGTATCATAAATTATCAATCCACTGCAACGAAGTTGTAACATGCCAGTATACCACCAAATACGGTAAATTGTCAGTCCAACTCTCACTTGTACCTAAGCTATATAATATGTGCAATTAATTAATTGCAGCTCCAAGTGATGGTATTTTGTGCTAACTGGCCAACTTGCGAATATCAACTTAAGTCCCAACAAACCCTTGTATCAAATAACTGTTTGGATGCACATTTAAGTGTAAAATAGTAAATGATTTTTGTTGTTGATGTGTTTTGTGATTACATAATAAGGATTGCATGTGTATTTATAATAAATACATAGCTTATTGAACAAGCATATCAAATGCTAAACCTAATAGACCCAAACGCACAATTAGATTTGGGCTGACTAACCTAATAATTTAACATTAAGAACATCTTATTTGGTTTTGTGGTCATCTGGAAACAATTCAAACCTTTTCAGACGTGGATTCACAGTCATTCACATAAAAAACAATACATGCAATGAGTTGAAAGATGAAAATCCAAGCTCAAACCTTAAATTAATATTGCTTGAATATACTTGACTTCTTGACAATTAGAGATCCACTTCCTTCAGTTTTCTTGAACTCTTTTGTAATGATGAGGCTACTTTAATATGGGTCATTTTTTGAATCCAACAGCTTATTTGACAATTTCCGCGATACTTGTTTTCTTCTCCTATATGACCATGCATTAAAACTCGGTGTTAGTACAATTACAAATTTTCAGTTTCAATATTCATCTTTAATACAAATATATTTTTTTTTGAGTAAAAGGGTAACCCCGGTAAAATATTATTGCTCCAAAAAAACAATTAAGTACAAGCGGATGTAGGTGAATCCCACATCAGCAAAGAAGGCAAACTAAAAGCGCTATGGTGCTTAATATCTAACAAAGCATAGGTGAATGCATACACTTCAAGATGATTTTTATGCAGTTTTCTTGTGATGTGGTGAACAACACAAAATTATTGTAACATCCTTTGTCTGAGATTTAATCCGATCAGGGCGGGCCTGATCAGTTAATCGAACCGGACTAACACGATTCAAATAGGTCGGGCTCGGATATGTTATTTTTGCATTTACTCGACTTCGACTTTGACTGACCCAACCAACCGGCCCCATTAATACCCCTAATCTCGTCAATAGCTTTCCCCAATCAATGAGTTGACTACCTTTCCAACCAAGGAAGTAACAACTTGTTACTGCATTACAAATTTCTTTAACTTTAGATCAGAAAAAAATAGAAGCTAGAAGTGATAGTTAAAAGAGAAATCGGTTTTGTGTTAGATCTAGTTTTACTTAATTTGCAACAAAGTCAACGTTGGGTTCTGGTGGAAGTATAAGATGAAGAAACAAGATAAGTAAGGCTTTGTCCAGGTAAGGAGATTCAACTTTTTATTTTTATGCGTGAGCTTTACTCTCTAGCGACCTTCTGCGATTGGGTGCCCGATAAAAGCGACCATGATCAAATTTTGTTTCTTTTTCTTTAAGACCGAAAAGTGTAAGTTTTTGTCCATATGCATGTGTTTTACTCGATCTCTCCCACGACCAAGTTGTGTAAAATATTGGCGATTGAATCCTCCACAGTAAGGAGATTGAGTGACACTCGATCGACTAAGTCGATCTCCTTGCATTACTGAACTAGCCTAATACTGAAGAATCTTATGTATAATTTCTATAGGGGTGATCTAATCTTGCACCCCATTTTTTCCTTTCCTTGCACCTCACTAGGCCAATCATTGGCCAATGATTGGTCCAATGATTGGTTTGTCATTTTTTTTTTTTTTGTATAGTTTTTTGTTTTTTTGTTTTGTTTTGTGTTTGTGTATAATTTTATTTGTGTAATGTACATATATATTGTGTTTTTATTTGTAGAGTATATATAGTGTGTATTTATTTGTGTAGTGTTTTTTACGTTAAAACATTAGATATTAAAATATTAAACAAGTACAACAACAAATATTAAATGTTTAATTATTTACCTTTGACAAAGGCATGCATTTATCTTGAGCCAAGGTTTTGGGCATGAGATGTTCTTTCAATTATTAATCGTTGACTTGCGACACAAGAAATTATTTTCTTGTTGCATCCGCCAAAAATTTTGTATTATTATTCACAACATAAATTAGTAATATCATGGTTCACAAAATTAGAAGCTTTGAATACATAAATAACCAATATAAATCGATGTCGTCTATACATGTTGTGTCATTTAAAATATAAATCATGTCGTCTATACATGTTGTGTCATTTACAATATAAATGATATCGTCTATACATGTTGTGTCATTTACAATATAAAGCAATACTTTTTTCTACGTATATCTAAACATCCTCTGTCGTTGAGCAAACACATGTTCCCATGCGCGGCCTCGGCATTTCTAAAATGTCTCCATTGTGGGTGATTATACGGGTGGTGAGTCTTCATCATCAAGCGCAAGACGAAGTGAGCACATTCGTTGTTCCCCACCCGAAGTCACAAGGAGACAATATTTCTTTGGTCGGAGAACCTCTTAGCGGAAGACACAAAGAGATTGTGAATTGGTTATACATACAATAGGGCGGTTAAGAGATGTAGCATAAAATTTACGTGAGTCATCCATATTGGCAGGGTCTGCACCCCTAAACCAATTCATCGAGTTACGTGTAGATGTAAAAGAATCACCCACATTTCCCTGTAAACAATCTCGTTATTGTCTACCCTTCCCTGCAAAGTCGAATTCAGGCACATTTCGATGATGGCCAAGACCTCGGAAGAGCTCGATAGCACAATTTCCATCACCCTCCACGTTAAAGATCCCTAGGATCCAACGTCGGAAAATAGCTGGAATTTCTATCATACAATATTAGCTAAAGTAATGGAACGTACAAGTGGTGTCTTAAGTCGCCCTCGCTAGGTCTTTCGTTTAAGTCTGAGACGTTAGAAGGCCCTCCCACATAAGAACTGTGTCTCGCAGGTTCTTCATTGAAGTCTGGGACTTTTTTAGGTTTTGTGTCTACCTCTTCCCTGGCAATAACTCGCATCATGGGCCACATTCGTTCCTGATGACCAAAAGCTACTTTATAATACAACTTTGTACATTTTTAACAACTTTATTTATTGTTACATTTTTTTTACAAACTTTTATAAAAAAAAATACAACTTTGTACTTTTTTAAATAACATTTGTTAATAACATTTGTAAAAAATACAACTTTTATATTACTTTTATTTTAAAAAACTACAACTATTTATTACTTTTATATACATTTGTTAATAACAAAATTTTATTTATATTACAAAAAAACATTTATATTACAAAATTTTATTTATAAAACGTTTTATAAATAAAAGAGTTAATACACATGGGGTATAAAAACCCCCACCCTCACTCATTCTCTCACTTTACACACACACAACTCTCTCTTTCTCTCTCTAAAAATAAGTCTTCTCCGCCAATATTACGGACACGCACCACGAACTTTTCACCCCATATACCAAGCGATAGATCGGAAAAGGTGATCATTTTAACATAGGGCACGCGCGGTATTTCTCAGGCGCGCCCAGATCTAAAGTTTTAGATTCGGGTTTTTGAGTTTTTGTTGTGCATGTTTCTCACCCACCATGATATTCGTGTCCGCCTTAACCTCAAAGCGACCGTGAAACCCACCTTGATCAGGAAGTTTGAGAGTATTTTTATGATTTTTATATAGATCTATATAATAGATGTTGGTTATGACATTTTATTACAAGTTTTCTTTATATTATTTTGGTTTTTCTTATAAATTTGTTTTCTTTTAATAGACAACCCACAACAGTTATGAGTTTTTATTTATAAGTTTGGGTAGCTTTTATAGATCGAGTTCACAATATAATTGATTCTTTTCCTTTTTTTTATTTAAAAATCTCGCTTATATCAGTTTCTTATGTCACTCAATTTGTGTTTTTTAAGAAAAAAAATAAAATAGTTTTTTATTTTTATGAATTTGACTTTTTCGAGTGATTATAAATCTGTTTTCCTTATAAAACTATTTTTTTTGGGTTTTATTGTAAATTTAATTATTATTTTATGATTTTTTTATGAATCTAATTTTCCCAAGGTTGGTTTTTATTTTTTTTTTATTTTTTTTACAAACATGATTTTTTAGTGTTTTTATTGTAATCACTTTTCTATTTATTTTTGTAAATCTAATTTTTATGTAGATCCGAGTTTCTTTATGGTGTTTTCAGATGTCTGCTTGCTCGGAGGACGAGATAATGTTGTTGTAAACATCCAGAATCTACGCCGGCTCCTTGAAATGGTCGTTGCATGAAATGTTTAAATAATACTGTATGTTATGTAAATTTGCAATGTAAATATTAACTAATTAAAGTGATATTTAAATTTGTATAATGGTTGTTATAGATCTCATTAAAGTGATTTGTTTTTAGTAAAGTTATTGGTATTTTGTTTTGTGAAGTGTTGTGTTAATTTTGATTTGAAATATTTGTTTAGTACTTTTTTTTGGATTTAATAAAAAAACTTTTTTTATAAATTTTTTATAAATTTTTTTTATAAATTTCTTATAAACTTTTTTTATAAATTTTTTTTTACAAACTTTTGTGTAAGGTTTTAATATTTATTTTTGTAGTGTAGTTTTTAATATATATAGTGTGTATTTATTTGTGTAGTATAACATGACCATCCGCAGCAACACAAATACATCAAAACAATACAAATATTGCCCCACTTTTGAATATATACCACTGCTACTATTACGAGGGGCCACGACAACAAAACAAAACGCAGTGTTCTACATCCAAATCATAGCCCACGTGATAATCATAAGAGGAGAGAGAAAACCCAAACACCCCCTACTAGGGGGTGCGAGGATAGTAGGACCCTTTCTATATACCTACTTTATTTATAAAAAGAGGCATTTTTTGGCTTTGGATGTATATAGCCAAGAAAAAAACACATCATCATCAACAAATAGTTGAGCAGTCTATTCCCACCCTCTGGTTTTTTGTTTATTCTGGATTTCAGTTCTTTTTTAAGTGTTTTACATGGCGGCTGTGGAGAAAACTAGAGCGGAAGATATATTCTTTTTACATTTCAATTTCTATTTTATTTTTCTTTTTTCTTATTGTTATGGTCTATGATGAATAATTGTTTAACTCTATAATGTTGTAGTTGTTGAAGATTTTTTGTTTGGTAGCTAGTGGTTTTGTTTGGTAACTAGTGGTTGTATGTGAACTGAGTGTTTTTATTTTATTTTTGTATTGTTGTTGGATGTGTCATGAGCAAGTTGGAAGTTAATTAATTTTTTGTATATTAAATATTGAGTAAATTGCATTTTTGATCATTGTGGTTTGGCCAAATTGCAAATTAAGTCTCCATCATTTTGAAAATACAATGATGATACTCATTTTAAAATTTTGACTCATACACAAGAACATGAGCAAAAACAAAGATTGATAAAATGCAGTTTACTTTTAAAACAAAATCACTCTCACTTCCACACACAAATCAATAACAAAACGACAAACACTTTTCAAAATTTAACAAATGTTTAAAAAAAAATAGATTTGATACGAGTACAATATATTAGGGGTGAGCAAAACAAAAAAACCGAACAAGCCAAACCGAAAAAAACCGAACCAAAGAAACCGACCGAAACTAAAAACCGATGGTTTGGTTTTTACTTTTTCAGAAACCGAAAAATACGGTTCGGTTTCGGTTTTGATATAGAAACCGAACCATAAAAACCGAACCGAACCGTTTCATCAATTATAATATATTTTATTTATAAATATATTCTTAATTACTAAATTGTCTAATTTAGGTAAAGGAAGGATCAAATTTAAAAATGGTTTGGAAAAACCAAACGTCAAAACCATTAAACACACATAAATATTCGGTTGCCTTGGGAACTAACTGATAAGTGATAACCCTAAATCTATCTTCTCCTCTACTGAAACTCTAAAAGTCTGAAAGTTAACTGTACATTTTAATTGTACAACCTCCATTGCCATAAATATTCGGTTGCCTTGGCTTAAGCTCTATTTTTATTGGTAAGTCTATGTTAGCTTTGGTGCAACTTTGATCAATTTTATTTATGCATGTATGGATAAAAGTAATGAAATATAATTTAGCATGCCTTGAGGTAGTCGGTTATATGCTATTGTTGTTATTTTTGTATATCAGTTTAACAAATGTTCCTTGAGGTAGTCGGTTGTAATGTTGTATGAAAGATAATTTTGCATATGATCAGTTTATCAAACGTGCCTTGTATATCAGTCTATTTTTTTATATCAGTTTATCAAGTCTACTTGTATAGTTTATCAAAGTTTCTTTTTGTATATCAGTTTATTTTTGTTTATCAAAGTGTACTTGTATTGTATAATGTATATCAAGTGTACTTGACTACTTGTATTGTATATCAGTTTATTTTTGTAAATTATAGACTTATAGTTGTCTAAAATTGCTTGTTTATTTCAGTTGATGGAACCATCAGGTAGCGAAGCATCCGAAGCTCGAAGTATGGACAAAGGGAAGGCACCGGTCATTGATGTAGATAGTGAAAATGTGAATGAACACATTACTGAGAATATTGATGAAGGTGTTAATGAATGTGTTGATGAGAAAAAAAAACAAGGTCGTTATAAATCATTTGTGTGGGATCATTTTCCGAAGGTCGAAGAGGGTGCTACCACAACTACATGTCCTTATTGTGGTAATGCTGTCTTGCTTACGAAGTCACATGAATGGTACTAGCACCTTAGGTCATCATTTAAAATCGGTATGTGTAACTTCACCCCTTTATAGAACTAAAGATAAGAAGAAACAAACAACAATAAGTTTCAAGCCTGCTACTATGGGTGAATCTGGAGGTAGTTTAGTTTCTCACTCTTTCCAACGTTGTAGAAAAGCCGTAGCTAGGATGTGTATCAAAGACAATCAACCCTTTAGTATTGTTGAAGATGAGGATTTTGGAGTTAATGTGGGAAGCAAATCCGAATTTGAACTTAGTCTAGGTGGACGTTGCTAGAGATGCTTTATCCATATATCAGAAGAAACACTAAAGCTCAAAAATTTAAAAACCAAACCGTGTGTCTCACTACCGACACATGGACGTCCGTGCAAAACTATAACTATATGTGTCTCACGGCTCATTGGGTTGATGATAGTTGGAAATTAAGAAAGAAAATTCTTAATTTTTGTCGAATATCGAATCATAAGGGTGTGACGATAGGAAACTTAGTTTATCGTTGTTTACAAGAATGGGGTATTACTAGTGTTTTAGGTCACGCTTGATAATCGCGTCATCTAATGATGGGGCAATTAGGAGGTTACGCACTTTGCTTAAAGGACCTAATGCAATCTTAGATTGCAAGTATATGCATTTAAGATGTTGTGCTCATATCATCAATCTAGTGGTAAGAGATGGTTTAGAGGAACAAAATTCTTCTATTTGCAAAATTGAAATGCGGTGAAGTATTTGAGATCATCATCGAGTAGGCAAGAAAGCTTTGAAAAGGTGTGAGAGTTTGAAAAATTGACTGTCAAAGGAAGCCATGTCTAGATGTTGACACAAGAATGGAACTCCGTTTCTTATGTTGGCTACCAGTCAAGTTTGAGAAAGTGTTTGATAGGTATTTTAACATTTTACAATATGTTTTCTATACTACAATATGTTTTTTTATGCTAATATGGTGATGTGCGTTTTGTTTAGGGCGAACTTACCGAACGTGATTACTCGTCTTACTTCAACAATGAAACTGAAGATGGTGAGGAGGGCACTAGGATGATGCGTAAAACTAAAAAGAAGAGAAAGAATGTTGTGGGGGTTCCTAATGAGGATGATTGGTCAAATGCAAGGTATATCTATCATTTCCTGTTTGTATGCAACATTCACACTGTCATAGTACCTATATCAGACACTGTCACAAGTCCAAGTTATTTGTTTAGTATATCAGGTTCTATATCAGACATTGTCACACTGTCACAGTACCTATGATTGGTCAAATGCAAAGTATATCAGTAGTATATCAGTTCAGTACAATGAAACTGAAGATAGTAGTCACACTGTCACAGTACCTATATATATCAGTTTAGTAATCACTTTAGTAGTACCAGTATATGTTTAGTATATCACTTTAGTAGTACCAGTATATTTTATTCTAATTTCATTATCTATTTAAAAGGTAGATACGGGTAATATTACATATTATATTATTCTTAAATAAATGCTCCATCTTTGTCAAGTTAAATGTAATTTTAATGCAGTACCAGTATACCAATATATCATTTTAATACAGTATATTTGTTAGTATATCAGTAGTATTGCAGCAGTATATCAGTCCATTTGTTAGTATATCAGTAGTTAGTAGATCACTTATTTTTTAGTATTGCAGCTGTATATCAGTCCACTATTATTCACAGTTATTTGTTAGTATATCAGCTATTTGAATTCAAATTTTAATGTTCAATAGGTTTTTTTTGGAATATTTGAGGATTTTTTATGATGTGACAAAGAAGATTTCGGGGTGTAAGTATGTCACAAGCAATATGTTTGTGAAAGATCTTGTCACAATGCATGCCGCTATTTCAAAAATGTGTCGACATGCTGATGAAAATAAAAGGAAGATTGCCTTATCAATGAAAGATAAATATGACAAGTATTGGGACAATTTGGATAACATGAATGTTTTGTTGTATGTGGCCTTGGTATTAGATCCTCGAAATAAGTTGAAGTATCTTGAATTTTGTTTGGACATAATTTATCCTAAAAGCCGAACATCCACAGAAACATCCAATCAAGGTGACCAAGTTCCGAAACGATTGAAAACATTGTCCGTGAAAACTATTGAAATTTGTGAAATTGTGGAGGATGCTCTTAAAGAGTTGTATGTGCACTACAAGATCAAACTCAACAAACAAGATGATCAAACTTTTCCGGTGTCTTCTTCTTTACTACTCTAGTGAAGATGATAGTAGCATGAAGATCGACCTTGATGATGGGTTTTCAAAGTATTTGGAGACCCAATATGGTGAAGGTGATGATTATAGTGAAGTAGATATTTATTTAAAGGATGGGCAGAAAAAGGGGGATAATTCATTTGATGTTTTAGGATGGTGGAATCAAAATATGGTGAAGTTTCCAATATTATCACAAGTAGCTAAGCATGTTTTAGCAATGCCAATCTCTCTCCGTTGCATGGATTCGGCATTTAGCAGGTGGAAGGGTTATAGATAAATATAGAAGCTCTTCTACGCTTAAGACGCGGAAGCTCTCATTTGTGCACAAGATTGGTTACGGTCTACACCGGCGGATTTGCAAGATATGCCCGTTAATGGCTTGCCACTTGAAGAGATGGTGGAAAATTTGGAGAAACTAGAACTTGGTAAGTAATGAAACTTGATTTAACAATTTAAATCATTCCCGCTATATGTTATGCTAATCCATTATTTATATTTGTTTGTAGATATGTTTTCTACCGGAAAAAGGCAACACAATGATACTTCTCAACATGAAATTTGAAGTCATGAAGTTGTTTCCGTTAGAGTTTGAAGTCAAGAAACTATTTTAGAGATTGTGGTTTTATCTTGCAAGAAACTATTTTATGTTTAGAAACTAGTTTATGTCAAGAAACTAGTTTCCGTTAGAGTTTGAAGTCAAGAAACTATTTTATGTTTAGACTTTTGTGTTGCAATTTAAGATATTGTCGGATTATCTTTTAAGTTTTAAGTTGTGGTTTTGTTATATTTTGTTATTGGTTTTGTTATCATTTTTTTTTACTAATTGTTATCATTTTTGGGCAAAATTGGCCCAAGTTGAGCCCAAGCCCAATTTAGTGGATAACCGAGAAACCGACCAAACCGAACATGAGCCGAACCAAAACCGAAAAACCGAAACCGAGAAAAACCAACGGTTTCGGTTATGGTTTTTAAAAACCGAACATTCGGTTTTCGGTTTCGGTTTTGGTATAAAACCGAACCAAACCGAACCATGTACTCCCCTACAATATATAAACAAATCAAAGCTTCCATTATATAAACCCCATCATATTTGATACGAGAATTAAGCTTTTATTATATATATACCACAAACATCACTCAATCAAATCACAAAAACATCAACAAACAAATCAAAACCCACGTCAGCTCCTCTCTATAACTGTCGTCACCACCATCACCATGTACAGCCGCCACGTCGTTGCCGCCACTACCAGGTTTGTTTAGATTTGTGGGTTTCGACGTTAAGGATCTTTGATAAAAGATCTCGGGTAAGATTTGTTCTTTGGTTTCTTTCCCAGATCGAATTATGGGTTTTTTGTTAGATCTTTTACCTTGTAATGACCAAACTCGAGATCTATAGTTCTTCACTTTTTGATTTCACATCTGTTGTGGGTGTGTGTCGAAATGATTTTTCTTTTGATAGCTTTTAGTTAATATTGATGATGGGGTAAAGGTTATTGTAGCTTTGTTAGCTTGTAGTTATTCTTGGCTTGTGGCGGTAGCGGTGGCATTTTCAGATCTTAAATGGTGATGGGTTTTGTGTTTATAAGTATGATTTTGTGTTTTGTGTTTTTAATAGTGTTTATAAGTTATTTTTGTAGTGTTTGATTTAACTTTTTGTTTTTGTGTATTGCGTATTGTGTATCGTGTATTGTGTAGTGTTTGATTTAAAACCTTTTAGATTTATAAATTAGGAAATTCAATAAACATATCATGTTTTAAATTAAAAAAAATATATCCATGTAAATATTGAAGAGGAAGAAGGGCATTTCTCATTTAACTGTAGCTAGGGACAATGCGGTAGAAACTTCAAAATAAGGACGTCCATTGCATTTTCAAAAATGATATGGACTCAACATACAATTACCAAACCACATGGATCAAAAATGCAATTCACTCTTAAATACATGAATGGCATGTGAAGTGCTTTTGCAAGGCGCTAAAAGTTTGTATATGAAGAATAAAAATGATTGTAATTTACTAATTCATATGACAAAAGTTAGAATATCGGTCCATTACCAATGTGTCATTTTAATTACCAAAATTCAGGTATTTTTAATCTTTAATTTCTACTAACGGCAAGGACCCTTGTTCCTAACATGTCTCCATATCATATTAACCATGGGTACTAACATTCAAAATGATGTGTGATTTCTTTGAGCCGCTTCCACATTCTGGGATATTTTCTTGGGGTGTTCAACCATATAGCCAGGAATCAATGCTTTTTTTACGGAAAATAAAAGTGCGAACTTGGAGTAGTCTTGCTCATACTCAAACGGGAGGTCAATATGGTCGCTCACAATCACAAGGACACAGTGGTTCACGGTATCATCAAACAGACAGTTAAAGTAGGGATGGCAAAAGCACCCGAAACCGATGGGGAAAACATAAAACCGAACCGATTGGTCGGGTTCGGGCGAGGTTCGCGGGTTTGGATACGGGTTCGGTAGAAATATTCTTTTCTTCGTTCACGGGTTCTACTAATACCTTATTTACCCTACCGTACCCGTATACTCGACTTTGTACCCGTTTTCTTTTTGCTAATTTATATAAGGTCCAAATAAGTTTTGAGTTCGTAACCTTGTATAATTTTTTTTCTACTCTACTCCTTGGAGCTATCGGTATCATAACGCAACTCTTGTGTAAGTGATTGGTTATCATAAACACATATACAAGATATTGGATCAAATATGTTAGACTTTGGAGAGAGAAAAGAGTTGGAAGCTTTTCTAGAAAGAAAGTCAAAGAGAAAAGAAAGATTAGATTGAGAAAATGAGAAGCTCCACCCTCTCCCTTGGTGGGAGAGGGCTTTTATAGTCTTACAAATAAACGCCTCCTACAGGTTGTGGATCAGGTATACAGTGGGTAAAGACCCGTCCCGTCCTCTACGATCTTCCTTAACTAATCTAATTACTAATAAATATAGCTAAGTCTACGAGCTAACACGAACTAGACTAAACTCGGGGTGGCTGACTCTTCTATATAGATTTTCCAAATCCTAACAATCTCCCATTAAGGGAGGTCACCCCATAAATTACAATTTGCATCCTAGCATTCAATCATGAAGTTCAATTCCGAGCTCGTAGACTTTGATTCTTCAAATTACGCAATCTTTGTGCTTCAGTAGTGATTCTTCAAATGAATGTTCCTTTGACTTGTGATCTTGAGCTTTCTTCGAGATCTTTAGCCAAAGTAAATCTCCAAATCATCCTTTAAAGTATTGCCTTCACGTGATGTTGTAACTTTTGTACCGACATGCTCACACTTTACGGATCATGATATTATCCATCGAGTTGGAAAGCATTGTTGTATGTCTTTTGATTATCATGATTTCTTTGATTTGGAGTGTGTAGTGTGAGCATGTGGTTATGAATTGTCTCAATTTCATCGGTTGCAACCGTCAGTGTTCCTGCAAACAACGCTTAGAAATAAAACACGAAAGTGTCTTTGTTGACTTTAGTTGAATAGAGTTGCAAGAACCACGGTTCCCCATTGATCAGTATAAATATTGCATGTGATTAGGTAGAATTCCGAAGAATCTTCTTGACAGGGTTTCGCAGCTTGAACTAGCCATTCTCAAACCAGAGCGTCTTAAAGTAGGCAACACGGAGTGAGTGAATTAGCGAATTGGGATTCACTGATTAATGAAATATTTGAAACACAATCACATATTCTTGAATAAAGAGTTTTTGCAATACGACGAGAGTTGTATGAGCAGTCGATGTGCTTGAAAACAATAGTTGAGCACATCAAAGGGTTTTCCAAAAGTATACGTCAATTCCTTTATTGGAACAACGTTGATTCAAGTGTGAATCGCCCAATCATTGTTTTCCAGTTGTCACAAGTTTGATCCATGAAAGATGATAAGGATTTAAAACATACGTTTTTATGGGGTCATTTAAGCCCTAAATTGACACATTTTATATCTGTTACTACTTAAAATCATTCATTTTCACATTTTAGGTCTTTTGGAAGCAAATTGATGGAAAGAAGCATATTTGGACGAAAAGGAGCGAAAACATGAAGAAAAAGGCAAAGTCAAGATCCAAGCTGATTTTTAAGCCTAACGGCGTCCCAACCAAAGGGCGAAGCCGTCCCTCATAAAGGTTTCTGATCAAATTACACATGACGGCTCAGATCAAATTCGTTTAAGTGTGGTTTTTGGACTCCGACTTGAGTCACCTCAACATTTGAGTTTCT
This sequence comes from Chrysanthemum makinoi, assembly GCA_910596185.1. Taxonomy (NCBI): domain Eukaryota; kingdom Viridiplantae; phylum Streptophyta; class Magnoliopsida; order Asterales; family Asteraceae; genus Chrysanthemum; species Chrysanthemum makinoi. The sequence goes on from OU343217.1 coordinate 13,867,071, forward strand.
GTTTTCTTTTTCGGAAGGCAAAAAAATTATTTTTATATTTGCAATACCACATCGCGTATGAAGGTTATGGCTTAAATCCCAAAACACGTTCTCAAAGACCCTTTAAGACGTTAATTCCTCACAATCACTAACACAAGAATGCATATTTTAAATAACTATTATCAACTTAATAACATTTCTGTTATCGTCATGTTAGTAAAATGATTTACGTGATCAACTTTTCTTGTTTCATATCATCGTATGTCCAAATGTGTAAGAGATTGGATATTTTCAAGTTAGACCGGGTGTCATGATGGGTAATGCAGACCACCTAATTAACGAACGCCACCAAACGCTAAAACCATAACGGCCGAACACCACCAAACGCCAAGAGCACTTTTTTTATGTTGGTTTGGCAGTTCAAACCATTTCACTTATTATTATTATTATTATTATTATTATTATTTTTAATTTATTTTTATTATTTTTAAAAAGTATGTGTGAGGTACATTGTATGGTATAAAGCGAGGTATTTTATTTGTTTTATTAGGCGGTGACCACTACACTTTTAATGATGTTAGTAAGATGATGTGTTGAAAAGCTGTCATATAGGTGGTGGTCGGGTAACCATTACACTCGGCTTAAGAGGATTGTCATGTGATGGTCGTGCATAATACTATGTCTAATAATGGTCGTGATATTTTCAACTTATGATTGAAAAACGTTATCCAAAAACATTCTTTATCTCACTATCTTTTTTTTTTCTTTTGTTTTTTTCCTTCTTCATTAATGTACTCCATGACAAGCCTCATTCAACAATGCCACGTCACCACTCAAAGTCTACATGTACGCGTACCTCGATTCAACTTCATAATGATGACGTCATCATCACTCAACCTATCTATCAATATTCCTACCTGGCCGGAATACACGGGATTGCACCAGCAGCATAGCGTTGAGTACTGGATGATTACGTCATTGTTGTGTGGGAGTGTGAATTGTAGTGAGGAGGTTGTTAGAGTGAGGGATGGTGACGTGGCGGATGTGTTTTACATTCCGTTTTTTAGTTCGTTGAGTTTTGATGTTAATGGGAAGAACATGACTGATCCTGATACCAAAATCGATAAACAACTACAAGTATTCGTATTGTTACTGTTATTATATTAACTATTAGTGGCATTTGACAGATAGCTGTAAATTTTATTGGGTGTATTTGCCATTCACCCTTATAATTATATAAAAAATGAAAAGTTTCATTGCTAACTAACGCCACATCAGACCATCAACCACACCATCATTCTTTACTCTAACTAACTGCCATGTCAGCAACCAGTACCATGCGTTTTGATTAGGGAACTAGTGACATTGAATAATTATGGGTTTTTGTTTATGCTTATTTTCTCGGCTTATGAGCGTATTGAATAATAAGCTACAGATTATTATAATTTATATAATTTTATTAACCCGAACCTAGCTCCATAATGTCCATTGCCCAACCTGTCAAACCGGCCCATTTTGTCACATTTTGTCAAACCGGCCCTTTATATACAACATTACCTCGTTGTTAGAATAACTGTATATCCACATAACATTTTATAGACATTCTAGAATTCTTAGTACACGTTAGATCATTACGAGATATTTTACTAATTAGATTCAGAACCGAGGCACTTTATTTTGCATACTCAAAAATCCTTGCATACTAAGGGATAAATCCCCACCTTCCATTTAGTTGGATCTAATGGTGGTAATTAACCTAATATTTAATATGTCTAAACAAGTCCAGTGTTTTTTTCTTTTCTTTTCTTTTCTTTTTCTTTTCTTTTTATCTTTATTATTTATTTTCTCATTATTTGTCTTTTTTTTAATCATTTTTTTCAATTTCACGTTTTTTTTTCTTTCTTTTTTTTACTTCTTCTTCTTTTTTTGGTAAATTTCATACGTTTTCTTACGTTTTTGTCCGTTTTTTCCGCTTTTTATACGTTTTCGTTTGTTTTCATACGTTTTCTTACATTTTCGTCCGTTTTCGTCCGTTTTCTTACGTTTTTGTCTGTTTTCTTACTTTTTCGTCCGTTTTCATACGTTTTCGTCCGTTTTCTTACGTTTTCGTTTGTTTTCTTACGTTTTCGTCCGTTTTCATACGTTTTTGTCCGTTTTGTTACGTTTTTCGTCCGTTTTCGTCAGTCCTGTTACGTTTTCGTCTGTTTTCTTACGTTTTCGTCCGTTTTTTTATGTTTTTTCCATTTTCATACTTTTTCGTCCGTTCACATACGTTTTCATCCGTTTTCATCCGTTTTCTTACGTTTTCATCCGTTTTCATTCGTTTTCGTCCGTTTTCATACGTTTTCGTCTGCTTTCTTACATTTTCGTCCGTTTTTGTTTGTTTCTTTACGTTTTCGTTCATTTTCTTATGTTTTCATTTGTTTTCTTACGTTTTCTTCTGTTTTCTTACGTTTTTGTCCGTTTTCTTACATTTTCGTCCGTTTTCATACGTTTTCTTCCGTTTTCTTACGTTTTTGTCCGTTTTCAAATGTTTTTGTCCGTTTTCTTACGTTTTCGCCTGTTTTCTTACGTTTTCGTCCGTTTTCCTTTGTTTTCGTTCGTTTTCTTAGGTTTTCGTCCGTTTTCTTACGTTTTTGTTCGTTTTCATACCTTTTTGTTTGTTTCCTTACGTTTTCGTCCGTTTTAAAATGTTTTCGTCTTTTTTCTTACGTTATTGTCCGTTCTCTTATGTTTTCAACGGTTTTCATAGGTTTATATACGCTTTCGTCCATTTTTTTACGTTTTCGTCCATTTTTATACGCTTTCGTCTGTTTTCAGACATTTTCGTTGGTTTTCATACGTTTTCGTCCATTTTCATCCGTTTTTATACGTTTTCGTCCGTTTTCAGACGATTTTTTCCTTTTTCATACGTACACTCTTTTCAATTCGTTTTTATACGTTTTTGTCCGTTTTCATATGTTTTCGTCTGTTTTTTGCAGTTTTTTTATACGTTTTCGTCTATTTTCATACGTTTTCATGCTTATTATTAAACTTTATTATATTAAACGTCTAATATCAATTGTGATATTTTATTAAGAAAAAAGTTAGGGAGATAATAAACATCACTAATTATATTACTGTGATGATTCTGTTCATTTTTCTTATTTGTGTTTTAGAAAATATTTAGGGAGATTTTTGTGTTTTATGATAATATGAAATATTAGAAAATGTGTTTAACTGAAAACAAGATATGTTATGAAACTTTTGTTAGACTTGTGGTGAATTTTTCTATTTAATTGATACATTGTGCATGTTTGATATAGGTTTTATAGCGGGATTTAAAAATATATGGTTGAATCGGCAAACTAAAGTTATTGTTGAAGAAAGCACACATCTTTATAAAAAAAACCGAGTAGGCTCAAACACCTGTGATATCACACATGATATCACAAGTGATATCACCTCACTTGTGATATCACATGATATCACAGGTGATATCACATGATATCACAGGTGATATCACAAGCGATATAAACTATGATATCACACATGCTATCACCGTGTATATCACACATGATATCACGGTGATATCACCGTGTTATCACACATGATATCACGTGTGATATTACAAGTAAGGTGATATCACCTGATATATCACAGTGTTTGAGCTTCCTCAGTTTTTTTTTTATAAAGATGTGTGTTATCTTCAACCATAGCTTATTTAGTTTGCTGATTCAACCATATATTTATAAAATCGTTATAAAACTAACACAATGTATCCATTAAATAGAAAAATCAACCACAAGTCTAACAAAAGTATCATAACATCTCTTGTTTTCAGTTGAACAACTTTTCTAATATTTCATAATATCATAAAACACAAAAATCTTCCTAAATATTTTCAAAAACACAACCATCACATTCTTAGTTGAGTATCACAGATAACACATACATGATGAAGAATGTAATACTTTTCATCTTCCTTACAATGTTATATCACAAGAGATAAATAAATGTCACTTACAAATATCAAAATGAAAACGTCGAAACGGACAAAACATATAAAATCGAATGACGTATAAAACGTATGAAAACGGATAAAAACGCGAAAACGAACAAAAACGTGAAAACGGACAAAATGTATAAAAACGGATGAAAACGGAAAATATAAAACGGGGCGAAAACGTCGAAACACGCAAACGTCTAACAATGGACGAAAACGTAAAACGGATGACAACGTATGAAAACGTCAAAACGTAAACGAACGAAAATACATGAAACGTAAAATCTGACGGCGTCTAAAACGGACGAAAATACATGAAAAGCTAAAAACGGACAAACGTATGAAAATGACGAAAAAGTAAGAAAACGGACAGCGTAAACGGCAGCGTATGGCGTAAAAACACGTATGAAAATGAACGAAAATGAAAGAAGACGGATGAAATGAAAACGAACAAAAGCGTAAGAAAATGGACGAAACCGTAAGAAAACAGAAGAAAACGTATGAAAACGGATGTAAACGGGCGAAAAAGTAAGAAAACAGACGAAAACGTATGAAAACGGACGAAAGTATTAAACGGGGAAAACGTGAAAACATAAGAAAATGTCTAAAATGGACGAAAACGTAAAACGGGCGAAAATGTATGAAAACGGACAAAAGCGTCGAAAACAAAACAAAACGTATGAAAACGTGCGAAAACGTCAGAAAACAGACGAAAACGGATGAAAAGAGCGATGAAATTAGACGAAGCGTAAAAACGGACGAAAACATATGAACGGACAACGTATAAAAACGGACAGCGTATGAATACTGAGATGAAAACGTATGGCGATAAAAACTTAGAATAAAAAAAACGTGAATTTAAAATTTAAAAAAAGAGTAATAAAAAAAACGTGAACTAAAAAAAAAAGTGAATTCCCAAAGAAAAAACATGATTTTAAAATAAAAACGTGAATTCCAAAAAAAAATAATAATAATTAAAAATGACAAAAAGACAAAGAAAAAGAAAAAAAAAAAAACATGGACTTAGGTTTCCATATTAAATCTTAGGTTTATCCTCACCATTAGATCAAATTAGATGGATGTTGGGGATTTGTCCCTTGGTAAGCACCAAAATAAGAGTAAGCATTTGAAAATTTCTCTTCAAAACCTATTGTAGAAGGTCTTAGCTATTTGACTTAGATATACAAATAATATTAAATTCAAAACCTTTTGATACATCGAAAGGTTTCATTTAAAGTTTAACAAGTTGAAAATTAACTATTAAAAAAAGTTTGTTAGATTGAATAGGCAGATCATGGCGAAAGTTGACAGAGTCGACTTAGCAATTAGTATGTATATAAGATAGCTTTTTTTTTGATAAAAGATCAAAGACCCGGTAAATATATTACTCCAAAAAACGTTTAAATACAAAGAATATGGGTGAATCTCATATCTCAGCCCATTACATAGGCGAAAAAGCATACATAACATACTTTCTATTCTCTACATAAGAAAACACTACTCAAAATATAACATTAGACTCCTATGGAGATATTATAGTCATCTTCGTGATCATGACCACCACCAAATAGATTACTCGTCTCATCAAAGGGATTCACAACCTCCTCATCATCACTATCAGAAACCACAATATCTCCCACCTTAGTGAATGGGTTAACCCTCTTAGAAAAAGTAGCCGGGAAATCCTTATTATAACCCTGATAATCAACCTTTTTAATAGGATTACCATTATCATAAACAAGTGTAGCTTTCCCATCAATAATAAGCCTTTCAAATTCCCCAATTTTCTCAACAATAGGGGTAGGACCAATCGCGTTAGCTACCATTGAATCACTCACAAGCGGATCTTGTGATACATTACCCGTCTCGAGAGACCCAATCTCCTTTGCTTCCATTGTATTACCAGAAACGTCTACATCAGTAGGATTGCCACATTCATCAGAATCGATCGTATTTAGTGCAGCTAAAGGATTAGATGTAGCAATCTTCGTCCCACTCGTACTAGCCACATCGGTGGGTGGCTCTTCTTCGCACTATCCACCTTCTTGGGTTCCGGAGGAGGCACTTTAGGTTGATACCTAAATTTAGGACCCACTTTAGTAAAACCTCCCTTACCTGGAACACTTAGACCACCATTCCTACCCTTATTCTTGTTAGTAACAGTTTGATAACCATAATTAATTGACATTTTAGGCCGAAATAGGAAGTGGAACGATTTAGGACAATCAATCGCGATATGACCAAACAATTTATATGTATCACAACGAGGCGATTTCCATTCGTATTCCACCCGAATATTTTCAATAGTAGATCCTATCCCATAAGTAAAAGTATCTCAACAAGATGCTATCCCTAAGAACCTGATTTGCCTTAACTTCAATCAAGCACCTAGCAAAACTACTTTGACCCTATGATTCCAAGCACATTTGACTAGTATAAGAATCTAACATTTTTGGCTTACCAATCATCCACAGTCCGTTTTCAAGCACATCATCAACACCTTTACGAGTGGAAACTTAAAGAAAAAGAACCCATTCGCATTCATCATAACCTTTTGAATACCATACTTGGCCCACGTATTACAAACGTAATAATCAACAACCGGAAAAGCAATACGTTTACCAAGGAAATAACCATAAAGGGTATTCTCAAATTTAAAGTTTACCTCCTCAACGACTTTCATAGGAATGGAGAGATACACCCCATTAGACTTTTTACTACACTCCAACCTATGAAAATTTGATTTGCGCTTCGTCGAATCAATTGATGTAGCACCATTAACATTAGTAGAATTCGTACCACTTGTAGCACCAACATACAACATAGGTAATGTTTTAAGCCCAACAGATTGAATAATTGGCGTAGCACCGGTTAATTTGTCCTTAGGTGGAGAAACATGTACGCTTCCAGCTTTAGGAGCTACACTAATACCATCACCACTAGGCAGATTAGCCCTCCTAGTGGTGTCCTCGACACTGTAAATTGTAGATGGGAAATCTTGCATATTCAAGATACTTGTAACCCCAAGAGGCCCTGCAATCCAAAACACCGAATCATCAATACTCTCAGTCCGTTTTCTAATTATTGGTGCTTCTACTGTAATTCCATGGGTTGATTGCTGTTCGTCCAGGTTTAAACACTAGTTTCTAACTAGGGTTTACATTACTTTGTGAAAATGTGGAACTGTTGCTTCTTGGTACGATTTTAGGGCTTTGTTTCACCGCTTTAGGGTTTGATTTTTATGCGTTATGGAGACATCTAAACTGGGAAGCTCCGGTGTTTCTCAAGAACTACCTGTTAAGGTTTGGTATGCTACAAGTGAGGCGTTTGGGAGTAGTGATGGGATTGAGGTTACGCTTGAAGACTTTCCAGCAATTAGTGACTCATTACAATATCCGACTGTTGATGGTGTTGTGATGTCGATAGTGGGAGAGGAGAACACTACCTTGTCACATACTGTGGTGAATGATGATGAATTGAGCACGAATGCTACGCTTCAAAGGGTTTGAATTTGGGAACACTGATTCACTTTGTAATACTGGTCGTGATAGGTCATGATGTGAATGACAATAGTAACGTTACTAATGAGCCTGTTGTTCCACAAGTCTCGAGCTTTAATGTTGCTTGTCAATCACAAAACTTTGGAATTGATCTGGTTGTTTTGAAGGTGTTGGAATCACTCCTAGACTAGAATTCAAGTGTTAGTAATTAATATGTAATAGTTAGCTTAATTATGGCTTTTATGTTAGTTATCATGCCAAGGCTTATGTAGAAAGCCCATGAGCCTTGGCCCAAGCGCATAAGAAGGGAAGGATGCTAGTAGTGTTGCCCTAGCACCTTGCCCTATATATAATCTTGTAAACCTTCCTAAGAAGGTTGGTTGTTCATTTTACTCATTTCACTCTACGCATAACCTTTCTTATACATTCGTGTGTGTGTGTAAAGTGTTCATCCGATCACTATCTTATCTCTTATTTCTTCTATTGATGCTTGTGTTACAAATATGGGAACCTAAAAGTGGTATCAATCGCCAAATAGTTGGGTGAAACGATTTAGTTTTTGAAGTTTTGTGTTTTACGCGTAAGCTTCTCGGTATACAACTTTCAAACGCAAAAAGCTTTACTTTTTACACTTTCAAATCCAAGATTCTTATACTTTTAAGGTTATTTGGTGTTAAAGTTTAAGTTTTTGGCAAGAAGTTTCAAACTTTACGTGTATTTCTTAGGTTTTAAGCTTGATTTCATTCGTGTAGCTTGTTCAACGCGTAAGGTGTACAAAATTTTTGGATCATCAAGTTTCACACTTTTGTGTTATTTTGGTGATATTGAAGCTGTCTCATCACAAAAATATGGTTTAGAATCACTTTGGGCTGCAAACTCAGTTTTTGGAAAATCCTACGCGTAACAAAACCCTAAAGTTACGCGTAGGTTATCCGTGGTTTGATCTTCAGTTTTCTTGGTTTACTCAGTGTTTTCTTGCTTGGATAAGCCTGAAAACACTTTGACTTTGGATATCTTTTACACTGGAATAAGTGTAAAGGATTTTTTGGGCAAAACCCTAAATTTACGCATAAGCTAAAACTTACGCGTAGAACTCTTTACGCCTAAGCATTTTCTTACGCCTAAGCTCTGTCTTACGCATAAGCTAATCTTACGCATAAGTTTTGTACGCCTAACTTTCAGTTTATGCATAACCTTAGTGTTTCTCAATTCTTACGCGTAAGCTAATCCTACGCGTAAATATTACTTTTACGCGTAAGTTTGGTGTTTTTACGCCTAAGTTTTCTTTGCCTAAATTTGGTTTCTACGCCTAAGGAATCTTCATCAACAAAGTTTCATTCGACTACAAAGATCCATTTTACAACACAAGTTTCACGATGTCTCAACCACCATACTCTAACTACTTTCCTCACGTGTATCCTCAACAACAACAACAACAACAACAACAACAACTTAGTCCTCAACAACAACAATTCAATCTACAACAACAAGTTTATCAACAACAACTTCAACAACAACATTTTCCACAACAAGGAGCAATTCCACCACAAATGGTTCAACCACCACCTAGTCTTCAAGTACAACCTTACATAAACTTTTACAATCAACATCCATCCAGGAATACTATGAAGGAACCGTCATGGTTTGGCAAGATGTGTGAAGCATTATGTAGCCAACAATCCATTCATGAGGCTGGATCACTTGATATACCTCCAATGCTCACTCCCGGAAACTACAATCAATGGGTGATTAGGTTCTTTAGGTTTTGTGATCTAAAGAAGTCACATGGAAAGTTATTAAAGAAGGTCATTATGGAAGGTTCATTTTAGATGCCTATTGTCGTTACACCCACAGATTCAAATGCTAATCCACCACGAGATGATGTCACCAACATTTCAACTCTTTCTGATCTCACTGCTGATGAACTTCTACATTTCGAAGCCGATGAGCTAGCAATGAAATACATCCTTTTGGGATTACCCAATCCAATCCTTCGAAGTGTTGATGCTCAAAAGACTGCTAAAACAATGTGGGAACATATTCATCTTCTCATGGAAGGCACTGAACTCAATCAAGACGATATGGAATCCAAAATTTACTTGGCTTATGAAAACTTCATGATTGAACCTGGAGAGACATTAGAATCTTATCATCATCGATTCTCAGACATTATCAAGGATTTGAAAAAACATAACATCATCATGCCAAGAATTGCCGTCAACATGAAGTTCCTAAGTAGTCTTGGTCCCGATTGGGAGAAGTATGTCATTTTCATCCGTCAAGCTAAGAATCTTCATCATGCTACATACGGATTGTTGTACGACTATTTGAAGCCCCATCAAAAAGAGGTTGACAAAGAAAGGGTTATTCGTGGACTCCCGGTTTCACCTTCACTTCCGGATAATCAACAACTAGCTTTGTGGGCTCAAACTTGTTATCCTCAATTCCCGACCTTATCAACTGTTTTAACAAATCCTCCACAACCCACTGCTCAACCAACTGCAACAATTACACCATATGATCCATCAAAGCAACAATCTCAAGAAACTCAATTGGTTCCATACAACAACAACAATGCTCAAGCACTTTATAGTGAATCAAATGAGGAAACAGAAGCTTTCGATGCATTGCAACAAGGGTTTGTCATGATTGCTAAAGCCTTAGGCCGATACTCAAACAAATCCAACAATCGCATTCGTACCTCATCTAACATAAGGAATTAGGCTGTTGTTAACAATGGACGTGTTGAAGTTCAGAATCGGGGTAATGTTCGTCAGATGGGCGGCGGTCAAGGGTTTAATACTTTGGGAAGGAATAACATGGGTGCTCCAGAACAACGTGCTCAAGTGGTTGAACATGGTAATGCTCAGAATGGGATTAATGGTCTTCGTTGTGATAACTGTGTTGAGAAGGGTCATCTGGCTAATGCATGCCCAAAACCGAGGACAAGAGGTAGCGCTTATCACAAGGAGGCTTTACTCTTGGCTCTTAAGGATGAAGCTGGTGGAACTCTTACCAACAAGGAACAGAGCTTCATGGCAGATGCAGATTCTGATGATGACATGGAGGACTTGCAGGCTAATGCAGCAGTGATGTTGATGGCACAAATGCAAGCTCTCCACATGAGTGACACAGGCCCAATGTATGACACTGATGGTTTGTCTCAAGTATCAGATCAAACCATATTCATCACTGAACTAATGTCTCCGCCAACATCTGAATCTGACAAGGCTCAAAATGTTCAACATGAGCCATCCACATCTCATTCTGATGATTCTCAACTAGATCCAGTAGTTACCTTTGACGATCAAGATGACCTCCTGATTACCATTGATAATCAAGTTGACTCAGTGGTTATACTTGAGGATCGGAATAATGATCATGTTGAGACTCACGTTGAACACGCAGAACCATTGCCTAATCCAGATATTGACCTCTTACTCAATAACCAAAGATCCCAAATGGAACAATGTTGTGCACTCAATCAGCAATTAAAAGATAAAAATGTACTGTTAACCAGGGATATTGAATGCTTAAAAAGACAACTCAACGTTTTTAAAACTCAAGAAAAACGAGAACAAGGTTTTGAAGTCGCTTTTGCTAAATCTTACCAAAACGAAAAATCACAAGAACGAAAGATACATGATCTAGTCGCATCCAAAAATGCTTTGTTGTCTCAAATAGAACAACTTAAATATGATCATAAACAACAACTTAACGCTCTTACTTTGGAAAATCAAAAAGCCAAGGCTGAGTTGTTAACTTGTCAAAAACAGTTCTCTGAGTACAAAAAGCATTCAACGAAACGAATAGATGACTATCTTGAGGAAATTGTAGACTTACAAAACAAAATCAAAGAGTTTCGAAATGTTGTTTATAAACATGGTGAATCAATCACAACGATTTCAAAGTTTACTTTCAAACCTAATCCAAATGGATATGGACCGAATCTTGCAGATTACAAACCTAAGTTTTCAAATAGAGCATTCAAACAAAATCCTGAAGTTTACAGTGCAGAACATAGAATTGATGACTCCATTATGAGTGTTGTTGAATATAATCGTCAAGAGGAATTAGATGCAGAAGATGAGAGTTGATGAAAATTAGAAAATGTTGTTTATAACAAATCATTTAACTATTCAAAAGCAGTCACTTTCGTCGAACAAAAGGATACTTCTAACACATCTTGGGTTATCACACCTATGTCCGCGTCTTCGAATGTTGGTCCCCAACCCAATTCTGCACAAATAAATGGTCCTTTACCTTCACTCAGTGAAGTAAAAATAATATCCGAAAATCGTCAAATTCTTAGATATTTTGACATTTTCCTATCTGACATCAAAATTTTAGAACGTGAGATAGAATTTCATTCTGAAATAAAAGTTGAACATTTTCAATCGCCTCAAGCGCGAGAACAAAGAGATATTTTTCAGAAAAGAATTTTACCACATGTAAAAAATTTAAAAAATTGTGCATTGTATTGGGAAAGGGAACTTCATAAGGAACTTGGACTGATGAAAATAGTTTTCGAGAAAACAGAAATATCGATTTCAAATACAAAACGTAAAAAGAAAATGTTACGAAAGGATGTTGATCGACTCTTGGAAGATGTTATCTGTGTTGATATCCATAATGTTGTGTTATTACTTTCTATTGAAAATGCATTTGATTATATCTCTGCTGATTCTGTTGATTCTGTTGAAATTGTTGAGAATACTGATAATGTGCATCAGATCGAGTCTTTAAAAGTTGAATATCAACGATTGTTAAACGAACTTTCAAATTCAAAACGTCGTCTTCAATGGTGTCAAAAAGATTGTCAAAATCGTGAATTTGCTTTGCAAAACAAAATCAACCAGTTGCATTCTAAAACTCTTAATCCAAAACTCGAGCAACTGGATGATCAAAACGCGTCTTTGAAGTGTCAAATCTCAAAATATGAACAAGAACTTGCAAAAGTTAAAAAGGAATATGGTGGCATATTTGATTTACTCGAAGAGACTCGTGATGAAGCATCAAACGAACTTGATCATTATCTTGCACACACTAAAGAAGTCATGAATGTTTCTGGAAATCTTCGGTCTGAAAATCAAGATTTGTTGCACACTATCATTGAGTTAAAAGAAAAGTTAGGAAAGTATGAACAAGTTAACCTTAGTAACATTAAGAAACTTGCACCTGTAACACTTTGGAAAAGTGACACTAGAATGCCTAATGCAAAACCACAAGATACTAATGTGCTTCCCTCTACTGAAACAGGAATAGTTGCCTCTTTTCCAAAAGTCCGCACTTCACAGCCTAGGAGCAATACAAGGAAGAATAGGAAGTTGCGACCTAAGAAAAGAACAATAAAGAATGCTGAAGTAGAAGAACACCGTAGGACTTTGAATAAAACTCGAGTTGCACCCACTTTAGATATTGCGTCTCACAAATGCAAAGGAAAAAGTGTTGTAACGAATGCTGAATCTTTAAGTAATCTTAATGTTTTGTCTAAAGCCTCTTGTGTTGGTTGTCATAAAAGCATTCTCTCTGGTTGTCATGATAAATGTGTTGCTAAGGCTATCTTGAATCATAAGCGAAATAATAGAAAATGGAATACCTCTAGGCCCACTAATGCTTCTAAGTCTGTGCTAGGTAAACCACCATCTAGTGTTCCAACTACGATCATTGATGTACCCATAGAACCCCCTTCACCTCCTAGGAAGAACTTATCACCTAGTGCATTCACTAAGACCAAAGCTAAAACAAGTTAGAGATGGCAGAAATGGTTACATAATACACTTGGATTTAAATGGATACCTAAAATCATTGATATGTGTGTTTCTACTATAACTGCTTCGGAACCATCTAACTCTTCGGGTTCCACATCTACTTCTATTCCATCGTGGTAGTGCGTATGTGTAATGCAGGTGATACAGATCATCCTTTGGATTGTTGATAGCGGATGTTCCTGACACATGACATGAAATCTCAAATTGTCATCAAACTTTGTTGCAAAGTTCATTGGCACTGTCAGATTCAGGAATGATCAATTCGCAACTATCATGGGCTATGGAGATTACATCAATGGCAATATCGAAATTAGAAGGTTTTATTATGTGGAAGGCCTCGGTCACAATCTCTTCTCAGTAGGTCAGTTCTGGGATGGAGATTTGGAAGTTGCATTTCGGGAGAAAAATTGTTTCATTCGTGATCTACAAGGGAACGATCTTATGTCTGGCACCCGCAATTCAAGTCTTTATACAATCTAAATGCAAGACATGATTGCTTTCTCTCCCATCTGTCTACTCTCAAAGGCTACATCTACAAAATCTTGGCTATGGCACCGTCGTCTCTCACATCTAAACTTTCAAACCATAACCAATCTTGCACGGTACAAACTTGTTGAAGGTCTCCCACCATTCCGGTATTCTAAAGATCACCTATGCTTAGCGTGTGAACAAGGGAAAAGCACTCGTGCTCACTTTCCTTCAAAGGTGGAACATAGCTCACAGCATGTGCTTCATCTTCTTCACATGGATTTGTATGACCCGATGCGCGTGCAGATGATTAACGGCAAACGCTACATCTTAGTAATTGTGGATGACTACTCACGATGGACTTGGGTTTATTTTCTTCGAAGTAAAGATCAAGCTCCACAGATGATCATCTCCTTTCTCACGAAAATTCAAGTTCAGCTCCGGAACTCAGTTAGACAAATTCAAACAGACAAAGGAACTGAATTTGTGAGTCATACTCTTCGTGAATATTATGAGAAAGTGGGAATTGAGCATCAAACATCCATTGCACGAACACCGAAAAAAATGGAGTTGTTGAAAGACAAAACCGTACGTTAGTGGAAGCTGCCAGAACGATGTTAATAAATGCTAAACTTCCAGATTATTTATGGGCTGAAGCCGTGTCAACTGCATGCTACACTCAGAATCGCTCAACGCCACAACAAAACACCATTTGAGCTTATCCACAACCTAAAACCGAATCTCAAACACTTTCATGTATTTGGATCCCTTTGCTACCCGAATAATGATCGTGATGACTTTGGAAAGCTCAAAGCCAAAGCTGACATTGGAGTATTTATTGGATATTGTGAGAATTCTAAAGGTTACCAGATCTGGAATCGTCGTACAAAGCAGGTTATGGAAACGATTCATGAAAATTTCGATGAGCTTACGAAATGGCTTCGAGCATAACAGGCTTGGAACCCGGTCATAACCGTTTAAACTTCCCTCAAACCCCATCATCAGCTGAACAAAGCCCCCAGCTTACTCGTCAACAAATGGAAAAGCTATTTGCTCCTCTGTTTAGTGATGACATTGATGAACGTGCTCCAGGTGTATCCAATGTTTCCGCTGCTCAACCTGATCATATTCCAATACCTGATACACCTGCTACAACAACTACTATTGAGGAAGCACCACCAGTTGATTCTAACACAACAGTTGAACAAACCGCATCCAACAACGCTGATCCAGCTGATGATGTTCTGAACAATGAAGTACCCCCACCTGCAGATTTTGATCCAAATGGGTTCTTCAACCCATTTGCTAATGAAACTGTTGCACCAGATGTTGCGGAATCATCTACAAGTCATTTGAATCCTCCAAATCTGCATAATGTATATCAACATCAACCTTCCACACATTGTTGGACAAAAGACCATCCTCTTGAGAATATTATTGGTAACCCGAATCAACCAGTCGTAACGAGACAACGTCTTCACACAGACGGTGAACATTGCATCTATGCAATCACTGTCTGCCAATCTGAACCTAAAAACATTAAAGAGGCAATGACCAAAGACAATTGGATTGAATCCATGCAAGAAGAACTCAATCAGTTAAATGTCTTGAAGTATGGGAACTGGTTGAAAGACCAACAAGGGTCTTCGTCATTGGTCTAAAATGGATTTGGAAAAACAAATTAGATGCCGAAGGAACAGTAATCAGGAAACAAGTCACGTCTGGTGGCTAAGGGTTATAGACAGGAAGAGGGTATTGACTTTGAAGACTCATTCACTCCGGTTGCTCGTCTTGAGGTTGTTCGGATATTTCTAGCGTTCGCGGCTCATATGAATATAACGGTCTTTCAGATGGACGTCAAAACTGCTTTTCTGAATGGTAAACTGAAAGAAACGATCTATGTTAGCCAGCCATAAGGATTCGTTGATCCAGAGTTCTCGAACCACATTTACAAACTGAACAAAGCTCTCTACGGTCTCAAACAAGCTCTTCGGGCGTGGTACGATAAGTTATCATCCTTCCTCATTGCCAATAATTTCACCAAAGGTTCGGTCGACCCTACACTTTTCATACAATATCACGGGGCTCACATTTTAATCGTTCAAATCTATGTGGATGACATCATTTTTGGGTCAACACATTTAAAATACTCAAATGCTTTTGCAAAACTTATGACAAAACATTTTGAAATGTCAATGATGGGTGAACTTACATTCTTTCTTGGATTGCAAGTTCATCAATCACCCCGTGGTATTTTTCTAAGTCAGTCCAAATATGCCCTTGAACTTTTAAACAAATTTGGAATAGAAAACTGTGACACCTATGCCACACCAATGGCACATACCAAGAAACTAGACGTTGATTTACATGGGAAATTGGTGGACCCTACTAAATACCGAAGTATCATTGGGTCTCTCATGTATCTAACAGCAAGCAGACCTGATATTGTCTTTGCTGTATATCTTTGCTCTCTTTATCAAGCGCGACCAACTGAAACTCACCTCTCTGAGGCTAAAAGAATCCTCCGATACATCAAGGGAACCATTAACTTGGGGATCTGGTATCCGAAGGATTCTGGTTTTGAACTAATAGCTTTTTCAGACGCTGATCACGCAGGATGCTTAGATTCACAGAAAAGTACTTCAGGAGCATTACAATTTCTTGGTGATAAACTGGTGTCATGGCAATCGAAGAAGCATGATTGTACGTCGCTGTCCTCAACAGAAGTAGAATATGTAGCCATGTCGGCGTGTTGTGCTCAAGTCATTTGGATACGAACACAACTCTAAGACTATGGTTACGTATTTGACAGAATCCCGATGTACTGCGAAAATTGAAGTGCTATCACTACTACAAAAAAGCTTATAGACATCCCTAAATAAAAACCGGTTCTATAAAAACTGGTTTCTATAGTGAAAAAGTATTAGGCAAGGAGGCTATTAACCGGTCTCCGTAATAAAAATTGCATAGACACTGGCTCTTTATATAATAACCGTTCACACAAATTTCCATTTACTCTCTTCCGTGAAATTCCTTTATCTTTTTTATTATGTAACTACAACATACTTAACATAAATGTATACTCCGTAATGTTTATTTAACATGATGTGATAATAATTGGCGCCATACATTCCCTTCAGCTTTTTTTCACTTGAATGATTAGAACCTACCATTTGACCTAGTCAAAAATAAATTAGCGCCACAGTTTTTAAAGGTTTCCCTCCGTATTCTCATTTCATTAAAGAGTAATTTAAGCAACATTTGATATCAAAAGTCTTTCGGTAATTTCACTAGTATGTTATATCTTGCGTTTACGGGGTTTTATAGTTCGATATTTTAAAACTGAACACAAAAATAATATATATTACTTGTCACATTTTTCAACTTCATGTCGTGAACTAAACGTATAGCAACTTTAGGTTGGTTCCAATAAGGGGACTCAACCCCCCATTTTCCTTGTCACGTCAACTTTCTCTCTCCAGCGACCTTCAGGCGATTGAATGACCCAGTAAAAAGTATACATTTAATATAACGGTTTTATACATTTATTGGCTTGTTTATGTCGATCTCTCAGACGACTAAGTTGGGATAAAAAGGACCAGCGATCGATTATGCGCACTAGGAGGATCGATTAGTAATTGATCACCTCAATCGATCCTCAACCATTACTGGGGCCAACCTTAGAAGTTGATAGTATTTAGGGTATGTTTGGCACAGTGCGGAGTAGAGCTTTTCGTAGCAGTGAGCAATAAGCAATTTGGTTTTTAGTAGTCGTTTGACAAATGAATGGTGAGCTTTGATATTTTTTAAGAATGCTAATTTTTTAATTTTTTTTAAGAAGCGGTGAACGATGAGCGGTGCGATGTAACTGATGCTCACAACTCACTGCTACTTTTAACAAACACACCCTCAATAATAATTTCATAATATAGAACATGGGTTATAAAAGGCGCACCATGACGCCGTTAAGACGCGGGGCGTGACTTCCACGCTACAAAATAGAAATAAGCGTCGACGTGAGATGAGGTGCGGAAAAGTGTGCCATGGCGCAAGGCGTGCCGCCTTTTTTTTAATTCAACTCTCGTGAATAAAGTTTTCTTGAACTAAATGAACAATGTTACATGTAATGATATTTTGTTGACTTAATTTCTTATGTGTAATAATTCTTGTAAACTCGATATAAACGAAATATGACATAAATATATAAATTTATAAATATTTTCATATTTTGTACCGCTTTAACTCACGCTTTAAAAACGTTGTGGCTTCACCAAAGCTTTTAAAACATGAGGCTTGGTAATACCGTCACGTTACGCCTCACACTTTTTATAACCTTACATATAACTTTTAGAACACAAATTAGGGGGAAGGGATCTAGTAAGAAGATTAATTCAAATAAGAAGGGTAAGAAGTAATTCTAGCCACACATTTTAAATAAGGAGGGAAAATTTGAAGGGACATGCATCCACTTTTTTAGGTGCATCTAAAATATGTGGTTGTGGTTTCTTCTTATTCTTCTTATTTTAATTATTCTTCTATCCTAACTCTACAAATTAGAATTAAAACGTTTTCTACGGTTAAAAGTGAAAATTTCCCATTAAAAAAATCTTGCACTATTTTTTATTTTGAACTTGAATTAGACAAAATTATACCAAAAACTGTAGATCTAAACCCTAAATCAACATTTTTCTCCCAAACTCTCCATATTCAAAACCTCCAGCAATATCTTCCATGTAATTGTTGAGCATATGCCATTGAACAATTCAGGTGACTTTGATACTTCAATTTAAAATAATTGTGTATTGTCTTTGTGATACTAATGTTAAATTAGGGCGTTCAAGGGCACAATAATTTATCTACGATATAAGGATTTATTGATCTCATCATGGTCGTCTCGTAACAACAGGTTAATTTTTATCTTGAATAGTTGAATTATTTCATAAGATCCATTGTGTTTTGTTCCAATTGGTGCATAAACTTCGTCTACGTAGGGATCTATAATGTTCTTGTTTTAGCGTTCGTAGGTGCAATAAGCATACCATTAAGGTATTTTTAAATAGGCACACTATTTAGGATTAAATGACTTTAACTTATAATCATTAAGGATTAAAACAATCAGTCCAATAACTAGACCATTTAGGTAGTTTTTCTAAAGTGTTCTTGTTTTAGGATTTGTAGTTGCATAGACCGTATCATTGTGTTTTGTTCTTCGTAGTTTTACATTTGTTCAATAAGGCATAAGCACACCATAGAAGGCATAAACTTCGTATACATGGTGTTCTCAAAGTTAACTTGTGTTGTTGCTTAGTTTTACAATTGATAAGGTGTATCAGGTACTAGTTCTGTGCTAACTCATTTCGCAAGTTAGTTGGAAAGCAAATGGGTGAGAATGAATAACTTTTCAAGTCTGCTGGCTCATTAGAAATGGATAGCAAACTACAAGTTTCTGTATGCATCATATCTATGTACTTTAATTTGTTTCAGATTGATTTTTTGATACTTAAGGTGTAGAATTGTAATACTTTTGTTCTTATTGATGACAAGGGTGAAAGTCTTCCCAGCCCTCGTGAAACCCATTAGTCCTCTTCCACTCCAGAAGAAACTTGTTGCATATAAATCCTCAAGTAAAGGCTGCAACTGCCACAGATACTGAGGTGCGTTACAGTTCATTTCTCATATATCTTGTCGAACTTAACATAATGACCATACTATTAACTGTTATAAAATGTCTTCGAGGTGACTGTTTTGACCCATTTACATATAAATGGTTTGATTTGGTCATGTTATATCTCTAACAGTTGAAAGTAGTAATATATAGCTAAAGTGGAGATATATCGAAAGGAGCAAAAGCAGTAGAAGTATACTTCTAATGAGTAATATACCAAACAACAAGGTTCATTAGCTATAGTGTGGCTTTCTATCATTAGTAATCGCATGACAAGTTTGTGACAGTTTAAGTTTTATGTGCCTCTTCCATATGTATTTGAATCTGTTTGTGATGGAGATTTTTCTAGTACGCAGTGGTCCCCTAAATAAACAAGCCTTATGAGGCTTTCTGTTTATATTAGAGTGTCAAGTGGTTGTGTACTCCTGGGCCATTTTCTCAATTCCTTCTAATCCGCCTGGCAATTTGTTGGAAGTGTGGGGGATTTTAATGGTTTTAGGGTGTCACTACCTTAATGATCTGTATATTTTTGTATCTATTATTCTGTTTGAACAAACCTTATATAAGAACCTTTCAAAGTACCAGTAGTATACTACTGGTACTTTGAAAGGTTCTTATATATTAATTGGATCCATTAGACTTTTAGTCATATGTGAATGTCTACTGGTAATTAGTAGTTAAGGATTATATATGAATGGCAACTGGTACTAAAGTATCAAAATGACAATTTCGTGAACATAGTAAGTGCTTGTTAAATAACTTTGCAATTTGTTTCTAGGTTGTTTCTAGGACCGAAAACCATCTTATTTGTTTTTTAGACTGCTGATGTTTTTATTTCATCAATTTATGTATACGTACCTTGGAGTGACGCGTGTTCGTTGAAGAACAAAGAGTTAGGACGACATCATCGGTGCATGGTTTACATTATGGCGTGATTGATCCTATAGCTAGTTACGTTGAATTATAATGTTTGTCTTTATAGTTTGTTGAATTCTAGTGGTTCAGTTTGGATTTTGTCTAAGATTTATGTTTTGCTGAATTGAAGTATTATCTTAATTTACTTTGTTGATTTCGACATTTTTGGTGTATTTAAATCACTTTATATAAATTTATTTCGTTCTATATTTCTTTATTATGGTGAGTCAAATTGTAGATTATGGAATTTCAAAAAATTGGAAATTTTCCAATATATATATATATATACACTAGTTTTCGAAGCCCGCCCAATGAGCGGGCATGACTTATAATTATTTGTTTGTTGTTTTTTGTTAGTGTAAATACGTTTTTAAAATTTGTCAAATAATATTATAAGACGATTGGCGGGGCATTTTTTTTAATCATTTGTTTGTTGTTTTTAAATATTTAAAAATGTCAAACAATATTATAAGACATTGTTGTTTTTTTTTTTTTTTTTTTTTAATTTCTAAAGAAGGATGTTAAATAATTGTAGGCAGATTTGTTATGAAAATCGTTCTTTTATTTATTTTTATTTTTTTACCATTGTTCAATCTGATTAATTAAAGGTATGTAGCCCTGTTCATGATTTCAAGGTATATTGATCATCTACTTATTCATTAATGTATTGATTTATGTTTTGTGTGGTTAAGTTGTGGGTTTGTGCTTATTGATGATTTGTTTTGAGATCGAAGTATAAGGCTTATTAAGTTTCACGTTCAAGAATAAACTCTCACCCGCCCTACCATAATTTAGTAAATATTTATCCTAAAATGAGGCAAAAAAGTCTATTAACAATTTTAAAGAACTCACCAGCTCCTTCAAGAAAGTTTTTTGTTAAGCTTGTAAGACGGATGAATCATTGTCTCTCATAAGCAAACCATAATCTTGCCTCCTCGTAACTTCTAGGTGCATTTCATTTTGAAAATTATAAGTCAAACGTATTACTTCTAATTTTTTCAAAGTTCAAACATTTTAATTTCAACCAATAGAGCATATTACACAAAAAATAAATAAATAAAGACGTAGCTTGGTTTAGCCAAATTGATAAAAAGGGTACGACTATCTACAATAGCAAACCGTTATCTTACCTTTTTCGTAACTTCCATGTAGGTGCATGTCCATGTCCTGAATAAGAAAAGTCGAACATATTCTTCACATATAAAACGATGTGAATAATGTATCATATTCTTCTTCGCAGGGCAAAACCATGTCACAAATCATAAACGGTCCTCTATTTCCTGTAGTGGGTAGACGGGCAGGGATTACACTACAAAATGAGTCAAAATTTTCAACTTAAGTATATGATTGAAAAAATAAAGAAGAATATAGGTGGCCTCGTCTAACTTCACAAGTCACGCTCTAGTGAAATGAGCAAGTGCCTACATAAAACAACATACTAAGGTTTTGTAAAGAAATGAAAACATAACTACTGTTCCTACTACATATAAGCAATGAAAATGTAATAGTGAGAAAGAGAGAGTACAAATTGAAAGTAAAAATGAGAAGTGTCAAGGCTTTACTGTGAATGGCTAATTGAACCTAAAACACTTGCTAAAAAAAATGTAGCAACTTTTATGGACGAATAGAGTAGCATGGAAAGTTAACTCATGTTTGGTTGTGACCTACAGATATTCTCACGGTTCTTCCTCCGAAGAAAAAAAGTGTCTTGCGCAAATTGCAAGGGTTTCAGGTAAGACTCCATAATATGCTTATAAGGGGCTACCACGTTTGTGTAACTTTGACAATCTTTTGGAGTATCGCCCAAAATATGCAACTATGAGAATAGATGCATTCACCTCTTCCCGAAGAAATCTAAAAGCATTGATGGTGCATTGAAATTACATGATCTCTTCCAGAGGTCTTTTTCCAATAGCTAGAATTCCTCAAGAACTCAAGTATATTAACCTGCAATCATAAGCATTAGTTAAAGCTAAATTCAATTATACAAAAAGTGAAATTCTCATTTCAAGTCAATATGCGAGAATAATCAAAGTGCCATCCAAAGTATCTAAGTACAAACATTCTATAAGCAGAAACATCTTCTTTTTATAATTTCTTATATAATCAGACGTTACCAAATGTACCATGTTATCTTATAAGACTGCTTGATTTATGTTTTCTAAAGGGGTCTTTGTTTAGGCTTATTTTTTTGGTTTCTCAGCTTTTTGAACTTTAGAAAAGCTAATAAGCCTAATCTTTAGAGCTAATTAATTTGAGCTTTTGAACTTATTAAAGTTCATAACCTCAGATTGATAAGCAAATAAGCACCAAAAATTGAGCTTATTAGCTTTTATAAAGTTCAATAAGTGCATAAGCTGAACACATAAGCCTAAACAAATGCCCCTTAACTATCCAATATCACTAAATCGCTTCCAAACGGACATCCAAACACGCCCCAACATGCCAAAACATAGAAATCACCCAATTAGCACCAGTTTAAAGGGATCCTAAAGAAATTGCCGGAATTACTCTGCAACTCGTTCTTCAGTCTTTTCACTTATTGAAAAGCCTGCTTTAAGTCCAAAAATCAATAGTTACTACTAAGGTCTTAAAAATAACAAAACCCATTAGTAGGAAACAAAAGATGGTATATCAAACCTACCTGAAAATTTGATCCTCGTCCAAGTATTGCTTATGGGAGCGTGTTAATGGAGCAGATGATTCAGAATCCCGACCAAATGGCTTCTCCACAATTACCCTTGTCCATCCATTTGCAGAGGATGCAGATGAGCTTGCGCATTTAACCGGATTGATAAAAATATTTGGCGCAATTGATATATAGAAAAGACGGTTTGCCACTCTTCCATACTACATCATAATTAGTCATTGTCAGACTAAAATCTAGTATATAGTTAACTGTTAGAGAGTATACATTAAAGCATCTCAATTAATCATACAGATATAATAAAAGTAGCGCATGAGATGGTGTTTGAATATGATTCTTTGTTTATAGTTTAATCACTTATTCACTTGTAACGTTTTTTAAATTTTTTATCAGAGTCTCAATGTATGAAAGTAATAAATAATACAAACGGATTCAAAGGAGAATCTATAGATATGAAACATAAAATAGTTGAGCTGCATATTATTTATTACCTCGTGTTTCTTTATTTTTTTTTGTCCAACTCGAAAAAGTTTTCTTGCGAGTCATATTGACTCGGGTGGTAAAAACATTTTTCAAGAAACTGTTCCATCTTTGCACCATAGTTCTCCTAAAAATGCCAATGAACACCATAACTAAAGCTTAATACTTTTTTAAAAAAATGAAAATCAAATAAACATGATAAAAAAATTGGAAATATCTAAACCTTTGATCGATTATGCATGTAAATGTCTTGCTAACCATAGTTCTAAGTTTAGCATCACTCATCTTTCTTCTGGCATATCCAAAAATAGTGAAATGCTGTCAACATCAAAAAGACAAAATTGACGCTTTAGTTGGCGTTCATGTGATGTTTTAGTTGTTGAACTGAACTTTTATGATACGATGAAAAAAGAGACACACCTCAGGGAGGAAACCTTCGTAATAAAGTGCAAAGAGTGCTGGAAATATCTTCTTCTTAGCAAGGTCATCGGACGCTCCAACCACGCTTATACTAACCGTTGACTTGTCTTTTTTGAAGTCAAAATTAGCAACGTCTATGCTATTTTCTGGAGGTGTAACAGGTGGGACAGATAATATTCCATCTTTCAATGTGTTAACAGGACCGTCATTCTCACCAGCAGATAATTTAATGGTTGCAGCAATTAAAATGATCAAGACTCACATGAGAGCTAAAAATAACAAAAAAAGAATAGTTACTAAGGTCTTAACTGTCAGTACATCTATGCACTCAAATAACAAAACCGCCATTTTTGAAATAACTTAGATGATGAGCAGATAGTGAAATTAAAAAATTCAATGCTTTTGAAAACATGTAACGATGACGTTTGACCCATTTGATCCATTCGAATAGAAAGATCTTTGTTCGACCTGCATATAGCTAATTTTGTGATTGGGTAGAAATTGCCACCTCTAAACGCATCCAATAGCAGTATACTGTGAATGGCTAATTGAATCTAAAACACTTGCTAAAAAAATGTAGCAACTTTTATGGACGAATAGAGTAGCATGGAAAGTTAACTCATGTTTGGTAGTGACCTACAGGTAATTTTGTTTTTCAAAAGGATTGGGTAGAAGGTTTCTCTAACTGGTGATAATAACCTTCTTACAATAAAGAAAAATATGTTAACAATAAATATATGACCAGTCTAGAACCACTGTCAAAACCATTAAGTGCCAAAGTACGTACATGTGCTGAATACCCTTGATGTGTCAAAGAAAAAAGTCATCACAGAACCAATTTCAGTAGTTACTCACATTTTATATTTGTATCAAACCTGTAACAGATTGTAGCAGACCCAATTGCAGCAGACACCGAGTTACTTACGTTTTATATTTGTAGCAGACCTGTCGCATATTGTAGCAGACCCAATTGCATCATACATTGTAGTTACTCACATTTTATATCTGTAGCAGACCTGTAACAGGTTGTAGCAAAACCCTTTACACAGAAGCTATCTTCACAAACACAATTGCAGCAGAACGTACTATAGAACTGTAGCTCAATCACAAAACATTTTTGTAATAGACCCTTGTAGCAGAGCCTTGCAATGTTAAGAATGATTAAAGCAGAATGAAGTTAAATTTTAAAAGAAGAGTAATTAACGATTAATGTATTTCTGTATCCAAGTCCATTTAATTGATGGGATTAGGCTAGTGAAGTAAGCATGAACTGCACCCTTAATTTTAGAATATATACTGTGTATCATGTTTGTAAAAATGCATTGCTTGACAAAAGATTTGGGGGCGCTTGGTTGAAATTAAGGAATAGGAGAGGGAATGGTAATGAAATGCGATGGTTATTCCTTTGCATTTGTGGTTTCTTGGTCGAAATGTTGAGTAATGACTCGTGGGCTGAATATAAATACAATACAATTCATGACATGTACAAATACATAATCTGGTTATTCCTCTTTTCCCCTGAATCTATCACTTGCAGTGTTTACAAAATAGGTCACTCCTATTCATGACCAAAGAGACCGGTCTGGGATATCATTAGCTCTAACACCGTGTTCCCCATTTTCTTTTGTGGAAAAGCAAAATATAATCACAACTATCATATAATTAGGATTTTATTTTAGCATGAAATAACTGTCTATATGAAACTTTCAACATGTTGGAACCATTATGACCCGTTGGTGAAAGAAAATAAGCGCTATCCATTGAGTAAAGTAAATGGAGGGTTTGCTACCGTGATTCAGGTGGTTGGTTGCCCCTTCGAGAGTTGCGGGTCCTTGTCGCTGCATGAGTCCTAGCTCACGCTCACAAAATATAACCCAAATCAACCTACCTGTCTTTAGAGAATGAATGAGTCAAAATCATCACATCTATATACATATCTAATCTACATACACCGATGACAGTACATTTTAAAACTGGTCATTGCCATACAATTCATAATTAGATACAGGTGTTGTTTGGATTTGCAATTTGGAATTTTGACCATAGTTGAAACAATTATATAAACATAATGTCAACTAATATGATATTTTCAAAACATAAAGGTACTGATTAAGGTGTATTTATGCACTCCGACTTTGAAGAAGAATGACTTTTGACCCTGAATGTTTCTGAATCAGATTCGTCACCATCTAGATACACATCAATAGACGTGTCCAAGATTTTAGTGATACACTGCTTCGGGGTAGAGCCAAGATCAAACTCGTCATCAACATTAGTTATATTCATCTCAAATTCGCCTCCAATTTTGCATAAACGTAAAAACAATTAGTTATATGTTGGCGTGAAAAAAAAAATTTAGTCAGCTTGTGGTAATCGTCCTATTACTATCCCAGAATCACTATTTTTTTCCTATTACTGTGCTGTAGAAACGTATTGTGGTCTAACAATACCGTATTGATCTTTTCACCAATCAATTTCTAACTCCTAAGATAATCTGCAAATTCTTTACAAATGAAATCTAATTACTGGAACAACTCCAGAAATCAGAAAGGTGGAGCATAAGTTTTTGGTGTGAAACAATTCCAGAAATCAGAAAGGTGGAGCAAGTATTATGTGACTGGAGTAGAGGTTGCAACGCACGTATTATGTGATGGACATCTAATTACCGGAACAACAACAGAAATCAGAAAATAATTAATGACATCGAGCCTCGTTATTCGTTAAAGGTGGCAGTTTCATAACTCTGCCTATACTTTAGGTCCAGCAGATTATTGGGAACGCATACAATAAAATAAGAAGATTAGCTACAAAGGTAACAGGTCGAAATCAAACAAAGTGTATTTATGATGTATAAAACATCTTAGAAACATCTAAGATCTTGTCAAATAAAACGGCCCAAAAATTTAATGCAAAGATTTCAACTATAATTTCTGTAACTTTAAAAAGTTTAGACCAAATGTCATGCCTGTGTTTCCAACCATATAAACAGCACCCAATTTGACCTGTTACCAATCCCGGCCATTCTCCAGTAAAAGAAGAAGAAGAATAGATGCAAACCTTAGACATAAGGAGGATGTTTTTGGCAAGATACCTTCAAGTTGATGAAACTTGTTTCGATCTACCAGTTTCATGCTGTGTTTCATCAGAAGGCGAATCTTCATGTTGCTCTTGTTTGCCAGATTATAAGAAACAAACACCTCTTTTTCATTAATAACCATATTTTTTTTTTTTTTTTTTTTTTTTCAAAATGAATTTGGATTTCTATTATTACTTATAATAACGGATTACAATAAGATGACAGGCAAACGGGCAACAAGCTGTGCCGCAACCCCCTTTTGAATAGCAAAACCAATTCTACTAAAAATGAAATTTTGTGACTTAGGGGTCGCAAAATTACTTTGCACAACCCGTTGAACCCTAGTCAAAAACTCCACAGCTGCCGAAGCTAGGAACCCAAATGTATCAAAAGCAAAAGGGGTAAATACGTGTTGATTCTCTAAACAAGCTTTCTCGTGTTTAGCAACTTTGCTCGATTCCGCTTTCAACGCCGCTTGTCCCGCAAGATCCACACAAGCATGTTTCCCCCCCGGCCCATCCAAACACAAGTATATCAGCTGGCCGTAAAGTAGACCTCCCTTCAAGCGGATCTGTCATAAAGTTCACGGGGCCTCTTTTTAGAAGAAATTCTGCTCTTTTAAGAACATCATACAGAACATCCCTAACCAAATCATGCCTGTATTTGAAACCCGGTAACTCCTTGCAATGGACCGCATGCTCGCCAAAGGAATCTAAACAAACCTTGCGGCAGATTGGGCAAGGCTCATCAGCCGGAAACAGAGGGATCATTAGCCGGTACTTAAGGATAGTCCGTACTCCAGGCCGACATATGTTGGCCTAGCCCTTCAATGGGGATAACCGTCAAGAAATCTTGAGCATGAGGAGCTCGGAGACATTCAAACACCGCTTTTTGCCGAGGGGATAAATCGAACTTCTCTCCCGAACTCCGGACGATTCCACTAAAAGGGCACACGCCAAAACATTTTGGGCTTTAGGTGGGGCGGTGTCCTTGTTAGAGAAACCGCTAAGATCGAAATCAGGAAGGGACATGCGCAAGCGATCCATTGCATACCCATAGTCAGAGTCAACCCCATCAATACCACATCCCCGAAGAATGTGATCCTCAGTAAAACTCCAAGATTGCGCCCTCGAGGCCACAAAAGCATAAGTAGATACATCCTCCGCCGAACATAAACCCAACCCACCAAACCGAGTCGGAAGGGATGCGAGCCTCCATTGAAAATCCCCAAAAAAGGGCCCCCACAAACCACAATGGCCTCTATTGCCTTCCGAAGGCCATTGTCAAAAACAGAAACAACTTCCCCTATATACATCGGTTGGCACGTTCTGAGACCGAACATCAGCTTAGCGACGCCCATACATGAGCGAAGCAAAAGGAGCTCAGATTGAGGGTCGCGCAGACTTGTGAGATAACTCATTAGTTCCACAAAGACGAGACGCCCTTTTCACAGCCAAACTGCTAATAAACCCTGCATCCAGGCTAACAGCGCCTCCAAGGAGTTTCACACCCAATGTCGGCCTCCCAATCCCGTGGGGAAACAAACCATCCTGTACCTTCACCCCATTGCATGAGGGCCAAAAACTTCGTTTTCTTAATGTTGAGTTCAAGGCCCGGTGGGGCCCTCAACCATGATTATATCTAAGGCTTTAGCTACCTCTTTAGTGTCACCGATAATCGTACCATCATCCAAATACCAAGCATGGAAAAGAAGACTGCAACAATCCCTAATCCGGTGGGCAAGTGGGTGCAAAACTAAGGCAAAAAGAAGAGGCCCTAAAGGATCCCCCTGCTGAACTCCAGGGTGGGACCAAATATAGTCGTCACCCACATATAACCTCGCCGACTGACCATATAAAAAATCTACCCATAGGGAAATAGACGGGCATCGAGTTCGAACCTCATTTAAAAGGGTAGTCCGATCCACCAAGTTGAAGGCATTTGAGAAGTCAACAGTAAGCATAGCCAACGACCCATCTGAATGAAACTCATGTAAGAATCTGTTCGCGCTATGGAGCACGGCCTCTGCCCCACTAGGGACTCCCACTCCAAACTGAAAATCACCAAGGTAATTGGACATCTCCTTCTTGACACCCCTCATAGCCACCTTGGATACCAGCCTCCTCCAAATCGTGCCCACGGCAATAGGCCTAATCCCATTGTCCGGTTTGAGCAACGGTGTGAGGGGCGCAGATGCAACAAACTCCGCCAAAACCTTAGGGCACCTCCCCACAAACATAAATTAACCACCACAGAGATAGCCTTGAGTAACCCAATGACCATCATCGCCGACCCTCTCCGCAAAAGCATCTAAAATGTGTTGGGCCCTCAATCCGTCCGCCCACAAGAAGTCCCTTTTGGGAAAGATTGAATACACCCAAGAACGCTATCAACATCCACAACAAGTGGAGGCTCAGAGAGCAAGGAAACAGGCATAACCGGGGGAGGAAGTATGAGATGCTTAGCCAACAATGCCTGTCAAAGTATCAAGTACCATAAGGTGCAACCCCGAAGAACATAATACTTTAACAGCCGCAGTGAAATGCCCGTCCGAAACTTTCCTCAAACATTGTTTAACACTAGAACACACTGCTGAGCTACCGGACCCAGAGCCAAGCCCATCCTCTCCCGGGGCCACCCTCAAGGGTTGGGAAAAAAGCGAGAGAATAAGTTCATCAAAACCATCCCCACCCCAAGCGCCCAACGACCGTTGAATACTAAGGCATTGCAAAGACTTCCTATTACCAGACTTGCGCTCCTGACGGTTAGAAGGCCTGAAAACACGTAACGTGCAACGCGGTAACAACAAAAGTTTTACCCACGCCTCAATAGATGTTGGCATAGCCGCCACTTTACCAGAGCACAACTAAAGCATGAGAAAAAGCCATACGACAACTATGAGGGATGCTCTTAACAGTCGTGATAGGTAGGGAGAACACATGATCAAGGAGAACTTCATCCACCACCACCCCTCCCAAAGGAACCACTTCCCTCCCAACACGTGGCCTAGCGATCCCCACTATAAACTCCTCAACATCTCCCGTAACCCACTTGAACCGAGCCAACCCATCCTCATGATGGCATGCCCGACTGAGAGCATGTAGACGCATACACACCCCACACAACCACTGATCCGAGACCTTTAAAGCCTCCCCAACCGAAACAAACAATTCACAGTCCGCGAAAGCGCTCTCTCAAGGCCCCTCCGATCGTCCAACGACAAATGGAGACGCTTAATATGGGCAACCAACCGAGGAAACCCTTCGCCCCGCCATTCCATCCGGCAACAATGGAAATTTCTAAAAGGACACGGCCAAACACCCACCGAAGAACAACCACTCACCTCCATGGAGGGAGCCCAAAAGGAGAAACAAACTTCGATTTAGGGACTGAGAAGGTCCAAAAACCCTAAAACAAACTCATATTTTGATTCTTTGATCAAGACGGTCAAAGAATCAAAATAAAGTGGGTTTGGTTTGGTTGAGGCAAAATGTCAAACACTTGGTGTGCAACTCAAGAAGTGGAAAAAGATGAAGTCTTTAGTAAAAATTGAAGGATGAAAGTTGGTGTAATGGTGTAAAAGATGCTTTTGGTGAAATGGGTATATGTGGTTTTGATGGAATTAAGAAGATGGGATGATGATTTTGAATCACTTTCACTTTGTGATATCATTGACCTTGTGTTCCTTCTAAGAGGTGTATCTACAATGCTAAATGGGTAACTTTTCTTATACAAATTGCTAAACAGTTCGTTGTTACAGCAGTCAAATGTATATACGGTTGACTTTCATCTATTCCTTTGATGTTTGACTTGCATTATTATGAATATAAAGTCATGTATTCTACTTCACCTCTCTCTTTCAAACACCTATTAAATTCCTAATTCCTTGATAAATTTGAAAAGTATCCACATAACAAATGACCTCAAGTACGATAACAGTATATAGTTTCACAAAAATTAATATCTCAATCTGAAATCATTGCATGCTCAGAAAACGACAAATCCACATACTCAACATTCAAATCTCCTACTGAACATAGATGTGTACATACTGTACAACTACTGCCAATTCAGTTCTGTTGCTAACGTATTTCAGCACAAAAATCACAGAGCGACACGTATCAAAAATAGCTTATCAACGATAAAATTTGAATCGACAGTAAGTAACATGAAACAGCCAGGATAACATTCAATAATGCAAGGCATATACAGATCGTACATATATCAACTAAACTGCTTAAACAAACATTAATCATAGACATCACAACTTGTAACTAATAATCTACACATTAACTATGGAGAACTATTTTTGCTGCATCAAGATTGAATTTTACACTACTTACCACTCTAATCTGCCATTATCGGCAGCTAAAATCTTTGAACGATGCTGCATCCAGTTTCTGCAATAACATAGCGGTGTAAACTATTACTATAAGAAAGTATTAATAAAATACTGATATGATTGTAAGCAAACTTTTGTTCCAGTGATGCCAATTCCACAGTGCAGGGCATATCATGGCTTCCTTTATGGCTGTTGGGAAGTAGCTCTATTTGTCTCCTCTTCCATCTTCTACCACTAAAGGTTGCAGGCGATTCATTTCAGAGCTCTACACGAACAAAGTTCAAAACTCAATCACAAAACCAACATTAAAACCGAACAATCTCATATCTATATCTATACAAAACTATAATATACACAACATACATTTCGTCTACTTCACCTACTATCACCTGAGTACCTGTTCAAAATACTAAACCACACACACACTATCAGAATCAATCTTGACATCATAACATGCTAGCAATTGATAGTGCAATACATAGTTTTCCTTATATTACTATTTTACTATATTAACCTATGCCTTAAAAAAGGCTGCATTTTCCTCAAATCGTTATACTGTGGATCACATGGGGTATTTGCCATTGCATTTTGAAAGTGACTATAATTATATTATTTTTCTTTGTATTTCCATTGTTTTCCTGCGAGTTGCTGTAGATCTATATTTGTTTACCTGAACGTCACTATGACAGGACACGAAGGAGGAGCTGATCATGAAAGTTTTGTATAGCCCCGACGCAATGACACATGAGTTGAAGCTGCATCTGATGAAGAGCAAGCTAATTCTGATACGGGTGATTAACTGATGAAATAGATGAAGAAACGGAGGACATAGGCCGGATATATGGGGACTCTGTTATGTTCACTTTGACTTCTGCTCACAATGTTTGTCGGGACTCTACTATCAGTTTGTGATAGTTATATAAAGAAACAACCAATGATACTTTACGGGGTTTGATTCTCTATAGAGTCGGCCAAAAGATCGGAACCATGGTTACCTAAATAAAAAAACAACCAAATATACTTTCACCTTGTTGGGAATTATTATAATATTCAAGTCATAACATCTAACTTCTTACGTGCTTTTTAACCAAATGAAAGTAGCTAAATTATTTTGTGTTGAGCTTATGACTTGTATAAGACCATTAGCCTAGGGGGGGGGGTGTTTATGTTTTCAAGGTCGCTGAAAATAAAAAAAAACTATCAAAAAAATGGAAAAACGTTAAGACTTTCAAAAGACTTAAAGACTACCCTAGCCTTATTTCTGTATCAGTAAAAGTTTTTCCAAGATTAAATATAATGAGCTGCAAAAAGCATGAATAAAATCTTACTAAAGCTTTTGCCTTGGACTTGGACTCGGCGAATAAACTGGCCATCTAGGATGTGAGTGGGGCTAGCTCATTGATGCTGTAGCTGCTGCATAGAGAATGAAAAGAAGCAAACGTGAAATACTAAAACACAACTGTATGGATATGACTACAGTAAGTATTTTTATTTTACAGACACCACAAATTATAATCTATATACACACACTGTGTGTAATACACGGGTTATCTAGATTAACTTTCTTTTAATAAAAGTTAAACAAATGAGATAATGAAGTTCAAATGGTATAGTAAAACTGATTGTGAGTATCAGATTATATAGGTGTCAAACATTTTCGGATAAGAGATTAGGAGTAGTTAGAACATAACACAACATGCACTTTGTCCTTGATACCACAACGACCCTTTCATAGTACCCGTGTCTTCGCCGGCAGCACAGACACGCTGCTCTGCAATCAGTAGCAAAGATGCATTAATCGATTAAAAATGTAAATTGCACATTCATTTACCTGTTATCAGCGGTGGGTTGGAATTCCAAGAATACTCATTAGGCGTAAAGGATAGTGAAAAAGATTAACATTGTTTTTGAGTTCTTACCAGTAGCATCCATTGTGTAACCACGGCAAAGGCGAGTCCTCTGAGTTTAGCAAAGCCGAAAAGTTCACTCTTTGAACCTTATTAGTTTCACCTTACCTGAAATCTGAATTAGTCCATTCCAGATAATCTGCATGAGCGAACCATTTTTTATGAAAAAATGACTCAGCGGATGTTTGGAATAACCTTCGATTGGCCAAACCAACGTAGATACACTAATAATACTCATGCCGTCCCGTCAGCTACAATGTGCAATTAAGAAGAAATAAAACATATTAAGAGCCATAACCTATAGAACCAAGTTTAATAAAAACATACCAAAAGCAAATCTGGTATAATCTTTATGTTGAAGGTGTCATGGTCATTTAGAAAAATATTTGTCGAATAGAGTACTTAGATCAATCGCTAATATATATGAAAGCTTTTTAGCAACAAATGGACTAAAAAAACTCTAATAGAACTAATAGCATCGACATACAAATTCACTTGCATACTCATATGCAATGCTTTGAAAGGTTATATACGAAAAGACACACAAGCAAAGATATTTTAGTTGTTCACCAATCCTTGTTCACCGCGGCTGATCACATTGTCTCCGCGGTAATTATTGCATCTTCCAGTATCTTGGCATCAATAAATACATTAAGATCCATTACCAAGAATCTGTGAATTCTGTTATATATCAGTATTGAACTTTCTATATAGGAAAAGAAGACTAACATAACTTATAACCAAAATATCACATAAAAAATAGATTAGGGTAGTAATTTTGTTTGGCCATCCCTGTCAAAAGAGCCCGTAAGCACTGAACTAAATTGAACACTCACAAATCGAATATAATATATCTGCTTATTCATAGCGCTTTTGAGTGTTTGGCTAAAAAAATCTATATGCATATCTGCTTCTTTTTAAACCAATATAATCATTTTCCAATGAAAATGTTGTTTAGTTGATATAACAAAATCATACCATTTCGTCACAATTCATGTTAATTTTCTTTTTTTTAGGGAGAATGAGCTGTTTAGAATAAGCACGTTAAAGTGCTTATTATGACCACAAATAAACTGTAATCAAGTGCATGTTAATAACTCCTCGAAGCCTAAAGATTTATGAATACTTGGTCACTAAATGCATATATAATTGTAGGATTACCAAAAATAATTAGATCATTGTGATGCAAAAAGATACCATTTTAAGTGCATGTAGCTCTCTGCTTGCCACTCTTCACATCCAACCGCGTTGAGTATACAAAGCACTCTTCGCTCTTGTAGGATTGGAGTCTTTACAAACACTCACAAATTCAGCTGAGGTACATAAAAAGATAAAGTCAGAATATAAAGCTATATATAATTTAGTACATGACAAATCGATGATTACAAATTAAGGATGAATACTTACAATGGAATCAAGTCTCTGTCAGAGACACACATTATGAGTAAACGTTAGTTGCCTCAACCCTAAAATTGTGATGAAGTTTTTTTCATGCAGAGAGTTCTAATGATTAGGGTTTTTTTGTTTTTTTTTGTTTTTTTTGTTTTTTTTGTTTTAAAAAAAAAAAAAAAAAAAACTATACGTATGATATGATTTTTTTTGTTAGTAATGAATGAATTAAGAAAAAATATATATATTTAAGGAAAAGATATGTATAAAAAGTTTTAAAAAAGATAATTACTTAATATAATTTTTGTAGATAAATTGTATTTAGTATAGGATTCCAATATAATTATAGTCATTTATAGATTATAATATGCAACATAATTATCAAAATAACTTGTTGCCTAAGTGGTAAACACACAAGTTATTTATCCAAATGACCAAGGTTCAATCCTTGCATGGGTCATTTTTTATAAACAATTTTCGAAAATATTTAATAAAATCCGAAAATTACCAAAAAAATTAATAAAAAACCGAAATTTAACAATTAATGCTTAGTTGGACAACAAATGCTTATGTGGCATGAAATTTGATTATGTGGCATTGAGGTGGCATTAAGTGGCATTGAGGTGGCATTAATGTCAAATGCCTCCTGTTATATATATATATATATATATATATATATATATATATATATATATATATATATATATATATATATATATATATATATTTTAATAAAAAGATTTACAAAAAGATAGGTTTTGATATAAAAACATATCTTATTACTTTATATAAAGACAGGTTGGATGGTTCTATAAAGACATGTTTTGGGAGAACCGGTGCCAATGTCCAATAAAAACATTCGTGTTTACTCTAATATGGAGACCGATTCTTAGGAGAAAACCGGTTTTGATGCTTCTAACAGAGACAGGTTGTGCAACCGGTTTCTATATGTTTCGATCATGGAGATACCCCCCTTCAGAGAGTGGTCGTAAAACCACTCTTCATGCCATTTTGACCGGTTTCTGTGAGATTTTTTGTAGTAGTGTATTGCGATCTCGTGCAACTCTGTTCAACATTCAAAATCAAAGCACATCGATCTTCGATATCATTTCATCAAGGAGCACGTGTAAAAGGGTACTGTTGAATTATACTTTGTAGGTACTGAATACCAACTGCCAGATCTTCTCACCAAAGCCTTTGCTAGGTTTAATGAGTTGGTCCAACGGATTGGTATGCGGTGTTTGACTCCAGAGGAACTGGATGAACTTTTAAAACATTTTTAAAACCAGTCAAACACCAAAACATCTTTTGTAAATATTTTCAAAAACAAAATACAAAAATATAAAATCTGATAAAAACATCAAAAATATTCTCCTATCTACATTTCTTGTAACATGGCAAGTACAAATCTTCCGTCAACACTTTGACTATTTCAAAATTCAGTATTTTCTCGGTAAAGTGTTGAGGGGGAGAATGTAAATATTTTTCGGTTTCATAAAACCTTGTACTTGCATGTTACCTCATCCTGGTTGTTTCTTTGATAATAGTGGTCACATTTCTGGTTTACTGACACTCCTCGGACTCAAATTTATAAAATTTTGTTATTTCTTAAGTCGAGGGGGAGTGTCGTCAAGTTTCTTTCCAAATATCATTCATTTGGTAACCAAAATGGAAGTTATGGGCGTTGAATGAAAATGCTGTTAAAAGACTTAAATATTCATACCATAAATGTTTTTATCAAACAAATCCACCCAGAAACATGATTTGAATGATTTTGAGAATTAGGGTTTTATGCGTGAATTGGGTATTTTCAAGTATGAGAGTTCTTGGTTAATTAGATGGTTAAAAGAGGTTGTTTATATGTTGAATTAATCATATCCACACTCAAAACTTCAGAAACTACAATTGTGTGATAATTAAAAGTTAGGGTTTAAGTTCATACGATTTGGGTATTATTGATTCATAGGGTTTTTGATGTTAAAACTTGTTTAGAACAACTCACAAGGCCTCTAAGATAACCCAGAAAAGATTTGGTGCATTTCCTATGGCGAAATCTCTTAGTCGTAATTCTTGAATAGTTACGGTTTGAGTTTTACGCATAAGTTTCTCTACGCGTAACTGTTTAATTGTGAATTCATGATTTGAACTGAAAGGGATTGATTGTATGTGTTAATATTGATGTTATGATGAACTTATTTCAGGATTTCTACGCGTGATAATTCAGAATCAAGGTTACTAGAACTTCTACGCATAAGGATCACCCTACGCGTAGCATGTTATGCGTAAGAGAAATCTTACGCGTAACCTTTACGCGTAAGGTTCTAAAATGGGGACTACGCATATCCTGTGAAGGATATGTGTAAACAATAACCTTTACGCATAAGGTTCAGTCATACGAGTAAGCCTTACGCGTAAGGTTCCATATACGCTTACGCGTAAGCTTTATGCCTAAGGCCCTTGTTTCCTACGCGTAAGTCAAGCCCCTATGCATAAGCTTATACTTACGCGTATATCCACTCCTGTTTACGCATAAGCATGGAATTTTTACGCCTAAGCCTTAGATCAACCAAAATTATGAATTGTTACGCGTGCAAACTTCTAAATAAATAAATCATAACGTCACGAAACCAAAAATGTTACTAATAAGCTTAAATGTTTAATAAGTTGTGAAAAATAAGTGAAAATCTTAGACTTTAAACTCAAAGTTAATCTACTCACGTAACTTATCACAACGACTTTGGACTATTGGACTAACAAGTGACATTGGACTCGTAACAATCATTGACATATCACGTTCAATAAATAGACAATAAAATCAACTGTTGACTAACGTAATGTCTTTCGATATGTTGGTTCTTTTGGCTAAATATCTTTCAGATCACGACATGGACGCTCAAATGCAAAATGTGGATGCACCAAATGTTCTCACTGTTGAAGATATCTTCCCTAATGGTTATCCAATGAAGATCAGAAAGAACAACCTCAGAGTTGGTTTTGAGAACTTCTCTTGTTCTGAGTCTTCGTGTCAGATTGCAGTGGATATTCTGAAGACTCACCCCTATCAGAACATGCTCACAAACTCTGCTACTATACCGGAGATCTACATTCACCAATTCTGGCATACAATGTGTTGGGAATAATCAGTTACCACGGATGGTTGTGGTTTACACTGCTTGGATTAACACTAGCAGTGGAAACGTATTCCCACTGCAAGTTCTTCATTACCACTGCTATCAGTTTATGATAAGGTTAAACGTGTCTAGATAAGTATAAAATAGATCTTGTGTATATTCTATTATGTTAGCTTTATACTTATCTTGTAAAGGACTCCTTGTTGTATAAAAGGAGATCCTAGGTCATTGTCTTAGATACATATAACATTACGATATTACCTACGAAAGCTTCAAGGTGTAACCCTAGTGATAAGTTAAGACCACTCGTATTATTTCATTAATAATATTGGAGCTTGAGTTTTGTGTTAACTTGTATTTATTCTCATACATCATATAATTGGTCTTCTAAGTATTACTTAAGTAAATTTCGCTTGCTTGATAATATCATACAAAATATCATTGACACAAGGAGAGTGTCTAAGATCCATCAAGTGGTATCAGAGCGAAGGTTCTGATATTTTGTTTTAGAAGATCCAAGGAATTAGCTTGACTTACTCACTCAATTCAATAGAGATGGAAAACAACCAATCAAACTCTTCTTCTACACCCAGACTCCCTAAGCTTAAGCTTAATGAGTTTGAGATGTGGAGGATAATGATTGAGCAATACTTCCTCATACAGGACTATGCTCTATGGGAGATCATTCAACTTGGTGATTCTTTCAAATCTGTGACCACTACTTCAAAAATTGGTGACACATATGTTATGAAAGTTTCTGTTCCTGAATCAAATGCTGAAAAAGCTCAAAAGAAGAATGTTCTTAAAGCTAGAAGTCTGTTGGTGATGAATCTTCCTAGAGACCAGATTATTACATTCAGCAAGTTTAAGAATGCCAAAGAACTGTTTGAAGAGATTTGCTCAGTGTTTGGTGGTAATGATGCTACAAAGAAGACTCAGAAGACATTGTTAAAGCAAAGTTATGAAAACTTCTCTGCTTCAAGCAATGACTCACTTGATAGCATTTTCACCAAACTTCAGAAGATTGTTACACAACTAACTGTGTTTGGCATTGAGGTAGAAAAGGAAGACCTCAATTTGAAGTTTCTAAGAAGTTTGCCTTCAGAGTTTCAAACCAATGTTACTGTCTGGGAAAACAAAACAGACATAGAAACAATGAAGCTCAATGATCTTTACAACAACTTCAAAATTATTGAGCAAAGGTTGAAGAAGGCAGGGAAACTTGGTACAAGCTCTAGTAGCTTTGCATTGTTGTCAAATTGCTGGCGGTGATGATTCTACGAAAGATGAAAGTGATGATGATATTGCCACGGTAGGTTCTAAAGTTTCCACTGGCAATGTAAATATTGCCACTGCAGGATCAAAGAAGAAGGTTGCTAGTATTGGAGATCCTACCTTTTATGCTTTTATCTCCACACAAGTTGATGGCTCTCTCTTAACTCATGAAGACATAGAGCAAATTGATGAAGATGACTTGGAGGAGATGGATATAAAATGGCAGATAGCTCTTCTTAGCATGAGGACTAAGAAATTCTACAAGAAGACTGTCAAGCCTATCCACATTAATGGTGATGATACTGCAGGCTTTAATAAGAAGAAAGTGGAGTGCTTTAACTGCCACAAGTTTGGACATTTTGCTAGAGAATGTAGAAGACCAAAGACCAAGGAAAACAGATCTACATGGTACAAGCAAAAGAAGGGACCAACTGTGGAAGAACCAAAGGCAATGTTGGCTATTGATGGTGTGAGCTATGATTGGAGTTTCATGGCCGATGATCTTGAAGAGGAACACACAGATGCTGCTCTTGTTTCTGCTGAAGTTGCTCTTATGGCTTTCTCTGACTCTGAGGTACAAAACTCTGAATGTTGCTCTAAAACATGTAGGGCTGCTAGAGAAGTTGAAAGACTTAATGATTTATATTCCAATGAAAGACAAGAGTTATTACATGCTAATTATACTGGTCTAATCTTAGGAGAGCCATGGCAGTTTTAGAAAAACAAATAGTGCACTTTCAAGAAAATGAATCAAAATATAGTGATGATATGATTCTTCTTAGAAGAGAGTTAGATCATACAAAAGCTGTGAACGATGCATACCAAATAGAGCTTGAAAAACTTCAAAAGAAAATCAAAATGTCAATTTAACTCTAGACACATGTTATCATCAGTCTAAGTCAATTGATAAAATTTGGAATGCTCAAATATTTAATAAAGCTAAGTCTTGTATGGGTTATAATACAGTGCCACCACCACTAAGAGGTGTTCCATCACCTCCAGGTATAGATTTAGCTCATACAGGTTTAGAAGACTTTAAGGAACTTGAAAGAGAATATGGTCCTTTAAAGGACACAGTGGTGAAGAGTGAGGAAGAGAGTAAGCTTGATAATGATGTTTTCGAGAGTGCTAGTGACTCATCACCGGTTGATGAAAATGTTAAAAAGAATGTAGAGACTACTATCCCAAAAGTTGTTAATACTGTTACAGAGGAACCTAGGAAACCAGTTAATAAACCTAGACCAACTGTAAGGTATGCTGAGATGTATAGGAACAAGCCTACAGCTCCTAGGGGTAACCAGAGGAGTTGGAATCATGTTAAATCTCAACAACTAGGTAGTGATTTTGTGATGAACAATAAGGCATGCTATATCTATGGTAGTTTTGATCATTTACATGCTTATTGTGACTATCATGTTGGGAGAAGGGAAGTCTATGGGAATAAAAGGGTGGAGTCTAACAGAAATCAACATAATGTACACCCTAGTTCTAATTGCAAAATGGTCCCAAGAGCAGTTCAACTTAGAAGTGGCCTCAAAACATTTGCCACTGCAAAAACTGTTAACACTGATCACCCTAAGTCACCTGTTAAAAGTGCAAACTTCAAAACAAGTTTAACAAAATCTGCACAAACAGGAAAAAGAACCTTTCAAGCTAAAAAGGTTAATAATAATCAATAGTGGGTACCTAAAAAGAAACCAGCAGTTACCACTGCTCATTCAAAAGTTACCACTGCAAGTGTTTTAAATATGAAAAGGGGGGTCATGGGCAATGCTGTGAAGGCCTCAAAGACGTTGGGAATGGAAACCTAAAGGAAATACATCTACAACCAATCCCAATGGTGTATCAATGAACTTTGATAGATTTAACTATATTGATACACGAGGCAGATCCAAGTCAATTATGGCTTGGGTCCCCAAAAGAATCTAACTCTTTACTCATATGTGCAGGAACATCCAAGGACAAAAAGGTCAGATCAAGGATATACAGATAGTGGGTGTTCAAGGCACATGACTGGCAACAAGTCCTATTTTTCTGATTTTGAGCAATATGATGGACAGTATGTCAGTTTTGATAATGAAGTTAGTGGATTGAGATGTGTGATGCATGAACACTAAAGATAAAGGAAAACATGGATTATTATTATTATTACAAAACTGCACTCTCTACATCCATGAAGTACAGAGTACAAACATTACTACATCAACTGAAAAACAACCACCAACAACCTACCCCAAACACAAGTTTCCTAACCCATCCCCTTCCTACCCATCATCAATCCTTTATGGCTTCTTGGGAAAGCCCCAGCTTGGCATCATCTTAGGAGCACCACGCATGTTAATCCAGTCATACATCCTAGGGCTTGCTAAACCCATCACCACTATACCAGTAGGTGGTGAGGATGATGAAGGAACTGCTGATGGTGGTGCGGGTAGCAATGGTAGAGAAGGTGATGATTGCAGTTCTTCAGAAGGAGCTATTGCTGCAAGAGGAGTAACACTCAGGACTCTTCCAGAGGTCTCATCATCTGTAACATATGGAGACACATAGGAGCTGATCTCTGAGCTATCTTCTTTGATTAGTGCATCCTGAGGCTCTGGTTGTAGTGATGAAGGTCCAGCAGAAAAAGGATTTGAAAGAGCAAGTGAATGCTTTCTCTTCCTGGATACAACCTTCTCATACTCCTCTTTTTCAACTCTCGCAGGGTTTTTCAAAACAAAATCATCCCAGAAACTATCAGATGAACTGCTAGAAGAAAGATTGATTGGACTTAATTGACTCATGGTGTTGCTTTAAGGGTGAAAGTTTTGGAGTATGTGATTTGAGTGATTTGTGTTGAATGGTTTGTTTATCATATGTTAAGTTGGATTCAAGAAGTTAATGAGGGGAAGGTGCAAGTAGTTGAGGAGTAAATTGGAGTACTGTGCTCTTGGAAAGTGTATCAATGCTTATGTGTTGACTTTATTAAGTATAGCCACTGCTATGCTTAATTCTTTCAATATATTAACCATTGCCAACGTGATAGTGATTCCAGTATTTGGTTTATGTTAGTAAATTGCAGTTTGAAGGATTCTTTGTTTACAATTCAATAGTTACTCTTTGATGAATCGTTGCTCTAGGTTGTTTAGATCCTATCTAAGTTATCCACTGATGATTCTGCTGACATTAGGTTACAGTGGGAACTCTATTGCAATCAGTGATAACATGTTTTCAGTGGAAAAAGGAAAAATAGAGGAACTTCATTACTATCACATAATTCATTACAATCAAGAGTACTCCTAGTTAACTAAACACAAAAGACTAAAACTTAGCACATCCTACACCTATCTTCAGCTATTCCATTGGTCTCTTGCCCTTGCCCACATAATCATGTTTATTCTTCTTGGCTCTCTTTCTCTTGTTCTCAAAAGTGGATTGCATTTTTGGACATGGAAGCCCAAGAATCTGTGGAGGAGGTCTTGGTAGCATTGCAGGCCTTGTTGGAATGGATATCGGCTTCATATTGGAGATAGCTGTTTCCAGTGCTATTGAAAGAGATTTTGAAAACTCCTTAGCCATGAATAGGTTTCATCATTTGCATCATCATCATCTGATGAATCGGAGTAGAACTCAAGAGATTTTGCAGGCTTAGCTGCAGGCTTTCGCTTAGCAGTTTCTTTGGTATATCTTTTGGATGAAGAGCTAGCCCCTGGTGGGAAGTATCCAAACCATCCTGATGCTTCTGAAGATGATTCTGATTCAATTACATACTCTTTCTTCCGGAGTCAAGAGATGTTGATAGTGTTGGAGGGATTGCTCATGCTTATGGTTTTGGGGATATTGTGTTTGAATGAAAATTGATGAAGTTTATCTTAAGCCAAGCCTCCTTATATAGACAAAGTCAGTTGAAAGGTTATTTAATGAAGATATTTACCTTTTTCTTATTTTGGTAGGTAAAGGAGTAAATATAGATATTATTGAGTTGACTTTGGAAGATATTTTGCTTGGGTAACAGTTTGGTTAAAGGTAACTTTGGTTAATATCAAGTTGGTTATTCTCATCTTTTACTAATACGTATATCAAGTTTTGATGAGGAGTTGGAGTTAAAAGGTGTATATCTGAGATACACAACAAATGGTTATTGATTCACCATGTCTAATACACATAAGAATCAACTAGTCCAGAGCAAACGGCTACTGGTAAAGACTTGACAAATCCGTTTATGGTTGATAGTTTACCAAAAACTATATGGTTATTAGCTCACCATCTTCTTTATGATTAAGATTTGGCTAGTCCATAGTAAACGGCTCATGGTAAAGACATATCAAATCCGTTGATAGCTGGTAGTTTGCTAAAAACTATGATAAGAGCAGTCTAGTTTTTAAATGATTTTCTTTACCACTGCTCTTTGAAATTTTTGTGAAAAATTACCACTGCTAGTTCACAGTTTCCACTGACAGTGTTATTTTACCACTGTTGTTCTAGCCGTTACAACTGATTATGTCAGTAACAAATTTTTACTAGCCGTTGAAAGTAACCACTGTTATCATATATATAGGGTTTAAATATTTAAGGCAATTATCTTCTTTCTATCTTATAATACTTTCTAAAGATAATTTGTCTTGCGCAACAATTCTAAACCCTAACCCTATATATCTTTTTCTCTCAATTGGCTAGTTATTCTTTCAATTCTTACTGACATAATATCGTTTTTCATCAAAAGTTTCTATGGCATCTTTGAAGTTTGCAGATGAGCACAACTTTGTGGCCTACCTACAAAAGTCTAACGAAAAGAGTGGCCCTGTTTATCATCAGATTGTGGACTTTCTCAATACCACACATATAAGGTATGCTTTGCTTTTAAAACCCACAATCTATATCTCTCAAATCAAACAGTTTTGGACTACTGCCAAGTCCATAACACTTGAGATTGAAGATACACATGAAACAGTGGATGCTCTACGAGCCACTGTGGATGGGGTAACTATAGATGTTACTGAGGCATCCTTGAGGAGAATACTCCACTTGGGTGATCTCAATGGTATCATCTCATTACCTATGTCTGATATTCATGATACTTTAGCATCCATGGGGTATGATACCACTAACAAAAAGGCTACTTTCAAAAAGAGTGGTTTTTGTCCCCAATGGAGATTTTTGATTCATACTCTGTTGCATTGTCTTAGTCCTAAGAAAACCTCTTATGAGCAATTTAGTTCAACCATGGCTTACCCTTTGGTTTGTCTAGTCACTGATAAGATTTTCAACTGGTCAAATTATATTTTTACAAGTATGCAAGGCAATGTACAGAGTAAAACCAAATTTTTAATGTATCCACGGTTTGTGCAAGCAGTGCTAAATCAGTTTCAACTGCAACCCCACACTAATGTTTATCAAATCAGTTGCCTCAAGCCTAAAGCTTTTCAATATTTGAACAAAGATGGCAATATGATTTTTACACCTCTCCTACCCCAAATGCTTGCTACAATTTCAACTGAACAAAACACACCCATAATTAATGTTCCAAACATTGATTATACCCCACCAGTTTCAAGAACCTATAAGAGAAGGCCTAAAAAGTCAACTCCTCTCATGACAACACATCAAGTTTCTGAACCTTATGGTCTAGGAACAAGCAGTGGTGGTTCTAGACTTCCACCTAGTCCTACTATGGAGGAATCTGGACCTTTGCCCCATGATTCACCTCTCCCAACAGGTAACACAGTTGGAAGTGCTGAGGGCAGTGGCAACCAATTGGAATTGATGGTTTTGTGTACCAAATTAGCAAAGCAGGTTGAGTCTCTACAAAAGAACTTGGCTACGGTCAAGAAGCAGCATGCCAAGGATGTTCAACTGTTA
The DNA here is from genome assembly GCA_910596185.1 of Chrysanthemum makinoi. NCBI lineage: Eukaryota > Viridiplantae > Streptophyta > Magnoliopsida > Asterales > Asteraceae > Chrysanthemum > Chrysanthemum makinoi. Next base: position 13,911,859 of record OU343217.1, read on the forward strand.
AAGACAGAGATTCAGACCTTAAAGGAAGAGATGCAGAGGTTGATAAAGCACAATCAGACTGCAAAGATGGTGATTTCATCTTCATCCTCACCTTCTGATGGTGATTCAGCTGATCATGATTTGGGAAATTCTTCCAAACAGGGGAGGAAAACAGGTTCTGACACTGAGGGGAGGACAATTGATTTTGAAGGTGAAGGAGATACAAGTAAAGGAGCAAAGGAAGCAGTTATGGAAGATGTACAACAACCTGAAAGTAAGATTTCAAAGAAAAGACAAGTTCAGATTGATCTTGATAGAGAACTTGCTAAGAAGATAGCAGAAGATCAAATTGCTGAGAAAGTTGCTGAAAAGAAAAGATTGAAAGAAATAGAAGTTGCAAGCTTTTTGGAAGCTAAAAGATTGGATAGAATGGAAGATACTGATTCAATTTCCACTGTTCAACCTACAATTATGAAAGAGAAAGCTCCAGAGTTTATTTATGTTCCTACTGAAGAAGATATTCATTTTCTGGTGGCCAATAATCCAAATCAAGAAAAGGCAATTGACCTTGTTGTTTGATGCATCCTTAACTGAGGAACAAAGATCAGCTCAGTTGAAGGATTTTATTATAATGAAGAACAATCAAGCACTTGAAGATGTGACTAATTCAGTCAAAAAGGTTTAGAAGAAACAAAGACAACCAACCAAGGCACAAATACTTGCATATATGAAGACTTATTGTTGTCATGTTGGTAACTGGAAAAAGCATCAATTTAAAGGAATGCCTGATGATCAAGTTGAAAAGGCTTACTACAGAACTGTAAAACAAGATAAATCTTTTATTCCAATGGGTTCTGAAGAAGAAGAAGAAGGATTCCTAGATTGAAGAGAAAGGCCAAAGTAAGTGATTCTCAAACTGTTAAGAAGACTAAGGTTGATGAAGATCATACAAAGTCTACTGAGAAGGAGATTCCTACTGAGAAGTTCACTGAAGAACAAATGACTGAAATGATTGTGATTGAAGACAGATTTTATCAGAACCACTGCAAATTCGACATCCTATTATTGATTGGGAAGTTTACACTGCTAGCAATTTTGCTCCAACGTGGAAGATCACAAGGCTGGGAGGTGAAACTTCATCATTCATGACATTTGAAGATCTTATTAAAGCTTTTGACAGAGATGACCTTAATATACTATGGAAATTAGTTCAAGAAAGGTTTAATGTTCAAGATCTCAAAGATACAAAAGAAATGCAGTTATGGGTAACTCTTAGAAGGCTTTTTGAACCAAATGCTGATGATGACTACTGGAAAACTTTATTCACATGTTTTGGTACTAAATGGTTTTATTATGATTCATGTGAAGTTCATCATGTCTCTACAGCTAATGGAAAAGACTTTTTCATGCTTGCTGAGAAAGAATATCCACTCAGAGCTGGAGCTCTTACAGTAATGTTAAGTTTACACATAAGAGTCAATGAAGACAATGAGAAGGTCAGAGCATTGTTACAAAGGATTCAAGATCAATGTTCAAGAGCTATACAAAAGTTAAGAGAAAAGAAGTGAAGTGTTTGATTGAATTCCCCAAATTCTTGAAGTTAATGCGTATTGAAGAAACTTATTGATTTGCAGAGAAATCATAAGTTTAGGGGAGGATTGTTGGGAATAATCAGTTACCACGGATGGTTGTGGTTTACACTGCTTGGATTAACACTAGCAGGGGAAACGTATTCCCACTGCAAGTTCTTCATTACCACTGCTATCAGTTTATGATAAGGTTAAACCCTTCTAGATAAGTATAGAATAGATCTTGTGTATATTCTATTATGTTAGCTTTATACTTATCTTGTAAAGGACTCCTTGTTGTATAAAAGGAGATCCTAGGTCATTGTCTTAGATACATATAACATTACGATATTACCTACGAAAGCTTCAAGGTGTAACCCTAGTGATAAGTTAAGATCACTCGTATTATTTCATTAATAATATTGGAGCTTGAGTTTTGTGTTAACTTGTATTTATTCTCATACATCATATAATTCGTCTTCTAAGTATTACTTAAGTAAATTCCTCTTGCTTGATAATATCATACAAAATATCATTGACACAGGGAGAGTATCTAAGATCCATCACAATGCAAAAGGTCAAAGGTCAAAATGCTGTGACAGTGACCCTTAACAACAAACGAGTCACCATCACGCCAGCAGATTTGAGGGCTATTCTTCTTATTCCTGTCATCGAACGTACCGAATATAATGCTACTCCACAGAAGAGGTCGTTCTTCAGTTCATGGTCAACATTGGCTATGACGAAGCTGTCGGGGTAATCACAAAGCATTCATCTGTGGATCTTAAGAATATACCCCAGCCATGGAGAACCCTCTACATAATGATTGCTAAATCCGTTTCCGGACGTGATAGTGGTCATGAGCATCCCAAGCTCATGGAACTACAAATATTTTGGGCTTTGGTCAACATGAAACACATTGAAGTTGAAGTTCTGATATGGGACGACATGATGACTTACCTTAAAAAACTTGGCACCAAGATCCCGTATATCAGATACACCAAACTGTTGATCCAAAGAGCACTAGGGTATAATCCTGATATTCCCTTGAGACTCGATGACCCCAAACAACACTCAACGTTGTATGAGCCCACACTCACTGTCAGATTTAAGGACTCAACAACAAAGAAACAAGGTGCAGTGTTGCCAGATCATCTTCTTTCTGATGATATCAAAGGACTTTATTCGTACAAACAATATCTGGTAGCAGTTGAAGAAGGCAAAGTAGGTTTCTTAGATGAAAAATCTCCTGGCACTCATGTTGGGAAGACAAGGCGAGGCAGAACTGGAATTATTACAAGCACTGAAAGCACGAGAAAGTATCCAAAGAGATATCCTCCCAGAAAAAGGACAGTACCATCAACGGTAGCTATTCCTATTCCTAAACCTGAACCGCAACAAAAGCTAATGGACGAGGACTCAGAGGACAATGAAACGGACGAAGAGGTCATCTACTCTGAAACTCCAATCGATGACACTCAAACAGTAGTGAAACCTCCCAGTCCAAAAGCTGATAAAGGTAAAGGTAAAACCCCAGTTGCTGAGCCAGAAGAAGAAGAGAGCTCAAATGAAGAGCCACTGGATAAAGACTACAGAAAAACACTCATGAACATCAGACTCCAACACGTTGCCAAAGAATTTGTACAGTAACAAACTCGTGGCCCCGGAGGGTCAAGTGGTGGTGCACAATCTACACCAGTTTCCGATGCGGTTAATCAACCTGATAAGGGAACTGGTACTACCACCCACGAACAAAAACAAAGGCAACTGGAGGACTCTATCAACTATGACTTTGAGGAACCAGAAATGGAGAAGTCTGAGAAAGAAAAAGCTGATGAAGATGTTGAGGCTACAGCTAAATTAAATGCAGAAAAAGAAGCTCAAGCTAAAGCTGATGAAGAAGCCGGGTTCAGGCTGAAGAAATGGCTAAGTCTGGAAAAGATGACGAAGTTGACTATGATGATTTTCTTCTTGATAGTCCAGCACGCTCCAAGGAAGAAACTTCTGAACCTCCAAAGGACCCTGAGCCTCCTCATGTCTCCTGATCATCAGACTCGTCTTCTCACTCTTCACCTCCACCATCCAAAAGCACAACCAGATCCACATTCAAGTCCGTGAAGAAACCAACCGACTCTTGGATATCCCGGGCTAAGACAAAGATTGTCAAAGCTGTCAAGCAAGTCAGGAAGAAAGAAGTGACCAACAAAAAGCTGAATCAACTCGCTGACAGTATCAATCTTCTACATGACGAGATAGACAAGATGTCAAGTGAAAGGGAGTATATCCAGAAGTTCATGCAACGTGATGTCCAAGGGGAAATGAACAAGGCGATTAGGGAATATACTCACAAATTCCTTCTCGACACTGTTACTGGAGTGACTAAAGAGATGTTCACCAGACAACTCTATCCGAATCTCATGCAGTTGGCCAAACAAACAGTCAGATCTACGCCCTTAACGGTTACAATCAACCCAACTGAGCCTACAGCTTTCTCTGATGCTGAACTGGTTTCCAAACTTGTGCTCCAAATGTCAAAACGATCTGCAAGGTTCACCTCTGACGAAGGCAAACTGTTTGAAGCACTGCTGGACTACCAACTAAAAACAGGATGCAGAACGGCAGCTGAAACGGCTAAGCGTCCTAGAGACGATGATGATGCGGATAAAGACAAAGAGCCTAAACGCCCAAAGAAAACTGGTGAATCATCCTCTATACCACCACCACTCCAAAGGAATCCAACCAATAGACGAACTCCTCCACGTTCTTCTGCTGATAAACCTCAGGACTCTGAGTTACCACCATCCTCAGAGAAAACCGGTGATCATTTTTAATTCACTGGTGGTGACGATGAAGAGTTCCATGAGCCCCAACAACAACCCACCTCTCCCGCCACATCAAAGAAACCAGAGTCCTCATCAAAGCCAAAGAAGAAACAGAAGAAGTCTCAGACTAATGTTGTCTCATGGCTAGATGAAGATGACACCGCATAATATAACTGGTTTTCTACACTTGCTGATGCTACTCCCTCACTACCAGAAGGTCAAGAAATGGTAGACGGTCGAACACTGGAGCATGCAAAGCTACTTCAAGAAAAGTGTCGGGTGAAGAAGATGACAAAAACAGAGTTGAAACGCATTAAGAATGAAGCTTTCCAACTGCTAAAAGACAGCTCTGAAAGTGCTATAGAAGTTGAATATCATCTAGAAAATATAACACAAGCCATGTCTAACAACATCGATTGGCTCAACCCTGAAGCTAACATTGACTTCACCAGAAAAGACAAGGCTCCATACTACACAGACTGGACCAGACCTCTACCTACAATTGGCCAACCGGATCAACCCAAGATTCCATTCGGTTATTTCTTCAACAACGACCTAGAATTCCTTCTACACGGTAGCGATGTCTCCAAGAAATATGCTACATCACTCACACTTCCTTTCCCTGCAGCTATATACTCCAACATCATAGCCATCGAGGAAAATGCTACTCACATGTTTGCCGAAAGAGTGGAAAAGTATGATCTTGATGCGATGTATGGGATTCACCATTGGCCCGAATGCCGAAGAATCTTCTACAAAAGCTTCCAGGTTCAAAAGTCGAAACACGAAGTGTTTAGTGATAAAGGGATCGTTGCTATTAAGCATGTTACTCTCTCGTCAAAATGGGACTACACATTTCTCAAGAAAATAGTGGTCAAAAGACAAGACGAAGAGGAATATGACTTCTGTGAAGCGGACTTTCAGAGATTGTGTCTCAACGACATTGAAGATATGTATCTTGCTAAGGTACAGGGACGAATGAGACATTTATCTACATTAATCCAACGTGAATACATCAAGTCCTTGTTAATCTTCATCAGAAGCATAGTAATCCAGGAACGCGTAGAGGACATTCAGCTTGCCGTGGAATCGTATCAGACACGTGTTAATCTGACAAAACCACAGCTCGACCTACCCGACATAAACCAACTTCCTCAGTACACCCTCATTAGCAGACCATTTGGAGTAGTCTATCGTAGTGAACTACACCGAAATAGCTTAATGGCATGTAAAGAGCTTCATAAGTTTGGGGATCGTACACTGAAGAAAGTCAGGGATGGGTTAGCTTATAGGTTAAAGGCAATACAAAAAGGCATTGGGTCACCTAAGCGATGGAATTCAAGGGATAAAAGGGATGTTAAGAAGATCATCATTCGTATTGATGAAAGGTTGTTCAGAAAGGACCAGTTCAGAACGTTGGAGAGTTTCGTAGGCGGTCGTCCCAGCATATCTCTCACAGGCTATCAACGTCGAGAATGCATTCCTGGAGTTATTGCTGGGCTACCTGAATCTCCTGGTAACCCTTGATTTGTTTCATTCTCATTATGAATTTGGATGTGTGATTATTATTTGACAATGGCTTGTGCACACATAACAGTGTACAACCCGTACTTGTAATGAAAGGACCCTGTGGTACACTTCAGTACCACAATCCTTATAAAAGGAGCGAAAGCTTCTTACTTTTGAGTAAAGCTTATCAAACCTTTCACTTTTCAAAGTTTTGCTCAAAAGAACAAGTACTTCCCCTTATGATTTTCAAAACCTCAAAAGTTAATATCACTTGTTGAGGGGGAGTACTTGATTAAAACTTTGTTCACTAAATTGTTCTTTTGTGGTAATCTTCGCACAAAACTCGAAATGGTCATATTCGATATCCAAAATTCATCAAAAATAACATTTAATATGTCATTTTGAGGGGGAGAAAAATTATGTGATAAGAAATATGTTGTGAATTGCATATGAATCGTTATGCAAAAGACTTAACTAATGAATTGACGAGATCTCAACTGTCATACATCGAAAATAATTTTCTTCCAAGACTTATCCGAGTAGATTGTACCTTTCGAGAAACTCTTGGTAGACATGAACTTTGACGGGTTTGACAACCTTTCAAGGATTGTCCACACCTTCAAGGTAGTTATTAGAGCCAGTTGTCACATAAAAGCTGACAATGTAACTCTTTAACTATGCAACGTAACCGTGTCTCGCGGGGGATTGTCTATCTTGAGTTGATCAATTCAAAAGTGCGCGCTCTACTCTCACCGTACAGATTTCTGTCAAAATACTTAAGCACGTGTGGAGGGGGAGTATTTCTGCAAAATCTTAAACTCTCAACAGTGGAATTAAATGCTTTTATTCATAACCACTTTGAGAGATTTTAAAGAAAATGGTTTTATGGCAACATAGGTTAGTCATGGAGTTATAAGGTGACTAAGGTTAGGAATAACCGTCCTATGATCCGCCCGAGCCAGAGGGATCTACATAAGGACACCACCAATAGTTAGAATTAGAAGTCCTTAGGTATGATTATAAAAAGGAGAAAATGAGAATCGGAGAAAGAAGGAGTTGAAGAATTAAAAAGAAAAGTAAAGAAAAGGGTGTAAACAAATAGCCCTCCAGATTATTCAACTTAGGGCAGACACCGGGTTCAATTCATATGCTACTGGTTGTCACTTGATGACACCAGTATTGAAGTCGTCATGGACCCAGTGACGCATGCACTAAACCTTCTTAGCCACTCAAATTTCTCTCAACAGAAGCTTGTTTCATTCTCACAGGGAACCATACGTAAACTATCGCTTTCTCTTTAGAGATTGCTTGATATGAAACAAAGGAGACCCTCTCCCTAGTCTCCGCTCAGGAAAACCAAAGCGCACTATTGAGTCTAGAGCCACGAGATTCATCAAAAGATCTCTTAGGTACACTTGACATTTCATCACTTGTCGTTCAACAATAAGGACGCAAGTGATACATTATCGAGTCCTTCACAGATCTTAGCAATCTGTCGAGAATATTTATGAGAGGTTCACAATTGTGATCCTTAGTGATTGAATGGAAACTCCTGCCAGGGTCAACATCAAACAGCCCTGACAGTAGGTCACTTCGGTAACTCCCCATGGATTATGCTTAGTGTGTCTCAAACGGTCTAAAGTCGTGGTGATGCTTGGTCCTACCTGGCTCATCTGAATGTAGATGTACCGGTACATCGCCTTATCTCACTTGTGGGACTCCAGTTCAGGAACAGCCTTTGTGAGAATTAGAGTTGTGTTTTCACACTATGTTGTTAACACTCTCAAAGTTCAAACTTGTAAGCGCTTGTTTATTTCTAACCCATGTTTTATGTTTTCTTCTTATGGATGCGCGCGGGTGGAAAAGATCGTGCAGATTCTCCACATGCTCATACTTACAACAACACTAATCGAAGTTCTCTTATAAGGCAACACAAAGTCAGAATGATTCTTCGTCAAAGTCAAAGAATCTACAAAGTTTAAAGACTAAGAGAACTACATCAGTACTGAAATCCAATCTTAAAGAGCGTGTGAGCATGTTGGAGAAAGACGTGCAGATACTGGAGCAATGAAGCGGACCTGATGCAGATAACCACAACATACTATCACTACCATCACAAAGAACAAAGATCAAAGAGCAAAGAAATGAAGACGTCAAAGCAGAATACCTCAAAGGAAATAATTTCTCTACACTGGGGAGATTGTTCAAATCAATACATCTCTTCTCACAAGAAAGAAGAATGTCAGAAGACATCAAAGCTACTATTACCTTAGCACCTACAACGTTTATATCATCAATCACTAACACTTAGGGGGAGATTGTCAAAGCTGTCAAGCAAGTCAGGAAGAAAGAAGTGACCAACAAAAAGCTGAATCAACTCGCTGACAGTATCAATCTTCTACATGATGAGATAGACAAGATGTCAAGTGAAAGGGAGTATATCCAGAAGTTCATGCAACGTGATGTCCAAGGGGAAATGAACAAGGCGATTAGGGAATATACTCACAAATTCCTTCTCGACACTGTTCCTGGAGTGACTAAAGAGATGTTCACCAGACAACTCTATCCGAATCTCTTGCAGTTGGCCAAACAAACAGTCGAGATCGCCTATGCTTAACTGTTACAATCACCCAACCGTGAGCCTACAACTTTCTTTGATGCAGAACTGGTTTCCAAACTTGTGCTCCAAATGTCAAAACGATCTGCAAGTTTCACCTCTGACGAAGGTAAATTGTTTGAAGCACTGCTGGAGTACCAACTTAAAACTGGATGCAGAACGGCAGCTGAAACGGCTAAGCGTCCTAGAGACGATGATGATGCGGATAAAGACAAAGAGCCTAAACTGGTGAATCATCCTCTATACCACCACCACTCCAAAGGAATCCAACCAATAGACGAACTCCTCCACGTTCTTCTGCTGATAAACCTCAGGACTCTGAGTTACCACCATCCTCGAGGAAAACCGGTGATCATTTTTAATTCACTTGGTGGTGACGATGAAGAGTTCCATGAGCCCCAACAACAACCCACCTCTCCCGCCACATCAAAGAAACCAGAGTCCTCATCAAAGCCAAAGAAGAACAGAAGAAGTCTCGGACTAATGTTGTCTCATGGCTAGATGAAGATGACACCGCATAATATAACTGGTTTTCTACACTTGCGATGCTACTCCTCACTACCAGAAGGTCAAGAAATGGTAGACGGTCGAACACACGGAGCATGCAAAGCTACTTCAAGAAAAGTGTCGGGTGAAGAAGATGACAAAACAGCGAGTTGAAACGCATTAAGAATGAAGCTTTCCAACTGCTAAAAGACAGCTCTGAAAGTGCTATAGAAGTTGAATATCATCTAGAAAATATAACACAAGCCATGTCTAACAACATCGATTGGCTCAACCCTGAAGCTAACATTGACTTCACCAGAAAAGACAAGGCTCCATACTACACAGACTGGACCAGACCTCTACCTACAATTGGCCAACCGGATCAACCCAAGATTCCATTCGGTTATTTCTTCAACAACGACCTAGAATTCCTTCTACACGGTAGCGATGTCTCCAAGAAATATGCTACATCACTCACACTTCCTTTCCCTGCAGCTATATACTCCAACATCATAGCCATCGAGGAAAATGCTACTCACATGTTTGCCGAAAGAGTGGAAAAGTATGATCTTGATGCGATGTATGGGATTCACCATTGGCCCGAATGCCGAAGAATCTTCTACAAAAGCTGCCAGGTTCAAAAGTCGAAACACGAAGTGTTTAGTGATAAAGGGATCGTTGCTATTAAGCATGTTACTCTCTCGTCAAAATGGGACTACACATTTCTCAAGAAAATAGTGGTCAAAAGACAAGACGAAGAGGAATATGACTTCTGTGAAGCGGACTTTCAGAGATTGTGTCTCAACGACATTGAAGATATGTATCTTGCTAAGGTACAGGGACGAATGAGACATTTATCTACATAAATCCAACGTGAATACATCAAGTCCTTGTTAATCTTCATCAGAAGCATAGTAATCCAGGAACGCCGTAGAGGACATTCAAACTTGCCGTGGAATCGTATCGGACCGTGTTAATCGACGGCAAAACCACATTTCGACCTACCCGACATAAACCAACTTCCTCGATTACACCCTCATCATGCAGACCATTTGGAGTAGTCTATCGTAGTGAACTACACGAAATAGCTTAATAAGCGTGTAAAGAGCTTCATAAGTTTGGGGATCATACTGAAGAAAGTGGGGATGGGTTAGCTTATAGGTTAAAGGCAATACAAGAAGGCATTGGGTCACCTAAGCGATGGAATTCAAGGGATAAAAGGGATGTTAAGAAGATCATCATTCGTATTGATGAAAGGTTGTTCAGAAAGACCGATTCGAACGTTGGAGAGTTTCGTAGGCGATTCGTCCCAGCATATCTCTCACAGGCTATCAACGTCGAGAATGCATTCCAGAGTTATTCTGGGCTACACGAATCTCTGGTAACCCTTGATTTGTTTCATTCTCATTATGAATTTGGATGTGTGATTATTATTTGACAATGGCTTGTGCACACATAACAGTGTACAACCCGTACTTGTAATGAAAGGACCCTGTGGTACACTTCAGTACCACAATCCTTATAAAAGGAGCGAAAGCTTCTTACTTTTGAGTAAAGCTTATCAAACCTTTCACTTTTCAAAGTTTTGCTCAAAAGAACAAGTACTTCCCCTTATGATTTTCAAAACCTCAAAAGTTAATATCACTTGTTGAGGGGGAGTACTTGATTAAAACTTTGTTCACTAAATTGTTCTTTTGTGGTAATCTTCGCACAAAACTCGAAATGGTCATATTCGATATCCAAAATTCATCAAAAATAACATTTAATATGTCATTTTGAGGGGGAGAAAAATTATGTGATAAGAAATATGTTGTGAATTGCATATGAATCGTTATGCAAAAGACTTAACTAATGAATTGACGAGATCTCAACTGTCATACATCGAAAATAATTTTCTTCCAAGACTTATCCGAGTAGATTGTACCTTTCGAGAAACTCTTGGTAGACATGAACTTTGACGGGTTTGACAACCTTTCAAGGATTGTCCACACCTTCAAGGTAGTTATTAGAGCCAGTTTGTCACATAAAAGCGACAATGTAACTCTTTAACTATGCAACGTAACCGTGTCTCGGTGGGGATTGTCTATCTTGAGTTGATCAATTCAAAAGTGCGCGCTCTACTCTCACCGTCATGATTTCTGTCAAAATACTTAAGCACGTGTAGAGGGGGAGTATTTCTGCAAAATCTTAAACTCTCAACAGTGGAATTAAATGCTTTTATTCATAACCACTTTGAGAGATTTTCAAGAAAATGGTTTTATGGCAACATAGGTTAGTCATGGTGTTATAAGGTGACTAAGGTTAGGAATAACTGTCCTATGATCCGCCTTAGAGAGAGGGATCTACATAAGGACACCACCAATAGTTAGAATTAGAAGTCCTTAGGTATGATTATAAAAGGAGAAAATGAGAATCGGAGAAAGAAGGAGTTGAAGAATTAAAAAGAAAAGTAAAGAAAAGGGTGAAAACAAATAGCCCTCAGTTATTCAACTTAGGGCGGATACCAGGGTTCAATTCATATGCTACTGGTTGTCACTTGATGACACCGGTATTGAAGTCGTCATGGACCCAGTGACGCATGCACTAAACCTTCTTAGCCACTCAAATTTCTCTCAACAGAAGCTTGTTTCATTCTCACAGGGAACCCTACGTAAACTATCGGCTTTCTCTTAGAGATTGCTGATATTGAAACAAAGGAGACCCTCTCCCTAGTCTCCGCTCAGGAAAACCAAAGCGCACTATTGAGTCTAGAGCCACGAGATTCATCAAAAGATCTCTTAGGTACACTTGACATTTCATCACTTGTCGTTCAACAATAAGGACGCAAGTGATACATTATCGAGTCCTTCACAGATCTTAGCAATCTGTCGAGAATATTTATGAGAGGTTCACAATTGTGATCCTTAGTGATTGAATGCAAACTCCTGCCAGGGTCAACATCAAACAGCCCTGACAGTAGGTCACTTCGGTAACTCCCCATGGATTATGCTTAGTGTGTCTCAAACGGTCTAAAGTCGTGGGGTGATGCTTCGGTGTACCTCAGCGGCTCATCTGAACTGTAGATGTACTTCGGTACATCGCCTTATCTCACTTGTGGGACTCCAGTTCAGGAACAGCCTTTGTGAGAATTAGAGTTGTGTTTTCACACTATGTTGTTAACACTCTCAAAGTTCAAACTTGTAAGCGCTTGTTTATTTCTAACCCATGTTTTATGTTTTCTTCTTATGGATGCGCGCGGGTGGAAAAGATCGTGCAGATTCTCCACATGCTCATACTTACAACAACACTAATCGAAGTTCTCTTATAAGGCAACACAAAGTCAGAATGATTCTTCGTCAAAGTCAAAGAATCTACAAAGTTTAAAGACTAAGAGAACTACATCAGTACTGAAATCCAATCTTAAAGAGCGTGTGAGCATGTTGGAGAAAGACGTGCAGATACTGGAGCAATGAAGCGGACCTGATGCAGATAACCACAACATACTATCACTACCATCACAAAGAACAAAGATCAAAGAGCAAAGAAATGAAGACGTCAAAACAGAATACTTCAAAGGAAATAATTTCTCTACACTGGGGAGATTGTTCAAATCAATACATCTCTTCTCACAAGAAAGAAGAATGTCAGAAGACATCAAAGCTACTATTACCTTAGCACCTACAACGTTTATATCATCAATCACTAACACTTAGGGGGAGATTGTTGGAATTACTCCTAAACTAGAATTCAAGTGTTAGTAATTAATATTTAATAGTTAGCTTAATTATGGCTTTTATGTTAGTTATCATGCCAAGGCTTATGTAGAAAGCTCATGAGCCTTGGCCCAAGCCCATAAGAAGGGAAGGATGCTAGTAGTGTTGCTCTAGCTCCTTGCCCTATATATAATCTTGTAAACCTTCCTTAGAAGCTTGGTTGTTCATTTTACTCATTTCACTCTACGCGTAACCTTTCTTATACATTCACGTGTGTGTGTAAAGTGTTCATCCGATCACTATCTTATCTCTTATTTCTTCTGTTGATGCTTGTGTTACAAATATGGGAACCTAACAGAAGGCGTGTAAGACTTTTGAAGAGCAATGGGTGGTGTTAATGTAATGAATGCAGAGAATGTGGTCACTGATACTAATGTTATTTCTAATTCGTCTCCCAAGGTTCATATTGTGAAGCCGGTTTCATATGCGGGTGCTACGTCCATTGATTATACGAAGCCAAGCCTAATTTTCGTAGGTTGGAATGTAGTAACAAGTCTAATGAGGTGGATCTCTCCGTTCCTATGAAAGTCGTGGAGGAGGTAACCTCTAAATTTGAGAATACCCTTTATGGTTATTTTCTTGGTAAACGTATTGCTTTTCTGGTCGTTGATTATTATGTTCGTAATACGTGGTCCAAGTATGGTATCCAAAAGGTTATGATGAATACTAAGGGGTTCATTTTCTTTAAGTTTTGCACTCGTAAAGTTGTTGATGATGTTCTTGAAAACGGACCGTGGATGATTAGGAATGTGCCAATTATTCTTAAAACTTGGACATTGAATACTAATTTGCTTAAAGAGGATTTGACTAACATTCCGGTGTGGGTTAAATTTCATGATGTTCCTCTTGCTATGTTTTCTAATGATGGTCTCAGTATCATTGCTACACTGATTGGTACGCCGAAAATGCTAGATTCTTACACTAGTCAAATGTGCCTGGATTATTGAGGCCGCAGTAGTTTTGGCTAGGTGCTTGATTGAAGTTCGGGCGAATAATGTTCTTCGGGAAAGTCTCACTGTTGAGATACCTTTACTGAATGGCCCGGGTTCTACTATTGAAAAGATTCGGGGTGAATATGAATGGAAACCGCTAAGGTGTGATACGTGTAAATGTTTTGGTCATACGCTGCTTGATTGTCATAAATCTGTTCCACCACCTACTCAGCCTAAACAGAGTGTTATTGATGGTTTCAAACTGTCAATAACAAGAATAAGGGTAGAAATGATGGTCAAAGTGTTCCAGGTAAGGGAGGTTTTACTAAACCTAGTGTGGGGCCTAAGTTTCGGTATCAACCTAAAGCGCCTCCCCCTGACACTAAGCAGGTGGATAATTCTAAAAAGAAAGCCACTGAAGTGGCTAGTATGAGTGGTCCGAAGATTACTACATCTAACCCGTTTGATGCACTTAATATGATCGATACTGATGAATGTGTCACTCCTACTGATGTAGTGGATTTTGGTAGTTCAATGGAAACTAAAGAGGTTGGGGGCTTTTAAGACCGGTAATATATCACAAGAACCGCTTGTGGGCGACTTAATGGAAGCTAACGAGGTTGGCACTACCCCTATTGTTGAGAAAATTAGGAGTTAGAAAAGATTTTTATTGATGGGAAAGCTACTCTTGTTGATAATGATGGTAATCCTATTAAAAAAGTTGACTATCCAGGTAATAAAAAGGATTTTCCGTTTACTTCTTCTACTAAGAGGGTTAACCCATTCTCTCAGGTGGAAGAGATTGTTGACTCCGATAGTGATGAAGAAGAGGTTTTGAACACTATTGATGAGTCTAGGAACCTATTTGGTGGTGGTCATGATCGTGAAGATGATTATGATGACTATGATTATGATGACTATGCGGATCAGGTTTACGATCTTCCAGTGAATTTAGATGCTTATTACGACACGTATGGTATCAAGCTCCATGGTAGGAAGTAATTTTGTTTTCATAGGAGTCAAATGTTATTTTTGAGTAGTGGTTTATTTTCTTGTATAGTGAATAGGAAGTATCTTGTTATGTAAGCTTTCCGCCTATGTAACGGGCTGAGATATGATATTCACCTATATCCTTTGTACTTAAATTTTTTTTGGAGTAATATATTTACCGGATCTTTGACCTTTTACCCAAAAAAAAACTCTCCAATTTTCTCGACAATAGAGGTAGGACCAACCTCGTTAGCTTCCATTGAATCACTCACAAGCGGTTCTTGTGATACATTATCGGTCTTAAGAGACCCAACCTCCTCTGCTTCCATTTTACTACCATATTCCACTACGTCAGTAGGAGTGCCACATTCATCAGTATCGATCATATTAAGTGCAGCAAAAAGATTGGATGTAGCAATCTTCGTCTAACTTGTACTAGCCACTTCAGTGGATTTTTTCTTTGTATTATCTACCTTTTTGGGTTCAGGAGGAGGCGTTTGAGGTTGATACCTTAACTTAGGACCCACACCAAGTTTAGTAAAACCTCCCTTACCTGGAACACTTGGACCACCATTCCCACCCTTATTCTTGTTATTGACAGTTTGAAAACCATCATTAACACTCTGTTTAGGCTGGGTAGGAGGTAGAACAAATTTAGGACAATCAAACAGCGTATGACCAAACAACTTACACGTATCACACTGAGGCGGTTTTCATTCGTATTTAACCCGAATCTTTTCAATAGTAAAACCTGTCCCATCAAGTAATGGTATCTCAATATTGATGCTCTCCCTAAGAACCTGATCTGCCGTAACTTCAATCAAGCACCTAGAAAAACTACTTCGACCCCATGATTCCAAGCACATTTGAATAGTGTAAGAATCTAACATTTTTGGCGTACCAAGCAATGTGGCTAGGAGGCTGAGCCCATCATCAGAAAACATAGCAAGGGGAAAATCATGGAATTTAACCCATACCAGAATATTATTGAAGGGGCACGTCATGCAAGTTCTTGGACTCAAAAAATGGCCCATATTAAAGTAGCCTAATGAGTACAAAAGCGTTCAAAAGAACTGGAGGAAGTGGAACTCTAATTGTCAAGAAGTCAAGTATATTCAAGCAGTATTAGTTTAAGGTTTGAGCTTGGATTGTGATCTTTCAAGTCATTGCATGTGTAAAATTTTATGTTACTCATCTCTTTAAGTACAAATTGAGTATATTTAAGTGTGTACTAGGGGTGTCAATGAGGCAGGTTTGAATCAAATCATGATTTGACCCATTATTGATCCAATTTATAAATGAGTCATGATCATGGATCATCCGATCCACGATCGCAATGTATAGAATAAATAGTTTGATCATGATTCAAATCGACTCATTTAAACTTAAATTTTTTATTTCACTATTTTACTATATTCAACTCGAGGTTACTTGCCAATTCCAATTACTGTCTCATATATGGTGGTACATATTACTCGTATTGCTGATAATAAAGAACGATAATGTTGAATATTTTTTGTTTATTTAATTTTGTAAACGGATTTATAGTGATCAATGTTTCTATGTTGTGTATGTTACAAAGCGGATTTGTTAGCGTGTGATGGTGTGGTTTGCATCACCCACCATAACACCCTGTCAAAATTGAAAATATCTAATCTTTAACACATTTGGACATATACAATGATATGAAACAAGAAAAAAGTTGATCGCATAAATCATTTTACTAACATGACGTCACACTACAAGAAAAAGGGCTTATGGTGACCATTTGTAGTGGGATGGCGCTTCGTCTCTCCGGTTTTAGGTTTAGTTGGTGGAGAACCAGCTGTACACAGAAAAAGTTATATTACTGAACTATTCCTAACTTCGGACTAGAACATGCGATGCCATAACCTAATATTCGAACAGATAATAACAAATTATTTCTATTTTTTTTTCTACACTTCCCAATCCTGAGAATGTGCAAGAAAATTATTCTTGGCTTATTTTTGAAGGCCAAGATACTAGGATTTGGAGAAACCCGAAGGAGTTGATGAAAAAAAAATGAAATTTGAGAAAAAATGTACATTTACCCCCTAATGTTAACAAAATGTTATTAGTCTTATGATTCTTTAAATGGTAATAATCAATTCGATGAAGCACATCCAAACATACCCTTCGAAACATAAATTACAAACTTGCAAGAAAATAAATATACTATCATTCATTCAACAAACAAATAAAAACATACCACATTGTTCGGGCTTTCGTTGCTTGATATCTTTATTGGTAAGCAGTTCCCTTGAAAGATTTTCCTGCATAGATAAATATAAGAATGAGCAATAACAGATAGAGCATGCAACAGAGTTAATACACGAAGAATGGATAGTTTATATATACCTAGGGAGGTAACCGATCCATTTAGGTATGCTCCCAAAAAGGAAGTTGTACGAGAAATCTGCCACTTTCAAGGAAGACGAATGACAAAATCCCAATCTTGTCGCATTTGCAACAAAACCTAAACAAGCACAAGCGTCATATCAGATGTGTATACTGGAATGGCTAATGAAAGCAACACTCCAGAAACTTGTGGTTGATTGAGTATACTAATTATACATTTTAAATACAGCTTAAAGATTAGAGGTAGTTGGCAAGTCAGTAAGGCAGGTTTGCATCCGGGTCGTCAAGGCACCAATAGAAAGAAATTATCTACTCACATTCCTTGCGTGTTGGAAACAAGACTCGTAGCATTGGCACCTAGAACACCTCCACGCAACTTATTTCTGTCCAACCGAAGCTCTGGAAGGTTCTTAAGGTTACCAAGCTCTGAAGGCAGTTGACCAGTCAACCCATTTAACCTGTGGCTAAGTGCTCATAATGCTGCAGGTCTTTGGCCCAGTTAGGTGCACCGGGGTGAAATGCCTCCTGAGCTATTTGCCTTAGTTGACGTGACGCATGTTCAGAAAAAGTAAATCTTAAAATTTTAAATCCCAACAACCATTATCATACTAGTAAGTTTGTTAATTACCATCATGGTTGTTTTTTAGGCGAGAACAGTTGGTGATACAAACAATGGGCGAAAGACTTCAGGAACGCTCCATGCCTATGTGGTTACATAAAGTTAACAAACTTGTGATAGAAACATACAAACTTGTAAGTACATACTGTATAGTTTGATCCAACCAAATCCTAAATCCCAAATCCCAACCCAACAATAGCCAGAATGTATCATTCTGCTTCTGCCCTATTGCCCGACACATAGTCTTGGTTGCGGGCAGTAACATGCACGCTCAGTGTAAATTAAAAAAGAATAGAGGCCTGAATTCTCAGATGCAAGGAATGAGTGAATATACCTGCTCAAGAAAAAATTCAGCCTAAAACTTGTGTCGATTATATTTGTAAATACCAAGCCTTTATTTTGTACGATATCCAACTTTAATAGTGCAAGGATGTGAAGAAGCTTATCTCGATCATTGCATTGTATCTAATCACAATAGTACATAAGAGATCACATAAGATAGAATACACTAATAAGAAGTTTCATGTGCAACAAAAAATAGAACGGTATAATTGAGTTGGACAAATAACTAGATAAACTATAGTTCATACCCAATACTGCTACACATTTTTGGGGACAATCTCATCCCCTTCATCACCAAATTTTGGTAAAGTAAGAATATAGGGATTGTGTAGATAAAGCTTCTTCAAACTTTCAACGTCATCACTGCAAAATTTCCAAAACTACGTATGAGTCCAACTGCTTAAACAAATGTCCTATATTTTTTCTCTAAGGATATATAATATCTCCAAAAAAGATAAGTAAACATTTTATAGCTCACCTTGAGGTAGCAGACATATAGTTTGCATTGGGGTGTACCTAGAGTTAAACATTCTTAGTCACTAGTGTGCTAGAGGTTGATTGTAGAAAAGTAAAGCCTCATCCCTACGGAACTACTATCACTTATAAAAGCCATACACCTATATAGACTACTAACTCTATTGACTAGATCCAAGATTCAAATTCTATTAGACCGATAACTCTAAACGTATCAATATCCGATATGCTTACATAACCAAAGTCTATAAACAAATAAGCAATATACAAAAGAATGAAGTCACAATATAAACGACCAATATCACATTAAATGTTATGAGCACAAGCAAAGAAAACAAGGAGTTTTGCTTAACAAATGAGTCACACGTTAAACTAGAAACAGATCATAACAACATCTATTCGACAAATAATAACAGACTGTTTTGATATTTTTAGAGCATAAAATTAGTTTTCGAATCAACACTGACACAACATATTCAATTTCACATATCATATTACACTAAGAAATTCATTTTTTTCACTTGAGCATTTCATCAAACACGTTGTATTCAATTTTTGTTTCACTATCCCAATTTCTCAGCAAAATGAAAATGCAGATCCACAAGTTTTCTAAGTAGCCAACACTATTTGTATATAAATACTTAAATTTAAGCTAATCAATTGGTAACATCATTCGAGCTCCATAATTCATAAATTAGGTCAAAATGCTATAAGAAACGTAATTAAACAACTAATTAGAGATCTATGAGCGTTAAGTGTGATAATAAGTAGAACAATTATACCTTTGACGAATCAAATTGAATGAATTAAGATTGATTATGAAGCTAGGGTTTGTTTACACATAGTTGAAGGTGTTTGTGTGCGTGTTTTGAGGAAAAAAGAAGAAAGGAAATGCGGGAAATGAAACTTTCTGAATGATATCGGCTCGGATGTAAATAACTGACTTTTTACTAAAGAAAAAGATGGTTTCATTGTTGGAGTCAAATAATTCTTTTTCCCCCATTTACTTTTTGGTGCAAACGGTGAATTATATTAACACGTGGAACAAATTACATTATAACTCTGATTGAACATTCTCAAGTCAGCAAGACTCACTTCTACAATCTACATTCTACCTATAATCTGACATACTCTCAATATACTATTTGAAAACAGACCACAAACAACAATAAGTCTTGCAGCAGAACCAAACACTAAGAATATCCTTTTAAACAGCAAAACTCCTGCTGTGAAACAAGAATTCACCTAAATGCACCAAAACCATATCCGCTTGACTACTTTTCAATACATTTCCCCAATTTACTTGGCTTATATAAAAATAACACTCCTTATAAACAGGGGTTTTTGTTTAATTATATATGGATTTACGAGCTTATTTGACTTCGACTTATATTTTATAAGCCTCAATTTTGACTTATTTGAAGACTTATGGGCTTATATAATTTTATAGTATCATAATAAACTTATATAAACCCACAATTCTCAAAATAAGCTAAAACAATTATGGCTTATCAAATATAAGAGGAAACACAAATAAGCTAATAAGCCACATATAAGCTTAAAAAAACATTTTTCGCCATTAACTTTAAAAAAAATTGTGACCGTAATGTTCGTTATTTTTTTATACCGAAAAATATGTATAGTGACGAAATTAATGAACACTTTTGAGCTTGGTGACTAATTGTTTATAAATGACCAAATATGAATGTCCATGTACTGTATGGTCACTATTTTGCCTAAATAGTAACCAAAAACAAAGTCGGCACTAAATTTTGGTCACTATAGGCACATTTTTTGTAGTGACAAATGTTATTATGTTGATAATAGCTGCTTAAAATTTTCATTCTTGTGTTAGTGACAGTGATGAATTAATGCCTTAAAGTGTTTTTGAGAAAGTGTTGTGGGATTTAAGCCATAACCTTCATACGCAACGTGGTATTGCAAATGTAGTTTGATACACAAACCGACAAAAAAGAAGGGACAACACATCGACCAAGGACCTGTTTACTAGTTTGGGGGCGTTGAAACAAGAACACATTAAGAGCACACTCGACACTTGTTGTACGACCAAGGACATTTTATGGTGTTTATAAAAAAAGTTGTGCAACAACTTGCATGTCCAGCCTCCCATGGAGCATGTTTTGTTTTTCACCGTTCACACTGATAATTCGTTTAAGTGTGGTTTTTGGACTCTGACTTGAGTCACCTCAACATTTGAGTTTTTGTTTTCTTTTTCGGAAGGAAAAAAATTTATTTTTATATTTGCAATACCACATCGCGTATGAAGGTTCTGGCTTAAATCCCAAAACACGTGCTCAAAGACCCTTTAAGACGTTAATTCCTCACAATCACTAACACAAGAATGCATATTTTAAACAACTATTATCAACATAATAACATTTCAGTTATCGTCATGTTAGTAAAATGATTTACGTGATCAACTTTTCTTGTTTCATATCATCGTATGTCCAAATGTGTAAGAGATCTGATATTTTCAACTTAGACCGGGTGTCGTGATGGGTAATGCAGACCACCTAATTAACGAACACCACCAAACGCTAAAACCATAACGGCCGAACACCACCAAAATCCAAGAGCACTTTTTTTTATGTTGGTTTGGCATTTCAAACCATTTCACTTTTTATTTTATTTATTTATTTTTTTTTTGGGTAAAAGGTCAAGATGACCCGGTAAATATTATTACTCCAAAAAACATTTAAGTACAAAGGATATGAGTGACATCTCATATCTCAGCCCATTACATGGGTAGACTTACATAACGCACTTCCAATTTTCAAAATAAAACAATAAACCACAACTAAAATGAGATAAACTACCAATAAACGAACACCAAAACTACTTTTTACCACGCCCTTTGAGCTTAAAGTCATTAAATTCATGTGGGAGATCGTAGACTTGGCTCGTATAATCATCATAATCCTCTTCATCTTCATGTTCATATCCACCACCTCCAGAGGCAAGAAAATTCGCCATCGGGTTATCCTCTGGGAGTACTTGGTCATCGTCACTGTCAGAAACAACTATTTCTCCCACTTTGGAGAATGGATTAGTCCTTTTAATGGAAGAAGCAGAACTGAAAGAAGAAGGCTGACCCACTTCTTGTTGCACACTAGAAACCACCGGTGGTTCCTTCCTTGTATCACCAACCACAATCGGAGCTTGTGGTATACTACCAGTCTGTTGAGACCCCTCCTTGTCAGCAGCCATTGAAGGACTAGACTCAGGAGGAGTCCCTTCATTAGTAGTAACATTAGTAGGCATAATACTATCAGTATCAACTGTATTAAGAACTGCAAACACATTAGTGGTAGTAATTCCACTAGTGTTGGCACATGTACCATCCACCTTCTTCGTCACTGTAGGAGCCTTTGGTTGATACCGAACCTTAGGACCAACATTCGGCTTAGTAAAACCACCTTTGCCCGGAGCATTTTGGCTATCATTCTTACCCCTCCTCTTACCTTTGGCAGCCTGAAATCCATCATCGGTCTTGTGTGGAGGTTGTACAGTATGAGGGACAAATTTAGGACAAGTGCCCCCAGTATGCCCAAAAATCTTGCAAGTATCACACCGAGGTGGTTTCCACTCATATTCAACCCGAATCGTTTCAGTAGAAAACCCCGGAGTATCAAGTAATGGAATGGCCACAGTAAGACTCTCTTTGAGAGTCTCATCCGCCTTAACTTCAATTAGACAGCGAGCAAAGCTACTACGGCCCCAAGATTCCAAACACATTTGGCTAGTATAAGAGTCTAACATCTTAGGCGTACCAATCAATGTAGCTAGGAGACTAAGACCATCTTCGGAAAACATAGCAATGGGAACATCATGGAATTTAACCCACACCGGAATGTTGGTCAGATCCTCTTTAAGCAAATTGGTGTTGACAGTCCAAGTTTTAAGGATAATAGGAACATTACGGATCATCCACGGACCATTTTCAAGAACATCATCAACACCTTTCCTAGTAGCAAACTTAAAGAAAAAGAACCCTTTAGCATTCATCATGGCCTTTTGAATGCCATACTTACCCCAAGCATTACGTACATAATAGTCCACCACCGGGAAAGCAACCCGTTTACCTAAAAAGTAACCATACAAGGTATTATCAAAACGAGAATTTACCTCTTCAATCACTTTCCTAGGGACAGTAAGATCCACTCCATCCGTCTTATTACTGCTTTCCAACCGACGAAAATTAGCTTTTGTCTTGATAGGAGCATTAGCCGTAGCATTGACATAAGACATTGGGCCACTTTGGGGTAGATTGATATCATCCCTAGATACACTCAAATTCAGTTTATCCACCAGATCAGGTTCTTGAGATTGACCCACAGCACTAGTAGTCGGTTTATTAGAACAATGAGCATTCATACCATACTTATCACCACCCGGTTGTTGCTGCTGATAACCAATAGCCTTAAGCATATCCTCCAACTCCTTCTGAGACTGCGGCACCATTGGAAAACTAAGTGGAGTAGCCCCAATGGAAGTTGTTGAATCCACTAACCCACCTGGTTTTAATGGTATCCCGTCCTCACCCACTAAAACAAGCTTCCCCTCTAGAATTTTTTGTTCAATAGAACGAATCTTCGATAACGTATCATGACCCTCTGGTGTGTCATGACAAGGGTTAGAGACAAGTGGAACCGGCTCCATTTGTGCCTTGTTACCAACACCAGACGTTCCCAGGTCAGATTCCTTCAACCGAGTCATACTAGCATCACTTTCACGCAATTCAAAATCATCAACCCTCTCCATTCAATCCCAGTAAAGCAAACCCTAACACGCAAAAGAAACAATTCGATTCAACTAAATATACCACGTTACCACAACGTATGAGAAAACCCTAGTAAAACTAGGGTTTTAATCCATGAAGAAACTCGATCAACCCATGACCCGATAAGGATAATAAGTATAACTGATGAAGATCGATTACAAAATCAGCCCCTAAAAACGATTTTGGAAGAGCAATACCGTAACAGATAACCTATACGATCAACAAAAACCAAGATAAAACAACGTTATCAAGGAAATCAGAAGATCGAATGGGGAAGAAACGATTGGGGTATGCAGGAAGAAAATCGCCAGAGAGGTTTAGGGGTAATCGGTTTTAGGGTTTTTTTCCATTTCACTTTTTATTATTGTTATTATTATTTTAATTTATTGTTATTATTTTTTAAAAGTGTGTGTGAGGTACATTGTAGGGTATAAAGCGAGGTGTTTTATTTGTTTGATTAAGTGGTGACCACTACGCTTTTAAAGGTGTTAGTAAGATGATGTGTTAAAAAGCTGTCATATAGGTGGTGGTCGGGTAACCATTACACTCGGCCTAAGAGGATTGTCGTGTGATGGTCGTGCATAATACTATGTCTAATAATCTCATCTACAAGTACAACTACAACAATACCACAAAATATGTTAAACATTTGATATTTTCAACTTATGCTTGAAAAACATTATCCCAAAACCTTCTTTATCTCACTATCTTTTTTTTTCTTTTGTTTTTTTCCTTATTCATTAATGTACTTCATGACAAGCCTCATTTAACAATTCCACGTCACCACTCAAAGTTTACATGTACGACGTACCTCTCAGATTCAACTTCAAAATGATGACGTCATCATCACTCAACCTATCTATCAATATTCCTACCTGGCCGGAATACACGGGACTGCACCAGCAGCATAGCGTTAAGTACTGGATGATGACGTCATTGTTGTGTGGGAGTGTGAACTGTAGTGAGGAGGTTGTTAGAGTGAGGGATGGTGACGTGGCGGATGTGTTTACGTTCCGTTTTTTAGTTCGTTGAGTGTTGATGTTAATGGGAAGAACATGCATGACTGATCCTGATACCAAAATCGATAAACAACTACAAGTATTCGTATTGTTACTGTTATTATATTAACTATTAGTTGCATTTGACATATAGCTGTAAATTTTATTGGGTATATATGCCATTCCCCCTTATAATTATATAAAAAATGAAAAGTTTTATTGCTAACTAACTGCCACGTCAGCAGCCATCAACCACACCTACATGCCACACCATCATTCTTTACTCTAACTAACTGCCATGTCAGCAACCAGTACCATGTGTTTTGATTAGGGAACTAGTGACATTGAATAATTCTGGGTTTTTGTTTATGCTTATTTTCTCGGCTTATGAGCGTATTGAACTCTAGAAAAGCTAATAAGCTACAGATTATTATAGTTTATATAATCATAGTAACCCGAACCTAGCTCCATAATGTCCATTGCCCAACCTATCAAACCGGCCCATTTTGTCACATGTAGTTGTGGTCTACATGATATGAAAAGGATATCTCAGATGTTTTGATAAATAATCAAACGGTTTTCATTAACTAAGTACGAAGTCAAAAATTGTTGCAATTATTATGGATAGATATGAAAATTTTCTTTTAAGGGACATCCAAGTAAATGAATGAGGGCATAATGTGTTGTGCAGGAAGGAAAAGTTCGTCGTAATATGTCCACTTTGAAGCAGGCTTTGCTACAGGCGAAGGCATATTAATTCCGTAAGTCTGCAACTTCTGGCTAGACTATTCTTTACATGTATGAAGGTAGTACTTTATAATTAGGCATTTTAATTAGAGGTGCTAATTAAAAAACATGTACTTAGAATGGGTGAACTGGGGTAATACTGAATCTCTATAGGTCAGGGGTAAGTAGAATCAAAAAGAACTTGTGGTGGGAAGGAAAAAGTCCAAATTGGCCTAACGGGTTGAAAGTTGCCAAAATGGATTTTTACTACATGAAACTTTTAAATCATTTATCTAAAGTTTTTCATATTTTTACTGAAATAGTATAAACTTTGTAATCGTATGTGACACAATCTATGGTTTTACCAGTCTATGCAGTTATGTGGTCATCAAAATTCTGTTTACATCCAGCAGGAGATACTCCTTCCTCTAACTGTCTGTTTGATGCTATCCTGAGCCACATTTGTCCCCGTGATTGTGAGCGACCACATTGAGCTCCCGTTTGAGTTTGAGCTAGACCTACTCCAAGTTCAAACTATTCTTTTCCGTAAAAGAGCATTGATTCCTGGCTTAGGATGTGGAAGTTGTTGGATCATTAAACTTGATTTGATCCAATCAAGTATAGAACATCCAAAAAGGCCCAAGTCCATAAGAAAGAAAAATCTAGAGCTCTATCTATAAGAAATATGTAGAATGATCCTTAAAATATCCATAGAATTGTGTAGAATATTGTAGCTAAGAAATATCTAGAGTATAGATATGTATAATGTTGGAAATATCTAGAGTTCCATGGAAGTATCTTGGTACTAGACACTTCCATGGACTAGTATAAATAGAGGGTGGTGTGATGCATTTGTAAGCAAGCAAATCAAGGAAAACATAAGCAATCAATAATATTCCAAACCTTTCATAAGTATTCCTCTCTTCCTAAATTTCACTTACAACCTCTTCATCAAATATAAGCCTAAAAGGCCTTCGAGTTTCTAACAAATTGGTATCAGAGCTAGAAAATCACGATGTCAAGCATGATAAACTTGTTCCAATTTCCTCGTCTTACCAAAGACAACTATGGTAGTTGGTGCATTCGAATGAAGGCGTTACTAGGTTCACATGATGTATGGGAGATGGTAGAGAAAGGTGTTGAGAAAGTAGATGATGAAAGTTCCATGAATGCCGCCCAAAGGGTGGAGTTGCAAAAGGCAAGAAAGAAGGATCAAAGTGCTCTTACACTCATCTATCAATGTCTTGATGATGCGATGTTTGAAAAAGTTGCAAATGCAACTACTTCCAAGGAAGCGTGGGAGATCCTTCAAAATGCTTTCAAAGGAATCGACAAAGTGAAAAAGGCACGTCTTCAAACTCTTAAAGAGAGTTGAAAAACTCCAAATGGAGGAATCCGAAACCATTTCGGATTATTTCACTCGTATCTTGACCATTTCAAATGAAATGAAGAGAAATGGTGAAAGCTTGAGTGACACAAGGGTGATAGAAAAGATTCTTTGTTCTTTGCCCCAAGCTTTGATTACATTGCCGTGGCCATAGAGGAGTCAAAATACATAGACTCAATGACCATTGATCAACTCATGGGATCTTTACAAGCCCATGAAGAGAAGTTGAAGAAAAGAAGGGGGAAAGAACCCTTGGAGCAAGCTTTATACTCAAAGGTCTCTTTCAAAGAAAGAGAAAAGAGCTTTCTACATGGAAAGGAGCAAGGACGAGGACGCGGTATTTTTCGAGGTCGTGGTGGTTTCCAAGGCCGAGGACGAGGAAGAGGAAGAGAAGATGTCAACAAAGAAGATGAAAACCAATGGTCTTCATATCGAAGAGGTCGTGGGAGAGGCTTTCAATCTCAAAGAGGAGGTAAGCACCAAACACAATGTTACAACTGTCGTAAATATGGTCATTATGCCAATGAGTGTACTAGCTCAAGACAAGTGGAAGAAAAAGCTAATCTTGTGGAGGTAGAAGACGGAGATGAGCTTACCTTACTAATGGCAAGACATGACGAACAAGAAGAGAGGATAGAGCCATGGCATATAGATTCCGCTGTAAGTAACCATATGACGGGTGAAGAAGACTTGTTCGTGGTGATGGAGAAAAGTAAAGGTAACGTCACCTTTGGAGACGAATCAAAGGCACCGATGAAAGGAAAAGGTAAGATACTTATTCGAGCTAAAGATGGAAGTCACCAATATATTTCGGACGTATACAATGTGCCCAATCTTAAAAGTAATATTTTAAGCGTGGGATAACTTTTAGAGAAAAATCACGATATTCATTTCAAGGATCGTAGTGCTACAATAAGGAATCCCGAAGGAAAGCTCATAGCAAAAGTGCCTATGACCAAAAACCGAATGTTCCTTCTAAACATTCAACATGATGAAGCTAAGTGCTTAAAGAGTTGTTTGAAGGATCATTCGTGGCTTTGGCACATGAGATACGGGCACTTAAACTTTGGTGACTTAAAGTTATTATCCTCAAAGGGAATGGTGAAAGGGTTAGATCAAATTGATCATCCCAATCAACTGTGTGAAGGATGCCTTCTTGGGAAGCATGCTAGGAGTTCGTTCCTGAAAGAAGCGACATCAAGAGCTAAGGAGCCTTTACATCTAATTCACATGGATTTGTGTGGTCCCATTACTCCACCCTCTTATAGTAAGAATCTTTACTTTATGCTCTTTATTGATGATTTTTCAAGAAAAACTTGGGTATATTTTCTAAAAGAAAAATCCCAAGCTTTTGAAACTTTTAAAACATTTAAAACTATGGTTGAAAAAGAGAAAGGTTTAAAAATTAAATCAATGAGATCCGATAGAGGTGGAGAATTTTTATCAAAAGAATTTAACAAATTTTGTGAGGATAATGGGATCCGGAAATTTTCTAACGGCTCCTTACTCCCCACAACAAAATGGAGTGGCTGAGAGAAAGATTAGAGCCATTCTCAATATGGTCCGAAGCATGTTGAAAAGTAAAAAGATGCCAAGGGAGTTTTGGGCCGAGGTGGTTGATTATGCAGTATATCTTTTGAACCGGTGTCCGTCAAAGAGTTTAGATAACAAGACTCCACAAGAAGCATGGAATGGGATGAAGCCTACCGTCTCTCACCTAAGGGTATTCGGAAGCATAGCATATGTCCATGTTCCCAGCCAAAGGCGATTAAAGCTTGATGATATAAATGAGAAGCATGTGTTTGTTGGCTACGACAAGCAGTCGAAAGGTTATAAGCTCTATAATCCAATTACAAGGAAGGTGGTAGTGAGTAGAGACGTGGATTTCGATGAAGAACAAACATGGGATTGGAGCATCAAGGAAAATGAGAGGTATGACTTTCTTCGTATGACTGATGAAGAAGAGACGGGTGAATCAAGTGAAGAAGTCCAGCAACCTCAAAGTCCAACTCCAACCCAAGAATCACCTTCAAGTTCAAGTGAAGGAGAACCGAAGACAAGAAGTTTGCAGGAGCTCTATGAGGTAACAGATGAAATACCCCTTACTTGTTTATACGTTGATTGTGAACCTTTAGTTTTTGAGAAGGGTATGAAAAGCAAGAAATGGAGACAAGCCATGGACGAGGAGATAAAGTCAATAGTGAAGAATGATACGGGGGAGTTGACGACCCTTCCGAAAGGCCAAAAGGCTATTGGAGTCAAGTGGGTATACAAGACCAAGAAAAACGCCAAAGGCGAAGTGGAAAAGTACAAGGCAAGACTTGTGGCAAAAGGTTACAAGCAGAAGCATGGTATCGACTATGAAGAGGTATTTGCTCCTGTTGCTCGCTTAGAAACTATAAGAATGATTATTGCTATTGGTGCTCAATATAGGTGGAAAATCCACCAAATGGATGTAAAGTCTGCATTTCTAAATGGACTTCTTGAAGAAGAAGTTTATGTGGAGCAACCAGAGGGATATGTTGCCAAAGGGCAAGAAGGTAGAGTGCTAAGGTTGAAGAAGGCCTTATATGGTCTAAAGCAGGCACCACGTGCTTGGAATACTAGAATTGACAAGTATTTCCAAGAACATGGTTTTACTAAATGCCTAAATGAATATGCACTTTACGTGAAATTTGCAAATGGAAGTATACTGCTCGTTTGCTTGTACGTGGATGATTTGATCTTTACAGAAAACTCTCAGAGTATGATTGATGAGCTCAAGAAGCCAATGACGAAAGAGTTCGAGATGACAAACATATGACTTATGTCTTATTATCTTGGCATTGAGGTGAAGCAGACGGATGATGGAATTTTCATAAGTTAAGAAGGATATGCCAAGGAGATATTAAAGAAGTTTAGCATGGATAAGTGCAATCCCGTTGGCACCCCCATAGAACATAAGGCAAAGCCTTCTAAGCATGACGGAGGAGAAGCGGTAGACTCAACTCAATTCAAGAGTCTCGTTGGAAGTTTGCGCTATTTGACATGTACAAGACCTGACATACTCTTTGTGGTTGGTTTAATTAGTCGTTTCATGGAAGAGCCTACGACAAAGCATTTGGAGATTGCAAAGAGTATCCTCCGTTATATCAAAGGTACCGTAGACTACATAATGTTTTATTCAACAAGTGAAGACTTCAAGCTGGTTGGATATAGCGATAGTGACTGGGCTAGAGACAAAGACGATGGAAGAAGTACAACAGGATTCATATTCTTCCTAGGTAACAATGCTTTTACATGGTCTTCAAAGAAGCAACCTATTGTTACTTTGTCTAGTTGTGAAGCGGAGTACGTAGCTGCAACATCATGTGTATGTCATGCAATTTGGCTTAGAAGTATGCTAAAGGAGCTACACATGGAACAAGAAGATGCGACTGAGATCTATGTGGATAACAAGTCGACAATTGACTTAGCTAAAAATCCAGTATACCATGATCGAAGTAAGCATATCAACACTCGTTATCACTTTATTCAAGAGTGCATTGCAAGGAAAGATGTCCAAGTGATACATACGAGGTCCGAAAACCAAGTTACAGATATCCTCACCAAGCCGATCAACGAGAAAGATTTTTCAAGACAACGAATGATGCTTGGAGTCGGTAAATCAAGTTTAAAGGGGGTGTTGGATCATTAAACTTGATTTGATCCAATCAAGTATAGAACATCCACAAAGGCGCAAGTCCATAAGGAAGAAAAATCTAGAGCTCTATCTATAAGAAATATGTAGAATGATCCTTAAAATATCCATAGAATTGTGTAGAATATTGTAGCTAAGAAATATCTAGAGTATAGATATGTATAATGTTGGAAATATCTGGAGTTACATGGAAGTATCTTGGTACTAGACTCTTCCATGGACTAGTATAAATAGAGGGTGGTGTGATGCATTTGTAAGCAAGCAAATCAAGAAAAACATAAGCAATCAATAATATTCCAAACCTTTCATAAGTATTCATCTATTCCTAAATTTCACTTACAACCTCTTCATCAAATATAAGCCTAAATGTCCTTCGAGTTTCTAACAGAAGCGGCTCAAAGAAATCACACATCATTTTGAATCTCACTACCCTCCAAAGAAAGATAGTGCAGTTAATATGATATGGAGACTGAAGTTCATGCTGTTAATAGAAATCAAAGATTAAAAATACCTGATTGGTGGTAATTAATTTGACAAATTGGTCATAACAATTTGATGTCGTCATGAACTTCACGGATTTATGAAAGTGATAGAATAAAAAATGGTAAGTTTGAGCTCGTGATGCCTGCATGAAGTTGAATGAGTTTTGACCACTTGGGTAAATCCGGCTGATCGGCTTTTTTTATCACGTCGGATGGCTGGTACTCCCTTATTTTCTTTTCTTGTAGCGATTTTGGAAAATTCATTAATATCTATATCGATCTTATTGTTGCATTGTATACCTTATTAGATGCAGAAATAGTCTCTTTTCAAGCTGAGGATGTTTGATCTTTCCTACATATTAAAGCGTATTAGCTAATTGGAACCTGACTTGCACAAATAGGAGCCAAAAGCAATGTGTTAGTTGAAAAGAGTTATTTGTTTTTTAAAATGTAGTTTCGTTATAAAGTAACGAAAGCTTTGCTTATATATAACTTAACAAAATACACTTACGAGCCTTTCAAACGTTTATAAACCTGTTCTTCCCTGTCCATAATTTCATACATATTCCAATGGTGGCGTACAACATTACCTCTTTGTCTCAACCTTGTATATATCCACTTCTTACTTTAACATAACATTTTATAGACATTCAAGAAATCTTCTGTACACGTTAGATCATTACGAGATATTTTACTAATTAGATTCAGAACCTATGGATACTGTAGAAGGTCTTAGCTATTTGACTTTGATATCCAAATAATATTAAATTCAAAACCTTTTGATACATCGAAAGGTTTCATTTAAAGTTTAAACAAGTTGAAAGTTTTAAGTGTGAAGGCGTAACAAACTTTTCTCAAATTACCCAATATACGTAACATACTTATATTAATCTCCACATACGTAATATACTTTCAAATCTTTACCAATATACGTAATATTGACAGGTTGCCACTTTAAAAAGTTACAATAATAGTCTCTGACGTTTGCGTTGCCTTTCACCGTTAGTCCTTTGACATTTTTTCACTTAAAAAAGTTACAGTAGTGGTCCATGTGATTTGCTTTGACTTTCACCGTTAGTCCTTTGACTTTCATCTTTTTCATACACGTTTTTATACACGTTTTTAAACATGTTTTTACACACGTTTTTATATACATTTTTTTACACATTTTTATACACTTTTTTTACACGGTTTTATGTAGATTTTTTACACGTTTTTATACACGCTTTTTTAAAAACGTTTTTATATAAATTTTTTCACAATTCTATGCACGTTTTTATATACGGTTGTATATACGTTTTTCACACGTTTTTATACACGTTTTTTTTTACATGTTTTTATACACGTTCTTTACACATTTTCATATACATTTTTACACGTTTTTATACACCCTTTTTAAAAACGTTTTTATATACGTTTTTTTATAGAATTCTATGCACGTTTTTATATACGGTTGTATATACGTTTTTCACACGTTTTTATAAACTTTTCTTACATGTTTTTATACACGTTCTTTACACATTTTTATATACATTTTTACATGTTTTTATATACGTTTTTTACACACGTTTTTACACGTTTTTATGCACATTTTTATTCACGGTTTTATGTACCTTTTTTGCACGTTTTTATACATATTTTTAGAAAACATTTTATATACTTTTTTTACACGTTTTTATACACGCTTTTTAAAAATGTTTTTATATACGTTTTTACACGATTTTATGCACGTTTTTATACACGATTTGATTTGACTTTTACCGTTAGTCCTTTTACTTTCATCAGTTTCATACACATTTTTTACACATTTTTATACATGATTTTTACATGTTTTATACACGTTTTTATACACCTTTTTACACACGTTTTTATACACGTATTTTACACACGTCTTTATATACGTTTTTTTACATGAATATATGCACGTTTTTATACACAGTTTTATATACGTTTTTATACACGTTTTTTACACGTGTATAAAATTGTGTGTGAAAAACATGTATAAAAATGTGTAAATAACGTGTATAAAAACGTGTAAAAAATGTATATAAAATCGTGTATAAAAACGTGCATAAAATCGTGTAAAAAGCGTATATAAAAACGTGTGTAAAAAGGTGTATAAAAACGTGTATAAAACATGTAAAAATCATGTATGAAAATGTGTAAAAAATGGGTATGAAACAGATGAAAGTAAAAGGACTAACGGTAAAAGTCAAATCAAACCAAAAGGACAATTATTATAACTTTTTTAAGTGAAAAAATGTCAAGGGACTAACGGTGAAAGCCAATGTTAACGGCAGAGACCATTATTGTAACTTTTTAAAGTGGTAACCCGTCAATATTACGTATATTGGTAAAGATTTGAAAGTATATTACGTATGCGGAGATTAAAATAAGTATGTTACGTATATTGGAAAATTTGAGAAAGTTTGTTACGTATATTCATCCTTCACCCTAAAATTAACTACAAAAAAAAGTTGTTAGATTGAATAGGCAGATCATGGCGAAATTTGACAGAGTCGACTTAACAATTAGTATGTATATAAAATATCTTTGATCATTTTCGCCTTGTTCATGGTCATCTTTGTGCCATATTTGATACCCTATAAATATATATAGATACGTTTGATCATCCCCCTAAGTCACAATGGCTCTTGAGATTCACTTCGTAAAATTGCTCTTTTTAGTCTCATTGACATCTTCTCAAGTTGCATCTAGAGCAGGTATGTTCAATAGTCGTTACATGATACATTGTTGGTTTTACTATTGATGCATCCGTAAAAATCTTTCCGTGGTGGCTTGGTGCTTCTATACAGCGTTTGAAAAGAAAACCTAACCATATATACAAAGGGCGAAATTTGATGATTTTTTTTTATCCTTTTGCACTTTTTTTTTTAACAAAATCTGAATCCATTTATTACATTACTTTATTGGTATGATTTAACAATTTGTTACATTTTATGGTCTTTTATAATCTTTAGTTTTATTTACTGAAACACATTTTATTAAGCAGTTACACTTGACGAGCAGGATTTCGACCTGCAACCTACAAATCTAATAGTGAATAAAACCTCTCAGTTCGTGCTCCTTGATAATAAAACCAACATTATCCCTGGTTGGTCATACCAGGGTACACTTTGGTATGTCATCGCTCGTAAAAGCTCCCTCACGGAGATGGTAATGGTTTGCAATTAGGTCCCAATGGCATGATTAGCTACACATTTTATTGTGCTGCAAGGGTGTAAGATAACCAAATAGTTTTATTGATTGAGTGCATTACATTTGAGACATCATATGTATTTATACTAAATACATAACTTTGATAATAAGCAACCAAACCCTAAATCTAATGGACCCAAACCACTATTGGGTTTGGGCCAACTAACCTATCTAACACCCCCCCTGCAGTTTGAACGGGAGACTTTCAAACCGACAAACTGGAACATATGTTGAAAGCCGCTTCTTCTTTTCTTCTATCATCTTCTTTGCTGATTGGTTGAACAAAATCATAATTATACTTGGCGGCACAGTTGTTTATTGCTTGCGGCTTCCTCCTTTGCGTGAGTTCTTTTTTTACGTCATGGCTTGCTTGCCTTTTGGTAGGAGCGGCAATTTTGCGACCAACTATGTGAGGAAAACGACAATGATCCTCAACAACGAAAACAATTTGATGTAGAAGAAAAAAAATGGTTGGTTGAAGACAACTCAACGTACATATTTTGTTTGTTTTGACGGCTAGGGTTTAGGGTTTATGCCTTGAATATGAAAAACAAAATCCTAATAAAAGATTAAAATAAAGCGAAAATAACTAGGATCCCTCCGAATCACCGGCGAGTAGCCGATGACCGGAGGATAGCAAATTTTGTAGGTGGATCTTACCTAGAGCTCGGATACCATGTAAGATAACCAAATAATTTTATTGATTGAGTGTATTACATTTGAGACATCATATGTATTTATACTAAATACATAGCTTTGATAATAAGCAACCAAACCCTAAACCTAATGGACCCAAACCACTATTGGGTTTGTGCCAACTAACCTATCTAACAAAGGCAACATTATTTCATCACCTTTAGACTTGCTCCAAGTAGTGCGTATTGCGCTAACAACACGATTGCTGTAAATATTTTGGATCCTCGTTTTTCAAAGGTATTCATCTATAAAGAATCACTCGGGAAAGAAACATGGCAAACTCATGCTTATGCATTTTGGGGATACAGTTATGTCACGAGTATTAGTCATGGTAATATAGCTTGTTGGCCTATCATCGACAATCTTGTAGTGACGGGGATTCATGAGGCCGAAATACGTGAAAGTATGTCATTTCTTACAACATACATAATGATTTTGTTTTCAGATTCTTAATATCTTTTTTTTTCTATGGGGGAATTGCATATATATCCTTCCAAAAACCTAAAATTGTGTATATATCCTACTTAAATCTATAATTGCGTATATATCCTTTCAAACTCCAAATAATTTTTTTAGTGTATTTAAAACCATAAAAATACATCATGAATATAATCTAAACTAAAAGGTCTATTGTACCCTTGTCAACAAGATCATAAAGAGGCTCCCTTCATCAGTTTCTTTGTCATGTAATTGTGCTCATGACTTTAACAAAAAATAGTATTCTGAAAACTAATTTGATTCATCTTCACTTGCTTAGAATCCTAAAGATTATGAACCAAATAATGCACTAGTATGAGGATTATATATGATGCATCTAACCGAACAAAAAAGCAGTGCCATTATATTAGTTAGAGAAAAAACAATGAACTATGAATCTAGAAATAGAATAATTATAGATGCAATTATAGACGCAATTGGTTACCCAAACATCACTAAACCCAACAAATCTGATGATATCTTAACGATTAAGTTACATAAATTACTAACTCGCCAAAACGAAGAGATTCGATCCAGTTAGGAATGGATAACTATCTTAATTATGTGTGTAATTCTCACTGGTTTTAGAAGAAGAGAGATTGGAATTTATATGAAGACTTATGTTTTCTTGCAAGGGTATACTTGACATTTTATGTTTAAATTATAGTTATCATATATTTTTAGATTTTAAATATCTATAAAATACTTATTTGTATATATATGTCATTTTATAGGTTTAGAAAGGATATATACGCAATTATAAGTTTAAGTCGGATATATATGCAATTAGTAGTGTTTGGAGGGATATATACGCAATTCCTCCTTTTTCGATTAATTATTTGAAGAGTGGGTTTTTTTACAACAAATTTACACACCTACCTACTCTTGATACTTCTTTTCATTGTTGGGACATGAACCCCGGATACCGCTAGGCCAAAGACTAGTTGATTTGACGAGTGTTAAAATACCCAACGAGGTATTTTCACCCGCGCTCCGCTGCGGGGCACGGGGTTTTATTACCCTTTTACACCAACAAATTTACGTTGTTACTAAGGTTTAACACAAAAATAAATTCAAAGCATTAAATAAATAACACTTGTTTTTTTGACAAACACGTTAAAAGCCACATGACTATAAAAAGAACCAAAAGAAATATTTCGAAAATATTTTAGGATAAAGGGTTTTTTTGTGCAATGTAAGGTAAGTAGCAGGTATTTTTTTTTTTTTTTCTTTTTTTGCAATTCTCTGTTACACAGACGGTCCTTAGGAACGTTTATTGTAATTGAAAATGATGTCAAGGGACTATTTATGTAACTTCCTGTTTAGGATGATTCTTGCAAGGCTAGGTAAACTACAGGGACCTTCTATGTAACTTTCTGTTTCGCAGTTGGAATTGAACCACAAGGTATTTATGTTACTTTTAATTTTCACAAAAAGAAAAAAACATAACTCTTCATTGAACAGTAATTCCCTCTGGAAATTGTTTATATTTAAAACATAGTAAACAATTAAACATTTTTGACAGATAATGGCGATTTTAATCATTTTTCGAATAGTGGCTTCGAAGTTTGACCAGGCTCTCTCGTGCAGTCCTTTCAAGGTATTTTCCTCGAGGCTGAGTCGAACCTCAATACTCCGAGTTCGGTCCAATTAGCACTAGATCCTTGGAGAGTTTTAGGTACGGTAAAATAGATCAACTCAAAAAGTTATGCGGTCCCTCAAGGACATAGAGCAGTAGAGTGGATTTCTGCCTCAGGTAATCCTTTAGGCATTGCATATAATGCAGACTATCTTACTTGGAGACTACAATATACTCTAGAGTTTATCATGGGTGATGCCGGTGACTCGTGTGTGGGAGATTTCACAGTGGTTGTACAAGTTGGATCATTGAAATGGAACTTTATGATGATGAGTAATGCTGTTGAATCAAGCAAGAAATATTCCGTAAAAATTCCATTGAATTGGACACACAGCACTAGCGATGTCCGACGTGCTTCCTATTAGCTTCGTTAGCCATAATGAAACTTGAACCAGTGACCACCAGGAGTTATGTGGACCTCTAATTGATGGCATGTTCCTTGGAATTCATAGTCGCTTACATTCCACAAGACAAGTGGATTGGCGATCTTTGTATCGGTTGTGACAATTTTCTTTTTCGCATAGGTTTGGCTATCAAATTAATTTTTTTTGGGTAAAGGGGAGTAATCCTGCACCCTGGTAAATATATTAACCAAAAACGTTAAAGTACAATGGATATGAGTGAAATCCCATATCTCAGCCCGTTACATAGGCATAAAGCTTACATAACAAGATACTTCCTATTTTCTAAACAAGAAAACAAACCACTACTCAAATGATAACAAAGGACATAACGAAATAAAATTACTTCCTAAGACCTTCAAGCTTGGTGCCATACATGGCATTAAAGGCATCCAAATTCCCTGGAAGATCATAAACCTGATTCGCGTAGTCATCGTAGTCATAGTCATCATACTCATCTTCAAACTCTTGGCCACCACCGAATAGATTAGCAAACTCATCAAATGGGTTAGCAACCACCTCATCTTCAGAATCAGAAACCATGATCTCTCCCACTTTAGAAAAAGGGTTAACTCTCTTAGTAGAATTGTAGGCGGAGTACAAGAATCACTAGTTTTAGGAGCCACACCCGACTCCTTCTCTTTCAAATCACTCACAAGGGGTTCTTGTGATGCAGTACCTGTCTTAGTAGACTTATCTTCATTAACTTCCATTGTACGACCAGAATCCACATCCTTGTTGGTGTCATTTGAAGGAATACCAAAAACATCCGTATATTCCAAATTAAAAGCATCAAACTGGTTAGATGTAGAGATCTTTGTTCCACTCAAACTAGCCACATCAGAAGCATTCTTCTTAGTGACTTCCACTTTCTTAGGTTCAGGAGGAGTCTTTTTGGATTTATATTGAAACTGCTTACCCACAACAGGTTTAGTAAACCCTCCTTGACCCGGAATAGTAGACCTACCTTGCTTTCCCTTCTTCTTGTTATTGACCGTCTTGAAACCATCATTAACAAGTTTAGTAGGCTGAGCAGAAGGTACAACAACTTTAGGACATTCAATCAGAGTATGACCAAAAATCTTACATTTATCACAATGAGGTGGTTTCCA
This sequence comes from Chrysanthemum makinoi, assembly GCA_910596185.1. NCBI lineage: Eukaryota > Viridiplantae > Streptophyta > Magnoliopsida > Asterales > Asteraceae > Chrysanthemum > Chrysanthemum makinoi. The sequence goes on from OU343217.1 coordinate 13,949,945, forward strand.
CTCGTATTCAACCCGTATCTTCTCAATAGTCGAACCCGACCCATCAAGTAACGGTATCTCAACATTAAGGTTGTCCCTAAGCATCTCATCCGACTTCACTTCAATCATGCATCTAGCAAAACTACTACGGCCCCACGAGTCCTTGCACATTTGGCTAGTAAAAGCATCTAACCTTTTGGGTGTGCCTATCAATGTGGCAAGGAGACTAAGGCCATCATCTAAAAACATAGCAAGAGGAACATCATGGAATTTAACCCACACCGGGATGTTGGTCAAATCCTCTTTAAGTAAGTTGGTGTTCAATGTCCATGGTTTAAGAATAATAGGTACATTTCTAATCAACCAAAGACCGTTTTCAAGAACATCATCAACACCTTTCTTAAAATTGAACTTAAGGAAGAAGAACCCCTTTGCATTCATCATTACCTTTTGTATACCAAACTTAGCCCACGCATTGCGTACAAAGTAATCAACAACATGAAAAGCAAGGCGTTGACCAAGGAAATACCCATACAAAGTATTCTCAAACCTAGTGTTCACCTCTTCAACCACTTTCATCGGGACAGAAAGATCCACACCATTAGCTTTCTTACTACACTCCAACCTACGAAAGTTTGATGTGTGTTTCTTAGGTTAGAAAAAATACCAGCATACGATGTAGAAGGTTGTTTCAAAGCATCCACACCAACCTTCTCAATACCAACAGCCCCATGTGCATTCGTATCAACCTTATCAGAACTATGAGACTTGTTAGAATCCCCATGTGGACCATTCGGATCATTAACTAAAGGATCAAGTGAAACCGGCTTCACTTAATTATTCTTGTCCACAATCGTAGATAATTCAACATCTCCATCATCAACACTCCATTCAGTAATAATTGGACCAGATGATGCAAGTATAGGCTGAGTAGAATTAAGATTAACATCCTTAGGCTTCTTATGTTTCCTCACAGTCACCTTCGACAAATCAACAGTACCATTCAATTCATCACTCCTTTTATCTCCTCCTCCACACGACTCCAAAAAACCAGATTTGAACATCACACCAACACACCACAATAGTAGACAAGAAGTTCCAGCAGCGTTTATACTTCTTTACACGCAGAAACCCTAATAAATTTAGGGTTTTAAACACGAACGCACATCACCCTCCTCACATAATAACTAACTATCAAATTAATTTTCAGTTGCATATATGTATCTTATAGTTTTTCAGCTATTGAAGCTTTCTTGAACTTTGTAAATAAGATGTACAAAACCAAAATTTGGTATATAAGTTACTGAAACTACCACTTAGCCATTATCCAGATACTATACAGGGACCCCAAATGTGAACTGACCCGACATTTTTGATTTGCAATAGGGAATTGATCCAGTATAACCAGTTCTATGATGGAAACAGGTTCCATGTGGCCAAGTGTGTTTTGCATAACGAGTATATCTTGACATGAGTGTTTGGTTTTGAACGTGCAGAAATAAGGGGTGTTTGGCTATTCGTATAAAGTGCAGAAAAAACAAGTATTGCATAAACTATGTAATTGATTAATAGATATTGAATTATACAAAGTTTACACAACCCCTAACATTATATACTAAATGAAACGTTGCCTTTGGAGGCAGTTATCACGTTTCATGAATTTCTAGAGGCGTATCCTATCCCTAGAGGCACAATGGGTCAAAACTGACCAAAGTGACCCGTTTGGCCCAAAGCCCATTCTAAAGTCCAGGCTTTTCCAAACATTACAGAAAGTACGTTTAGTTTTAAAAGCACAAATACACATATACATATTGTTCTATCTTAAATAACAAAAGCTTAAAACATTAAATCCAACTTTGTCCCCCTTAATGTGTATGCTTTTTGGTCGTCCAACTTTCCTTCTAGTTAATGATTACGAAATCATCCTTTGGTGTGTCCTTCTTGTCCGTCCAATCATCCTCGTTGCCATGTGTCTTGAGAACTCGTCCTTGTGCATTTCCTTCCACAAATCATTGCCCATTCGACCCACTTTCTTCCTTGGGGTTCTTCCCATAGCCGTCCTTCTTGGCTATCACAAGTTTATCCTTGCCTCGGGCTCGTAATGTTGTCTCGAAATAGCACCTTATCAATTCAATGTATTTTTTTTGGGTAAAAGGTCAAAGACCCTGTAAATATATTACTCCAAAAAACGTTTAAATAAAAAGGATACGGGTGAATCCCATATCTCAGCCCGTTACATAGGCAAAAAGCTTACATAACAAGATACTTCATATTCTCTATATAAGAAAATAAACCACTACTCAAAATATAACATTAGACTCCTATGGAGATAAAATTACTTCCTACCAAGGCCTTGGAGCTTGATACCATACGTGTCATAATAGGCATCCAAATTTCCTGGAAGATCGTAAACCTGATCCGCATAGTTATCATAATCATAGTCATCATTGTTATCTTCCCGGTCATGACCACCACCCAATAAATTACTCGTCTCATCAAATATGTTCACAACCTCCTCATCATCACTATCATAATCCACAATCTCTCCCACCTTAATGAATGGGTTAACCCTCTTAGTAAAAGAAGTAGCCGAGAAATCTGTGGAAAACTAGAAGGGGGAGGTTGAATAGTTTTGCCGATTTTAATTTGATTTCAAAAACTTTAGATCCGATATTATGTGAAATCGTATGGATGTTGAGAACGTATAGATCTAATGATAGTGCAAGCAAATAAATAAAGATAAGGGATAGAAATGACACAACCGATTTATAGTGGTTCGGCTACAAGGACACCTTCTGTAAAACCTGAAAAATCTAAAACCTATAAAAGACTAAAATACCCTTGGAACCAAGAATAATAAAATACGTAAAACTCGTTTATAATAAAGTACGGAAATTAAAAACCTAATAAATAAAAACTTAACGAATATAATTTCGTGGATGACTTTGGTACGACGAAGGAAGTAAATGTTTCGCTAATAAGTTGGGCCGTTTGGACTCGTGTCATTTGTTTTGTTTTGCGCCAAGCCTAAGCCCAAGAGGATGTTTGTTTGTGTTCGTGTGAGCCAAAGGAGGGAGGGCCGAAGCCCATTTGTTTGTGTGTGTGTTTTCGGTTGGATCCAAGCCAACCCAAACCCAATCACTTTCCTAATCTAACTCAAATACTACAACTATAAATACAACACATAATCACTTAATTGGAACCCTAGTTTTGCCTCTCCTTTTTCTTTTTCTTTTGCTCGGCCGAGAATTCCCAACACACCTTGGTGTCGATTTTTCTTATTCAAGTGAAGGTATATCGTTTATTCATCTTCCTTTAACATACCTTGCATGTATATGTCGAGATATATTTGATTTGTCGCGTTTCTTTTCTTTTTGTTTTGGGCCGAGAGGTGGTAACAAAGGAAAACTAGAAACCCTAATTTATATTAAGCGTATGATTGATAAGGAACGTGTAGGTGATAAGTAATATTGAATCGGGTCATGTATATGTTGAACTAATGTGAGCCGAGACATGCATGAGTGGACCGAGACATGCATGAGTTCGAATGGAATATTAAAACATGTAACTTGAATATGTAATGTTTCGATGAGCTAGGTCTTGTATAAAACATGCTAGCCGAAACCCTAATTGAACCGAATAAGTGTATATGAGATTTAGACGTGTAATAAATAAGTAATGGGTACGTAAACATAAACCCTAGTTTAATATGTTAAGCGTGTAGGTATACAAAACCCTAATAACGTATGGTCACATGAAATCAAAAACGTGTATGATAAAGAGTAAAAGTAAAGAAGGTTATTAATTACGTATTAGGTTAAGTGGAGAGTCATTAAGACGTAACATGTAATGAATGCATATTAATGAGATATTAAAGAGTAAGAAACCCTAGAACGTAAATAAGAGTATATTAGGGTTTAAGCTAAATATAGTAAGTGTTATTTCATGTGTGAGTTATAACTTATAAAACTATTTTCTCATTTAACTTAGACTTTAATAAATGATATAACGAACCCTAATCTACAACATTAATTATAAAATACTTAAGACTTATTAATAAACCCTAAAGTATAAAGATTACTAATTATGGATACCAAATATTTAAAAGATCATTTTGACGATTATGGAATCATTAATAACTTGGACGACCGTTGATGTCTATAGGTTCTGTGAAGAGGGAGTAATCCTTTGTTTTCGTCTTTTCGCTTTTTGATCTTTTGCTTTCGAATAAGGTACGGATATTCTGACCTTTTCAGTAAAGGTTTCGTATGAAGTTTTCTTTTCGATATCATATTAGGATTTCCTAAACCTTTGCTATGAACCCTAATGTGTTTATTCGCTTATTTGCTTATCTGAACTTTGATTTCTGAATTATAAAACATCTGATTTTTGAACTATCTGATATGAAAACTATGATTTTGGAAAGATGAATGATTTTCTGATAAATATGATCTATGTCATTTATGACATTCTTATTTGATTTCTGATAGTTGACACCCAAGCCAAATATAACTAGTCATGGGGGTTCCATGTCCGTGTCAGCAAATGCACTTTCTGACATGACTCTAGGGCAGTAGAGTGATGTTCTGCCACGTCCCTTTCTGTTATCTGTATGAGCTCAATTTGAATTATGTTATGAATATTTGTCTGTGGGGCGTATGGATGCATCCTAGATCTGTTATATGCCATATATTATTTGTTATTTGTTATCTGATGATTGATGCTGCGTGCATGCACGTCCTTCATAACTCTGGTAGGTCTCCCCTACAAATATGTTGCCTTATGTGATTATAATATGTTTCTGATATGGCATATGTTCTGGGCTTCGAGGTAGTTAAACTATAAAACTTATTCTGATATTTCTGAAATTATCTTTTGAAATGAATATGACTTCACTGTTTTCTTTTACTTTATTTCGTATTCGATTTTCGTTTCGTATTCATTTTGCTTGTATATCTGTTCACTGGGCTTTGTAAGCTCAGCCGCACTTTTCTTTTCTTCGCGGCCAGGTATCTAAGCATTGGAGCTGGGTATTGCTTTGGGATGAGTGCTGAGTGGACTTACCTTAGAGATTTAGCTTTGATATTATGATGCCATTTAGACTTATGCTTTAGACATTTCATTTGGAGTTTATTTTTCCGCTGGGACCTATGTATTGAAGTCTTTTGACTTGGATTATTTCCATATTTATGTTAAAGATTTCTTTTGGTTTATATGTTTGCTTTGATATGACACCATTACTTGTGATTCCTTACCCTTGTGGGTCAAGGCGTTACAATTTATGGCATCAGAGCCCAGGTTTACGACTTGTAGTCAGGACCTGTGACATATGGAGCCTAGGTTTCGAGACTTTAGAACTTAGGATTTGACCTGTGAGGATTTGGGTAGACTTTAGGATTTCTTCGTGTTTCTATTTCGTATCTCACCTTTGTTCATTTTGCTAATCGTTTGGATATCATTCAGATGGTTCAAACTCGTCGTAACGGTAACTCGGGAGGGGACGATGATGCTCCTGACATGGATGCTGCGATTGCGAATGCTCTCAACTCTCTTTTCCCTGGTTTGACTCCACCTGAGATGATGGAGCAGTGGTCAACAACATTCGAATCAGAATGGTGCTTCGGGTAGTGGTGGAAAATCAACCCGTCGGTATTCATACTTGATCGAGCGTTTCGTAAGCTGAAGCCTCTTTCGTTTAGCACTGCTGCTACTCCTACCTGAGGCCGAGTGGATCACTCATATTGAGAAGCTGTTTGAAGTACTGGGTTGTGGAGACGGGTTTAAGACTCGTTTGGCTTCATTCAAATTGGAAGGTGATGCTTTGAGTTGGTGGAAAGCATTGAAACAAGCAAGAGGAGGTGATGCTTTTGCTGTGACTTGTACTTGGACTGAGTTCGGACTATCTTCTACAACCGTTACTTCCCGATCTGAGCAGCAAAGGTATGAGAGGGATTATCAGGCGATCTACCAGTTTGATAATGAGACCTCTAATGAGTACATGAGTAGGTTTATGAGGTTGGTGAGTTTTGTTGGAGTGATTCTGGAGATGGTAGGCGTCAAGCTAAGCACTTCAAGTGGGGACTGAAGAAGTGGGTGTTGGACCGATTGCTTAATATTGAGTATGAGAATGTGTCGGCCTGTAATGATGCGGCTCGTAACATTGAGATCTTCCATGAGGTTTCGGGTTCTAACAAGCGTAATCGCGATGGTGATCGGATTCAAGGTAGGACTCAAGGCAATGACTATAAGGGAAACTCTTGTAGGAGTTATGATTCGAGAGGTCATGTGGATAGGAGTTATGATCAGCGGGGTCAGTCGGGAAGGAATGTTGACACTGGACCGTTCAGACGAGGGGTCAAGATGATAGAATGCTGGTAGGAATGGAAGTGATCGTCAGAACCAAGGTAACAATAACCAGCGTTACAACAGGGATCAGCCAGCTAGAGGAACGAATCAGGGTCGTGCGTCAGGATCTTCTAGTCAGAGGAGAGGACAGTGAAGTTTTGCCACCCCACCTATTTGTACTACTTGTGGAAAGGCTCATCCGGGGCAGTGTTTCAAGGCCACTGGTGGATGTTTTGGTTGTGGTTCCACTACTCACAAGATTAAGGATTGCCCTAAGAAGAATCGGTTCCGGAAACTACATCAAGCCGCCAACTACTACGGACGTGTCTATGCTACTACTCGTGTCGGCGGGCGAACTTCAGTACCATTACGGGCACTCTTTTCATTGATGATTTTGCCTGTCTTCGTTTTATTTGATATCGGGCGCCACACACTCTATTATATCTGTCACATCTGCTAAGAAACTTAATATGAAGCCCAAACCGTTAACAAATCACTTATCGATTTCGACGCCTATGAAAAATCATGTGATCATTGATCGTAAATATGTCGAGTGTCCTCTTCGTTTTGATGATCGTATTCGCTTTGCAAATCTGTATCCTCTCAATATGGTCGACTTTGATATCATTCTAGGTATGGATTGGTTGGCTTACCATAGAGCTTCAATCGACTGCCATGCTAGAACGGTGATCTTTGGAGACGTAAAACATCCCCTGAATTCGTTTATTATGGTTCTCAACCCCTTAAATCTGTTAAGCTCATTTCCGCTATGAAGGCACGAATCATGATTGCTCATGGGTGCCAAGGTTTTCTAGCATCTGTTAAGGATACATCTTTGGAGAGTCCTAACATTGATAGTCTTTCGGTTGTTTGCGAATTTGCTGACGCTTTTTCGGATGAACTCCTGGACTTCCCCAGCTCGAGAAGTTGAGTTTAGCATTGAGTTAATTCCTTGTGCTGAACCGATTTCGAAGGCTCCGTATCGCATGGCACCTGTAGAACTAAAGGAGTTGAAGGAACAACCGCAGAGATGATAGAAAGTGGATTTATTCGCCCTAGTGTTTCTCCATGGGGTGCACCTGTCTTGTTTGTGAAGAAGAAGGATGGAAGCATGCGTCTATGTATCGACTATCGTGAACTCAATCGTATTACTATTCGTAACCGTTATCCTTTGCCACGTATAGACGATTTGTTTGATCAACTGCAAGGAGCTAAGTTCTTTTCGAAGATTGACCTGAGGTCCGGCTACCATCGTTACGTGTGAGGGATCAAGATGTTCCTAAGACCGCGTACCGGTACTGATATGGTCATTACGAATTTCTCGTTATGCCTTTTGGTTTGACTAATGCGCCTGCTGTGTTTATGGACCTGATGAATCGTGTTTTCCATGAGTTCTCGACAAGTTCGTTATTGTCTTCATCGACGACATCTTAGTTTACTCTAAGTCTGAAGAGGAGCATGAGCAACATCTCCGGATAGTTTTGGAGATTTTGAGGAAGAAGAAGTTGTACGCCAAATTTTCGAAGTGTGAATTTTGGTTGAGACAAGTTGCTTTCCTTGGTCATATCGTATCAGCTGATGGTATAACCATGGATCCGTCTAAAGTTGAGGCTATCACTAAATGGCCAAGACCGACAGTGATCGAGGTCAGGAGTTTTCTTGGACTTGGTGGTTACTATAGACGTTTTGTTGAAGGTTTCTCTCGTCTAGCTTTGCCTTTAACCCAACTGATGAGGAAAGGTGAAAAGTTTGTATGGACGGATGAACGAGAGAAGAGTTTTGAAGAATTGAAACGGAGATTGGTGTCGGCTCCTATTTTGACTCTTCCAACTGGTTCTGGAGGATTTCAAATCTATAAACATGCATCTAAGAATGGATTAGGTTGTGTTTGATGCAACATGGAAAGGTAATAGCTTATGCTTCGAGGCAGCTAAAACCTTATGAGGAGAACTACCCAACTCATGATCTTGAGTTAGCTGCGGTGGTGTTTGCGTTGAAGATCTGGAGGCATTATTTGTATGGAGAGCGCTGTGATGTATTCACGATCATAAGAGTCTCAAATATATTTTCACTCAGAAGGAACTTAATATGAGACAAAGAAGATGGTTAGAACTTCTTAAAGATTATGACACTAACATTCAGTACCATCCAGGTAAGGCTAACGTAGTTGCTGACGCACTTAGCCGGAAATCAGGCATTCTTGCGAGTATCAAGATTGAGCCTAGGATTTTGCGTGATTTAGAGAGTTTGGATGTTGAGTTGTGTGTACGAGGTTTTGATGGATATTGGGCTAGTATGAAGGTGGAGTCGAACCTTATACTGCAAATCAAAGAAGCTCAGAAAGATGACGCGGCTGTGGGCAAATGTAGCGCAAAATGTTGAAGAAGGTAAGCAAACGGAGTTTAAGGTTGATAATGACGGTATTGTGTGGTATGGAGATAGGCTTTGTGTTCCCAATGATCAGGTACTTCGTGAGAAAGTTATGACCGAAGCTCATAGTTCTCCTTTCACTATTCATCCTGGTTCTACCAAGATGTATAGGGATTTGAAGCAGTACTTTTGGTGGAACGGCATGAAACAAGATGTGGCGACGTTTGTGTCGAAGTGTATGATTTGTCAGCAAGTGAAGATTGAACATCAAAGGGCTAGTGGATTGTTACAGCCATTGGAGATTCCAACATGGAAAGGGATAAGATATCTATGGATTTTGTGACTGGATTACCTCTTACTAGGAAGAAGTATGATGCGATTTGGGTGGTTGTTGATCGACTAACCAAATCGCTCTTTCTTTGCCAATCGAAGGATTATGGTATTGGTAAATTGGCGGAGATTTTCAGCAAGAGATCGTTAGACTTCATGGTACTCCGACATCTATTGTGTCCGACAGAGATCCGCGTTTTACTAAGCTTCTGGAAGGGTTTGCAGAAAGCTTGGGGTACTCGACTTAATTTTAGTACGGCATTTCATCCTCAAACAGATGGTCAGTCGAGAGGACTATACGACCTTAGAAGATATGCTAAGGGCTTGTGCTTTAGAATGGACTGGCAGTTGGGATGAATATTTGTGTTTAGTAGAGTTTTTATAACAACAAATATTGGCATGCTAGCATTAAGGCGGCACCGTTTGAACTTCTTTATGGAAGGAAATGTAGAGCACCTATTTGTTGGGATGAAGTAGGTGAGCGTTTGATTGAAGGACCAGAAATGATCGAGATCACTAATGAGAAAGTAGCTGTGGCTAGAGAGAAATTGAAGGAAGCTAGGTCTCATCAGAAAAGTTATGCTGATAAGCATCGTCGTGATTTAGAATTTCTGGTTCGAGATCGAGTGTTTTTGAAAGTTTCGCCGTTTAGAGGTGTGAAACGTTTTGGAATCAAGGGCAAGCTTAGTCCTCGATTTATTGGACCATTTGAGATTTTGGAACGTATAGGAGAAGTTTCATATCGTTTAGCACTTCCGCCTCAGTTATCGCATGTTCATGACGTTTTTCATGTATCACTCTTAAGGGGATATAATTATCATCCGTTACACGTAAGTGCTTCTTATCCGTTTGATCAAATTCAATCCGATATGTCTTTATCTGAAGAACCAGAAGCTATTCTGGAAAGACAAGAAAGAGTTATGAGGAATAAAGTCATTCCATTCGTTAAGATTCTTTGGAAGAATCATCCTGAACGTGAGGCTACTTGGGAAACCGAGAGTCGATCGTGCAAGTTATCCGCATTTCTTTGAATAGTTTGGTATGTTCTCATTTCGTTTTCGTTATCGTTTCGTTTCATTCAATTTTCGAGGACGAAAATTTTTTTTGCGGGAAGAATTGTAAAACCCAGAAAAATCTAAAACCTATAAAAGACTAAAATACCCTTGGAACCAAGAATAATAAAATACGTAAAACTCGTTTATAATAAAGTACGGAAATTAAAAACCTAATAAATAAAAACTTAACGAATATAATTTCGTGGATGACTTTTACGACGAATGGGGAAGTAAATGTTTCGCTAATAAGTTGGGCCGTTTGGACTCGTGTCATTTGTTTTGTTTTGCGCCAAGCCTAAGCCCAAGAGGATGTTTGTTTGTGTTCGTGTGAGCCATGAGGAGGGGGGCGAAGCCCATTTGTTTGTGTGTGTGTTTTCGGTTGGATCCAAGCCAACCCAAACCCAATCACTTTCCTAATCTAACTCAAATACTACAACTATAAATACAACACATAATCACTTAATTGGAACCCTTGTTTTGCCTCTCCTTTTTCTTTTTCTTTTGCTCGGCCGAGAATTCCCAACACACCTTGGTGTCGATTTTTCTTATTCAAGTGAAGGTATATCGTTTATTCATCTTCCTTTAACATACCTTGCATGTATATGTCGAGATATATTTGATTTGTCACGTTTCTTTTCTTTTTGTTTGGGCGAGAGGTGGTAACAAAGGAAAACTAGAAACCCTAATTTATATTAAGCGTATGATTGATAAGGAACGTGTAGGTGATAAGTAATATTGAATCGGGTCATGTATATGTTGAACTAATGTGAGCCGAGACATGCATGAGTGGACCGAGACATGCATGAGTTCGAATGGAATATTAAAACATGTAACTTGAATATGTAATGTTTCGATGAGCTAGGTCTTGTATAAAACATGCTAGCCGAAACCCTAATTGAACCGAATAAGTGTATATGAGATTTAGACGTGTAATAAATAAGTAATGGGTACGTAAACATAAACCCTAGTTTAATATGTTAAGCGTGTAGGTATACAAAACCCTAATAACGTATGGTCACATGAAATCAAAAACGTGTATGATAAAGAGTAAAAGTAAAGAAGGTTATTAATTACGTATTAGGTTAAGTGGAGAGTCATTAAGACGTAACATGTAATGAATGCATATTAATGAGATATTAAAGAGTAAGAAACCCTAGAACGTAAATAAGAGTATATTAGGGTTTAAGCTAAATATAGTAAGTGTTATTTCATGTGTGAGTTATAACTTATAAAACTATTTTCTCATTTAACTTAGACTTTAATAAATGATATAACGAACCCTAATCTACAACATTAATTATAAAATACTTAAGACTTATTAATAAACCCTAAAGTATAAAGATTACTAATTATGGATACCAAATATTTAAAAGATCATTTTGACGATTATGGAATCATTAATAACTTGGACGACCGTTGATGTCTATAGGTTCTGTGAAGAGGGAGTAATCCTTTGTTTTCGTCTTTTCTGCTTTTGATCTTTTGCTTTCGAATAATACGGATATTCTGACCTTTTCAAGAAGGTTTCGTATGAAGTTTTCTTTTCGATATCATATTAGGATTTCCTAAACCTTTGCTATGAACCCTAATGTGTTTATTCGAAATGTTGCTTATCGAACTTTGATTTGAATTATAAAACATCTGATTTTGAACTATCTGATATGAAAACTATGATTTTGGAAAGATGAATGATTTTCTGATAAATATGATCTATGTCATTTATGACATTCTTATTTGATTCGATAGTTGACACCCAAGCCAAATATAACTAGTCATGGGGGTTCCATGTCCGTGTCAGCAAATGCACTTTCTCGACATGACTCAGGGCGAGTAGAGTGATGTTCGCCACGTCCCTTCTCGTTATCTGTCAGATGAGCTCAATTTGAATTATGTTATGAATATTTGTCAAATGGATGCATCCTAGATCTCAAGTTATATGCCATATATTATTTGTTATTTGTTATGATGATTGATGCTGCGTGCATGCCCTTCATAACTCGTAGGTCTCCCCTACAAATATGTTGCCTTATGTGATTATAATATGTTTCTGATATGGCATATGTTCTGGGCTTCGAGGTAGTTAAACTATAAAACTTATTCGATATTTCAAATTATCTTTTGAAATGAATATGACTTCACATGTTTTTCTTTTACTTTATTTCGTATTCGATTTTCGTTTCGTATTCATTTTGCTTGTATATGTTCACCTGGGCTTTGTAAGCTCAGCCGCACTTTTCTTTCTTCCGGCGGCGTATCTAAGCATTGGAGATGGGTATTGCTTTGGGATGAGTGCTGAGTGGACTTACCTTAGAGATTTAGCTTTGATATTATGATGCCATTTAGACTTATGCTTTAGACATTTCATTTGGAGTTTATTTTTTGGGACCTATGTATTGAAGTCTTTTGACTTGGATTATTTCCATATTTATGTTAAAGATTTCTTTTGGTTTATATGTTTGCTTTGATATGACACCATTACTTGTGATTCCTTTACCCTTGTGGGGTCGGGGCGTTACACCTTCCTTGCCCTACTCCACTCCCCGAGTCACCTACTCGAGAGTTCAAGCACTATGTCAACAAACTCCTTCACTTGGCGGAGAAGCCTTCACAACGTTGCTTACACTTTTTTCGGTACAAAGCTAGAATCAGACCGAGTACGGTGGACCAAACCAACACAACTATTACACAACAAATATGTGAAATATCAAATACAAGATCTTCGCCACAGAAATCTTGCGGAGTGACAAATCAATCAAGGACCCCTTGCTTGGATGACTTGTAGAATGCTCGTGATCTCGCCTTAGAGAAGGACCTATATGAGGATCACAAATAGAAAGAAAGAAGAACAACTCTCTAGATTAAGTGATCTATATGTTAGAAGAGAATGAGAGTGTATGAGAGATTTAGTAAGAAGAGGGGTGAGTTAGAATGAAGAAATGGCTCTCTATTTATAGGCAAATTTCCTCACTGTTCCCACGGATCCCATGGATCCCTTCCACTTGGGATCCGGCTAGCACAAAGCTAGGGATCCGTGAAACGCTCCTCTTTGCCCATGGGTTTTTTGGTTATGGGTCATGGGTTATGGGTTGGTCCATGGGTTTTCTTTAGATTCAATGTATCTAAGTATACATTGTATCTAGTCTTCTTGGGTATGGGTTAAGATCCATGGGTTATGGTTTTACCCTTCCTAATAAACTATTACAACAAATGCTTAATTACTACATTTTTGTATTTAAAAGATTATATGTAAATGCTTTACAAAAATAACATGTATCCTTATAATTATACTTAAGACAACATTATATATGTTATCAACAAAACACAAAGAGATCGCAAAATATTAATAAACGTTTTTACGGTTTATTTGTATTAACAATCTCCCCCTTTTTGTTGATGACAAAATATAATGTTATGATGAGTAAAACTTAAGAATAGATGTAAGTTTTGAAAACTCCTAAGTTTTACTTCTTCTCCCCCTTTTTGTCGAAACAAAAAGTTAACCCTTTGGAGGAAAAGTAGTCTACGATTTCTTACTCCCCCTTGACGGTAGCTCCCCTAGTTGGGGGGCGTCAAGTGAAGAAAAATAAAAATCCTACAAAAAGAAAGGTTAGTAACATGCTTAAATGATCTTGTGGTTGTCGAGAATCAAGATAGGGAGCCAAGGTATGTAAACAAGGCCTTGTAATAAAATGACAAATTGTAGTGGTATTTAAGCCACTTACAAGCATGTGAAAATAAGAACAAGACTTGTTCTTGAAAATGACTTCAAAATAAAAATAATACTAAAAGTGAAAAATAGTAGTAGTGATTCCTTCCATGCTTGCATAAGGTTATGGATGGAGGTTTTGATGAGTAATGGTATTGATGCGATCAAGGATGAGGTTGAGTATGAAACGCATTTCTTCCCTAACTTCTATTGCAATTTCCCTAGTGGATTGGCAATGTTCATAATGTAAATGATGTGGGTAATGAGTGCGGAAGTTTTCCGGGTTGTTTTGATTTGAGTTATGCGGAAGTGGTGGTGGAAAAATAGGAAAATATTGATCAAAATCCGGAATGTTTGTAAGTGGTGGTGGAAAAGAACCTAGATGTTCTTGTAATGTGATGGGAGCTAGAGATGGTGATGTTTCAAGATCTTGAAAAATAGTATTTGGTGATGTAGGGGGTGTTGAAAAGATTATTTCTTTTTCTTTAGGTTGGGTAGATCTTGTTTGAGTCTTAAGGAGTTCCAAAAGAGTGATTTTGGGTGGTGATGAAGTTGGTGTACTTGTTGGTGATGAGGGAGGTGCTATAATGGAAGCATCTTGTGGTGAGTTATTTGTTGAGGATGAATCATTTGAGGTTGGTTTTGCTAAACAACAAGATCGGATACTAATCCGTGCGGATAACCTAGAGTTGGATTGTGGTATTTTGGATGGTGGTAGTACAAAGGTTTGGGTATCATGAAGATGATTGTTTATACTAGGTGATTCATCTAGAGGGTTTTTGGATGACATGGTGTATTGTGTATGTGAGGATGAGATGAATTATGCAAGCATTTTGGGAGTTCTATATATATAGAGAAAAATAAAGCATTGTAATGAATGCTTGACCCAAAATGTGGATTAAAATCTAATGATTAGATATGAATTCAAGGCATGTGATCATGAGAACACAAGCATTAAAAAGCATACTCCAAAAAAAATGAACCAAATGTGGATTTTTCATCCAAAGTGAAAAAATAAGAAATTAAAATCAGCTTCTGTTCCACGGTTCCCATGGTTCCTTCCCTTGAGGGATCCGTCCAGCATGAAGGCTGGGATCCGTGGGTCTGGTGATTCAGGCAGCACAAAATTTTCCTTTTGGAAACATTTTTTCCTATTGTGTGCCTATATGCAAACTATTTGGAGTTGCGGTTATCTCGACCCTAAAAAGAAATAGAAAATAAACTAGAAGTATAAAACATCCTATTGAGATAACCCGAAAACACATATTTAGTACATAAGTACGTAATTTTGTGTTGTCAATGCTCCTAATTCATTGTAGCTTAAAAGAATGTACCCGAAAACACATATTAGTTATGTGTCCCCTTTGGCATTCAAAAGACATGAGATGCAATGAAAACGGGTTTTTACTTTGTATTAATAATGTGTAATTGATACGGGAGGGTATCATCCTTTTAGAAAACATTGTGATAGTAGGTTTTCTTTGAAAATGTGTATATAAAAAATAAGAAAGCTAAAAGTGGAAAACTCATCTTGGGTTTTGAAAATTCCCGTATTGTTTGTGAGTTGTGTGTGAAATAGAGATCCTAGACTCAGAAAAAAGAAGGCTAGTGTTTACATACCTTGTAGAGTCAAATAAGTTACGACGTGTGTTCCATTAAACCAAGACCAAGACGAAGTAGGTTGAATTGTTCTCGCTTCAACGGTTTGGTGAGGACGTCGGCTATGTTGTTCGGATGCTACCTTCTCAATAGAAATGTTCCCCTTTTGAACATTGTCTCTTAAGAAGTGGTGACGAATCTCTATATGCTTAGTGCGAGAATGCAATACCGGATTCTTGCTTAAGTCGATGGCACCTTTGTTGTCACATAGAATGGCTATGTCGCTTAGATGAATGTCGTAGTCTACTAACGCTTGTTTCATCCATAGTGCTTGTTGGCATGCTTTTCCGGCAGAGACGTACTCGGCTTCGGTTGTTGATATTGCTAGAGCCGTTTGTTTCTTAGAAAACCACGATGTTAAACAACATCCCATGAAAGTACACACCCCACTTGTACTTTTTCTATCAACATAATCACCTGCATGGTCAGAATCTGCATATACAATTGTTTCTACACCCGTGCCCTTAGGATACCATAATCCTAATTGTGTTGTACCCTTAATGTATCTAAATATTCTTTTACGGCTTCTAGGTGTGATGTTTTGGGGTCTTCTTGAAACCTAGCGCATAATCAAACACTAAACATGATATCCGGCCTACTTGCCGTGAGGTAGAGGAGACTACCTATCATGCCACGATATTTAGTATTATCTACGGATTCGCCATCTTCATCTTTTGTGAGTTTGGTGTCGGATGACATTGGTGTCCTAATTGGTTTCAACTCTTCTAGGCCAAATTTCTTTAACATCTCCTTTATGTATTTAGATTGATTGAAGAAGATACCATCTTCTACTTGTTTAATTTTTAGACAAAGAAAGAAACTAAGTTCTCCCATCATACTCATTTCGAACTCGTCATGCATGATTTTAGAGAAATCATCACACATGTCTTGACAAGTGGATCCGAATATAATATCATCTACGTTTATTTGTACTATGATTATGTGTGACTCTCTTTTCTTAGTAAAAAGTGTGTTGTCAACTAACCCCATGGTATAGTTATGTTTAATTAAAAAGGACTTGAGTCTATCATACCAAGATTTTGGAGCTTGTTTAAGACTATAAAGGGCTATCTTTAATTTATAAACGTGTTTGGGTTTTTCAAAATCGATGAAGCCCGGAGGTTGAGCTACATATACTTCTTCATTAATGAAACCATTTAGAAAAGCGCTTTTGACATCCATTTGGTAAAGCTTTAGATCATTAGCACAAGCATACGCAAGAAGTATTCTTATAGACTCTAATCTAGCCACGGGGGCATAGGTCTCATCAAATTCTATTCCTTCTTGTTGGTTATACCCTTGGGCAACGAGTCTAGCCTTGTTCCTAGACACTACTCTGTTTGCATCTAATTTGTTTTTATACACCCATTTTGTTCCTATTATGGTTTGATTACTAGGTGGAGGGACAAGTGTCCAAACATCATTAGAAACAAATTGATTTAGTTCTTCTTGCATAGCCATTACCCAACTTTCATCTTTTATGGCTTCTTGTGTGTTCTTAGGTTCTATGGTTGAAACAAAACAAAATAAGCTACTTTGATTTTGAAATTGAGACCTTAATGTTCGTTCGTTTAGCTTTCCTATTACCTTATCTATGGGGTGATCTTTTGACTCTTTAAAATTTATGATTTCACCATTTAAAGGTTCTTCTACTTCATTTATCTTTTTCTTAATTACAATAGCTTCAGTTTCTACGATCTCGTCATCGACAAGAGGTGGAGAGGGTTTGGGTGGACTATCATCAAATTTTATGTTTAATGACTCTTCTACCTTCATTGTTTCTTTCTTTAATATGACGTAAGCTTTGCTATTTGGTGAGTAACCTAGAAAGATACCTTCGGTTGATTTAGGATCAAATTTTGTAAGGTAATCTTTAGTGTTAAGAATGAAGCATTTGCTTCCAAAGACTCTAAAGTGATTTAGGGTAGGCTTTTTGCCTCGGAGTAACTCATATGGAGTTTTACCTAAAATTGGTCTAATTAAGACTCGATTGAGTATGTATGTTGAAGTATCAACGGCATTACACCAAAATTTTTGAGGTATGGATTGTTCATTAAGCATGGTTCTACTCATTTTTTGAAGGGTTCTATTCTTTCTTTCTACTACCCCATTCGATTGTGGAGTGCGTGGAGCCGAGAAGTTGTGAGTAATACCATTAGCGTCACAAAAGGCTCCAAATTTCACTTCATTATCGAATTCCCTACCATGATCCGTCCTAATAGACACTATAGGACTTCCTAGTTGTCTTTGGATCTTTTTGTTTAATATTTCAAGGTAGTTAAAGATTTCCGTTTTGTTCTTTAAAATTTTTGTCCATGTATACCTAGAGTAGTCATCCACTATTACCAAAGTGTAGTAGTTGCCTCCATAACTTTGGATAGCGGATGGACCAAATAAATCCATATGTAGTAATTCTAGACACCTAGTTGTGGACACCATGTTTTTAGCTTTATGACTCGAATGAGATTGTTTACCTACATTACAAGCATCACAAAAATGATGTTCATATTTTAACTTAGGTAGATCTCTTACTAGATCTTTGGATGATAGCGATTGAAGAAGTCGCATGTTGGCATGACCCAATCTTCGATGCCATAAGGTCGAAGTATCATCCATAGAGGTAAGACATAGTTTAACTTTAGGTTCATTACCGATTTTAATGACATAGACTCCATGTTTCCTAATTCCTCTTCCTATGGTTATGCCATTTTTAAGTATCTTACTACCGGTTTCGGTAAAAAGTACGTTTCACTTTTTATCACATATTTGTCCTATACTTAAGAGGTTAAAGTTTAGGTTTTCACGTGACACACATCGTTAATGGTTAGAGATTTGTTAGAAACCGCATATTTACCGATGATTCTACTTTTGCTATTTCCAAACACCCATGATTATCTCTATATGTGGAGAATAGATCCCTATTGCTCATGGTGTGCCTGCTGCACCCGCTATCTCATGACCATTCATCTGGGTCTAGGTCCACCTTTAAGCACACAACAATAATAAACTCAAAAGTTTGGTCCCCATTTGTTCATGGGTCCATTAGTGTTAAACATTCCATTTATGTTAGACATGTATGGATAAGATGAGTATGCATTCCATGGAGCAAAGTTTTGAAAAGAGAAACCATTTTGCATATTAGGGTTCCATCCCATTTGATGGTTACTTTATAAACGCTATTAGGTCTCCCTAGATGCATTATGTTTTTGAAAAGATGGTGCTTTGTTTCTTGCAAAAGTAGGATTATATTTTGGAGGTGGATGTCTAGTGGTGACATGAGTTGGTTTCTTCCTATTAACGATAACAAACCTGCTCTAGATGAAGAGGCTATGTTATTACCACTAGTTGTCACAGCAGATCCACGGATCCCGCTTATACACTAGCCGTTCCTTTTAGGATCCAGGATCCGCCACAACAAAGGGTCGGTTTTTCTAATTTAACAAATTTTGTTTCTTTTACTTTCACTAGTGGATCAAGTTGTTGCCTAGACCCTTTGGTTGTTGGGTTTTAACACCATCGGTATTGTATCTAAGGTTTTTGTACTATTCTAGCAATTTTAGAATCTAAATGATCAACTAGTGTTTGAAGGAAAGTTCACATTTTCTAAAATCGCTTTTAGTTTTGTTTTTTTAATTTATGACTTTATTCAAACGTTGGTTTTGACTCTTTAAAAACTTGTTTTTGTTAATTAGTTTTAAGCTAATATTGCATAGTTTATCATATTCATTATGCAATGAGTCGTCATTAAGTGATGAGCTACTATAGTATTCGTGAATACCTTCGCCATTTTCCATGAGACAAATTTCTTCGCCCCTCCTCGTCGCATTTCATTCCCATTTACCAATAATTCCTTTGATCATCCGCTTGGGACACTTACTAATAAAGTGGTTCGTCCCCACATTTAAAGCAAGTACCATCATCCTTTGGCTTTGGCCCTTTGCTTTTCCGCCTTCTTATCGCCATACGCTTGTTTGACATATCTTCCTTCTTCTAAAGAACTTTAAAGTCCCTTACCACATAGCATATTCTGTCACACTACATAAGGAAGAGTCTCTTCATCACTTGAAGCCTTTTTGGCTTTTTAAGGCAAGATTGCTTTCTTTACTCCAGCTGCCACGGAATCTTAGCAAGCAAGAACAAGCTCGACACTTTTAGATCATTGCCTATAGTTCATCGAGGCGAGTTTAAATCTTTTGACTCTTCGATCGTCACTTTTGATCTCCACTTCATGAAGTGCCATAGATTCCTAACATGGTTACGGCTAGAGAAAGATCTAATCAAGTGCTTGTAAAGATGTAATAATAGTATTAAAGTTAGCAAATGAATGATCTATAGTTTCCTCATCCGATATTGAAAATTGTTCATATTGTTGAACAAATAAATCAATTTTATTATTTTTAACTTGTTGGTTGCCTTGATGAGTTACAACTAAAGAATTCCAAATTTCTTTAGAGGTTTTGAGTAAAGAAATTCTTTCAAATTCCTTTTTCGGTAAAGCATTATATAAAACCATTTTTGCTTCACTATTTTTAGAAAGCTTTTTTTTCATTTCATCATTTAGTTTATCATGAGGTATGTTAACTAAATTTCCTTTATCATCATTTGAGGTAGCCTCAAAATCACCTTCAACAATAATGTACCAAAGATCATTATCTTTAGACTTCACATATGTTTTGAATCTATTTTTCCAATATATAAAACCATTAGTTTCAAGTAGTGGTGGTCGTTGCATAGATTGCCCTTCCTTATAATTTTCAGAACCCATAGTGATTGAAAAGTTTTTAAAATACAATTTTACTTTAAAACTTTTATAAACTTAGCTCTTGATGCCAATTGTGGAAAACTAGAAAGGGTGGTTGAATAGTTTTGCGATTTTGTTGATTTCAAAACTTTAGATCCGATATTATGAAATCTTATGGATGTTGAAACGATATAGATCTAATGATAGTGCAAGCAAATAAATAAAGATAAGGGATAGAAATGACACAACCGATTTATAGTGGTTCGCTACAAGGACACCTTCCTTGCCCTACTCCACTCCTCGAGTCACCTACTCGAGAGTTCAAGCACTATGTCAACAACCTCCTTCACTTGGTGGAAGCCTTCTAGCGTTGCTTACACTTTATCGGTACAAAGCTAGATACCGAGTCCGAGTAGCGGTGGACCAAACCAACACAACTATTACACAACAAATATGTGAAATATCAAATACAAGATCTTATTTCTGAAATCTTGCGGGTGACAAATCAATCAAGGACCCCTTGCTTGGATGACTTGTAGAATGCTCGTGATCTCGCCTTAGAGAAGGACCTATATGAGGATCACAAATAGAAAGAAAGAAGAACAACTCTCTAGATCAAGTGATCTATATGTTAGAAGAGAATGAGAGTGTATGAGAGATTTAGTAAGAAGAGGGGTGAGTTAGAATGAAGAAATGGCACTCTATTTATAGGCAACTTCCTCCTTTGTTCCCACGGATCCCACGGATCCCTTCCACTTGGGATCCGGCTAGTGTAATCCTAGGGATCCGTGGAATGCTCCTCTTTGCCCATGGGTGTTTTGGTTATGGGTCATGGGTTATGGGTTGGTCCATGGGTTTTCTTTAGATTCAATGTATCTAAGTATACATTGTATCTAGTCTTCTTGGGTATGGGTTAAGATCCATGGGTTATGGTTTTTACCTATCCTAATAAACTATTACAACAAATGCTTAATTACTACATTTTTATATTTAAAAGATTATATGTAAATGCTTTACAAAAATAACATGTATCCTTATAATTATACTTAAGACAACATTATATATGTTATCAACAAAACACAAAGAGATCGCAAAATATTAATAAACGTTTTTACGGTTTATTTGTATTAACAAAATCCTTATTATAACCCTGATAATCAACCTTTTTAATTGGATTACCATTATCATCAACAAAAGTAGCTTTCCCATGAATAAGAAGCCTTTCAAATTCCCCAATTTTCTCAACAATAGGGGTAGGACCAACTGCGTTAGCTACCATTGAATCACTCTGGCCCGAATCTTGTGATACATTACGCAATCTCGAGACCCAACCTTCTTTGCTTCCATTGTATTACGAGAAACCTCCACATCGGTGGGATTGCCATTCATCGAGAATCGATCGTATTAAGTGCATCAAAAGGATTAGATGTAGCAATATTCATCCCACTCGTGCTAGCCACATCGGTGGCTGTCTTCTTCGTACTATCCACCTTCTTGGGTTCGAGGAGGGCTTTTAGGTTGATACCTAAATTTAGGACCCACTTTAGTAAAACCTCCCTTACCCGGAACACTTGGACCACCATTCCTACCCTTATTCTTGTTAGTGACAGTTTGATACCCATCATTAACGATGCATTTAGGCTGAGAGTAGGAAGTGGAACATATTTAGGACAATCAATCAGCGTATGACCAAACAATTTACATGCATCACACCGAGGCGGTTTCCATTCGTATTCCACCCGAATCTTTTCAATAGTAGATCCTATCCCATCAAGTAATGGTATCTCAACAGTGATGCTCTCCATAAGAACCTGATCTGCCTTAACTTCAATCAAGCACCTAGCGAAACTACTTCGACCCCATGATTCCAAGCACATCATCGGAAAACATAGCAAGGGGAACATCATGGAATTTAACCCATACCAACCAGTGTAGCTAGGAGACTGAGACCATCATCGGAAAACATAGCAAGGGGAACATCATGGAATTTAACCCATACCGGAATATTAGTCAAATCCTCTTTAAGTATATTAGTATTCAAAGTCCACGTTTTAAGAATAATTGCCACATTCCTAATCATCCACGGTCCATTTTCAAGCACATCATCAACGCCTTTACGCGTGAAAAACTTAAAGAAAAAGAACCCCTTCGCATTCATCATAACCTTTTGAATACCATACTTGGTCCACGTATTACAAACGTAATAATCAACAACCGGAAAAGCAATATGTTTACCAAGGAAGTAACCAAAAAGGGTATTCTCAAATTTAGAGTTTACCTACTCAACGACTTTCATAGGAATGGAGAGATCCACCCCATCAGACTTTTTACAACACTCCAACCTACGAAAATTTGATTTGCGCTTCGTCGATTCATTAGTAGATTTACCTTTGACATTTGCATAAATCATTCCACTTGTAGCACTAACATACAACTTAGGTAATGGATTAACCTCAGCAACTTGGACAGTAGGTGTAGTTCCAGTTACTTTCTCCGTTGGTGAGGAAACATGCATCCTTCCAGATTTTGATGCTACACTAATACCATCTCCACTTGGTAGGTTAGCACCCATGGGAGTGTTATCAACATCATGAACAATATTTGAAACAGTTTGAATATTAGTACCCATATTAATACTAAGCAACGGATAATCATGCACGTTTAAATTAGCACCAACTGGTTCATCCATAGAATTCAATGTACTCACCGTTCCAGTAGGACCAACATCCCGAAATACATCATCAATAACACCCATATTAGGACCAGCATCGTCACACCCATCATCGACCACACTAGATGAAGGACCCTTACTCGTATTCTCACTACCACCCAATACTTTATCACCACTTAGGCTAATATGATCGGCCACAATAGACGAGGTGTACTTACTCATACCACCACTCCCACCCCTAGGGTCATTAACAAGAGAGTTATGGTCAGGTTTGTCAAGGAGTGAAGTGCGATCAAAGGTAAGTTTGAGAGCACTTACACCAGGGAAATTGCCCAAGACATCTCCAGCTTTAGATGAAACTGAACCAACCTCTTTAGCAGGCGTAGCAACATCAAAATCAGAGAAACTTTCACTCAAAATCTGCACTGGAACACCAACAGTTCCAACCGTGCCATGCTCTATCGTCCCACCTTTACGACCCCTCTCTCGTAACCCCTTGTATAGTCAACCCACAATCGAAGTCACCAACAAGACCAGAAAACCAAGAAGAAGATACGTCTAATACTTCAGAACGGAGGGTAAAACCCTAGTTGAGAAACTAGGGTTTAATAAACTTTGCAGCACATCTTCAATCCATAATAATGATAGGAACAATAAGTGTTTAATGATTGGAATTTAATAGTGTATAAATTAGTTCCCACTGAATAAATTAATAGAGGCAATAGCACGTGCAATCAATCAAAGCCAATATCAAAGAATCCCTAGAAAGCAATTAAACAATTATTGCAAACCAACCGACCCACTATAGGAACCGATTAGAGAAACGATAAATGTTAAAAAGATCGATATAGGATATTAGGGTATCGTAGTCGCCAGAGAGAGTTCGGCTTTGGGGTTTATTATATTTGTGCTATCAATGTATTTTTTGTAACATTCTCTTAATTCCTCATCTTGTTCTCTTGCTAGACCATGTATAAGTGCAACGTCTCCCCACTTGTTACCAAATGTAACTCCGAGATAGCCTCCTAGACTATCTATAATTTTATAAAGACCGAGCAAGTCGATGCTTATACCATTGACGACGGGGGGCAGGGGTTCCACCATATTTCGACCAAGATAGACAAGGTAAAACCATTTTACCATGTCTTCAAAATGCTTGCTTAAAACGTTCCAATTCTCTTATACCAATTTATCATCTTCCAACATGATTAAAAACGAAATGAATTTTTTAAACGAGTTAACCTTCATCACGTAGAGGGTTCCATTCATGCTCAAATACTCGTTGTTAAAGTAATCATGAATCATCCCTTCCTTCCAATCAAGATCTTCCAATCCCTTTACATCCATGCAATCGTCTTTTGGGTCAATCGTCTCGTAGTAATCTTCCAAGAATTTTTCGTGTTGCTTGACCACCGTATTTGTCTCCTCTTTGAATTTCTTACCCTTTTCGTGTCCCATCTCTTCTTCCTCAAACATGTAAGAGATTTTACACGTGTTGTCGTCGTAGGTAATCTCGAAGCCTTGTGCCAAAAGTTGCTTGGCACTAAGTACATTCAAACTTGCTTTCGGTGTGTACGAAACACATGGGATTACCATCTTCTTCTCATTCGTTTCAACAAATACTCCTCCAATACCGTATGAAAAAATAATTTTTTCTCGGTTTCCTCCTTCCCCTCCATTGAGAACTTTGGCTTAAGTCTCCTGAAAAGTGACTTCGTGGGGCACATATGGTTGTTGTATGTGTCGCTAATATACCACATATGGTCCCAATTTGCGTAGTCCGTCCCTTCAATCATATCGGTTGTTTTGACATGGACGTTTTCAGGATACTTGGGCTTGCCTTCTTCCTGTTTAGTTTTCGAGTGGTGTGGGGTCTCATTGTTTTGGCACTTCCAGAAAAAGTGGCCTCTTTTTCTACAGGCATAACATCTTGCCCTCTTCTCCTTCCTTGTTACTGCTTCTTGTCCCTTTGAAGTGTTATATACATCAATCTCATGCAACCTTTTCTTTAGAAATTCCTTGGTTTCGTATGAAATTCTTCTTCGTGGTTTGTATGGGGGCAACGAACCACTTGCATAGCAATCTTTCTTTGAACCACTTTCACTTGGCCTTTCCCAAGACTTTTTCGAAGCCTTGCTCTAATGCCACTGATGGAAACAGGTTCCATGTAGCTAAGTGTGTTTTGCATAACGATTATATCTTGACATGAGTGTTTGATTTTGAACGTGCAGAAAATAAGGGGTGTTTGGCTATTCATATAAAGTGCAGAAAAAACAACAAGTATTGCATAAACGATGTAATTGATTAATAGATATTGAATGATACAAAGTTTACACAGCCCCTAACATTATATACTAAATGAAATGTTACCTTTGGAGGCAGTTATCACGTTTCATGAATTTCTAGAAGCGTATCCTATCCCTAGAGGCACAATGGGTCAAAACTGACCAAAGTGACCCGTTTGGCCCAAAGCCCATTCTAAAGTTCCAGGCATTGCCAAACATTACAGAAAGTACGTTTAGTTTTACAAGCACAAATACACATATACATATTGTTCTATCTTAAATAACAAAAGCTTAAAACATTAAATCCAACATTCTAATACTAACCCGTTTCCCAAGCCGTCCATTTTACCATCTATAGGAAATGTGGTTTGACATCTAAGACCGAAACCATTACTTTTCTCTATAAAAAATCCGGTTGAGACTATTTTACTTGAACAAAGTGTTTATAGTAAATCCGAATGGCAGTATCTTGTAGGTTCAAATCGATGGTATCAATTTCTTAGAGTGCAAAGACATTTAGACATACTCATGTAGATCATGTTAAATATATCATACTAAATAAGTCATTAGTTAGCAGTATTACTTGTCCAAAATAAATCCAGTTTTATTTGGTCGCTTACGATGTTGAGTTGCATAAACAGGTGAAAACAATGTGACTGTAGAATTAGGGGTGTAAATGAGTTTAGATTTTGTCTGTCGAGTAACACGAGCTGGAACTCAACTCGCGCTTGTTTAAGCCGAGTTTTCGAAATAAGCTCGAAATGTTTAACAAGTCGAGCTCGAGCTTATATAGGCTCAACTCGAGTTTTTGTCTAGCTTTTTCATGATATACGTACACTCCGTCTATGCTTTTCATATATATTATGTACAATTTTAGTTGTGTTATGAATGTGATTAAAACTCCTAAGGGTCGGTTGGTTTTTTGCTTAAGCCCCAAGCTACGCATCTTGAAGTCCAAAATGAATTTGAATAGCCGTCTTCAAATCCAAATTGGAGTTTGCTTGCTTCCACCCCCCCCCCCCACACCTATAAAAGGAGATGTGGGGTGGAAGAGATTTGTACCATCGAATTTAATTTGTACCTTTGAATTTCGTTTTGAATAAAAGAAAAGCTTCCGCAAATTTGTCGATTGTTAATTTTTCTCTTGTTCTTCATCTTTGATTATTGGTTGTTGATTCTAACAAGTGGTATCAGAGAGCTCGGTTGGTGTTCCTGGGTTTTTTGATCAGGTCGGTTGGTGGAGCCTTTCGTTTAGTCATGAAGAAAAAAAAAACAAAAGTTTGTTCGGGGTTTGTTTGGATTGAAGTCTCGATTGGTTTGTTTTCTGGTTATCTAGTTTGAAGAATTGAAAGATCGATCTTTGTTGTAGAAGAAGCCGAATTTGTATTGAATAACTGGTTAGTAACTTTTGATTGATGATGGAAGTGGAAGACAACTTTATTAAAGGTGACCAATGATGAAATTAATATTCCTTTGCTTTGTTCCATTGGTCCTATCGTCGGTTATAATATCTATACATTATATATAAGAGGAGGCATGCCACATAAAATGCCACTTGGCATCCCATAATGCCAAGTCATATTTCCATGTCATCATTGTCTTTATGTGACATTTTTTTAAAATTTTTTTAATGACATGTGGCATTATGTTAATTATATGTACAATTTTATTTGTTTTAATTTTAAATTTCGTTTTTTGTTTTTGTTATTTTTTAATTTTAAAATTCTTTTATTAAAAAGAAGACATATGTTGGAGTTGAACTTGGGTCATTCTTGATTTTTGTAAACAACTTACCACTAGAGTAAATTGTTTTTTGATTTATATCTTTCAAATCAATATAAATAAGGAGATGATTAAAAAATCCTGGAATTTGTATTTTAGGTATGTATATTATGAAGATAACAATTAAAAAAAGTTATGATATATATTACCATACAAGATAATTATACGTTATACAAGATATTCATATAAACACTAATAGGGCAGGAGGGAGTGTCATTTGTTTATTATTTTTCGTGTCTTGGGCCTTCCCCTTTCCTATTTGGGCTTTGCCATATCTTTTTTTTGGCCCGTTTTTAGCAAGGTAAACTGGGTCCGTTTGTTTAGCCGGTGTATTGTTCAAACACGTGTCTTCAATGTTTAACACCAAACTCACCGTCCTCATATGCTTCCAGTGTCTTCCACCCCTGAATACCAAACCCACCGCCCTACACCGACTTCCCACCCAGAGATTCACAAACAAAGATGCAGCGATTCAATCAATAGACGATAGTATTCTTTCCTCAGCTTCCACACACAGACCCAGAACTATCCACACACACACGTAAACCGACTCAAATCATAGATGCAAAAAAAAGCCCCAAATCAAATTCCATCATCAACATACATGGATTGAAGCTCAATCGAAAACCTTATTACATAATCAACCATAGGTTGCCGTGAAAAGACAAGAACAGTGGAATTAAGAATGAAGTCTTCGGTGTGTCTTTGGATTTTCCGGACAACCTTGCGGCGGCGTCTTCACTCCTACCTCCAATAGTAAGTCTGATCATATATTTTTTAAAGTTTTTAATGAGTTGGAGTTTAATTATTTGGGGTTTTAATACTTTGACTTAAAATTAGTTCTCTTTCGAGCTTTTTTTATAAAATATCAATGAGTTGATCATTCAGTTTCTAGATTGGCATGTGCTATTGTAGTATGTTTCCGAAGTTTTAGGATTGTGTTTTCGAAGTGATTATGTGATTATTGCGTTTCTCGCATAATATAAATTAATTGGAATTATGCTTCATGATGATGGCCTATTTTATGGTTAAACTATTCTTAGATGACTCTCATGATAGATATTTTAATATACAGTCAATTTATACATGAAAATATACAGTCAATTCATAGCTGTAGCACTCTGTGCAAGCTTTTTCACATGAAAATATACAGACAATTTATACAATAGTTGTATCATAGATAAATGAATGAAAATGCTGTTATCCATATGTTGTTTATATCTTTTTTGCATTCATATGTTTTTTGCAGTCAATTTATACATAGCTGTCCGTCTCGCGTCGTATAACGCCATGTTATGTCATTTTGGGCTGGCATCTATCTTTTTCGTAAAACCAAAAAAAGAGGGTACGGGCTTTACTTACATGGTTTGGTCGTATTAGTGTTGCAAGATTTACATTGATATATAACTTTGACTAATGTTCAGATGATCGAAATCTTAGACACTGGAAAAAACTACTAAAATAAAGCCACTTTGCATATTCAATGGGTGCATATTCATCGTTTCAGGTACATATCCAGTGTTTGGCTATCGGTCCAAGTTCGGCCCGTATTTTGGTTAAACTTACCTACGGACTTTTCTAGACTCCACCACACACGCGCAGCCGCCTTTATATTCTCATTCTTATCAGATACGAGTACCAGATTAGTCAGACACCATAAACAAAGAACGTAAACTGGCTACGCAGCTCCGTTCAACTTATCATACGAGGTAATATTCAATATCATGCAGCATCTCTAAAGATTCTGCTTATCCACTTTTGGTCTTTTTTGCTTTCTCGGGCACTCCTGTACGAATTAAACTAAACCTTAGGTGCTAATTTAGGCGTCAGTGATGTTATGCAGATAGTTTGGTAAACCATGGTTGAGGTTGAGCATGGCTTTTGGTGTGTTATCCACAACTCTAATATGTGCAAGCAAGATCTCCACTACATGTTTTAGAGAAACAAATAGCATTATCGTTATGTTTTTTCAGTTATTGGGTGGGTACAATAACAAATGTTTCTTATTTTGTTGTGGGGTGGAACCTACAAAGAAAATACTACTACGGATGAGAACGGTAAAAAATTTGAATACCCTTTTATTATATTAAATGTTTATGGCTTCTGATTTTGTTTTTCTTTAATTGATTAATTGACGTGTTTTTATTTATGGGTTTCGATTAGAGGTTAGCAAAACTGACTTCAAGGCCTTTTGAGAGGTTCGGGTTGCAGGTATGTAGTTCCATATACTTTGTAACTATTGTTACACGATACCAACCGGTGGTTAATACTTGAATCCGGGAAAATGCAAATGGAAACGGGCTCGGCTAAGTCTAAAGTATGCAAGGGTGCAGGTAACGAATCAAGTAGGAATTTTCTGGTCTTTATATTATTTACTTTCAATATGCAGCATATATATAATTTTCACGATTATATATCATGATGAAATGGGATTTTTGTAGGATTCATACCCATGCCTTAACACCGGGCAAGGTGAAAATTGAAAATGGGAGGGAAAATGATTGTGTAAAAGTTCTCAAATACGAAGAGACATAACAAGCAAGGTGGAAAAAGAAGAGGTTCAGCAGTTAACAAATATGCTATTTGTAGTTTTTTGACTTTTTGCCCGTTTATCTTTGAGAGTTAGGCGTTATTCTAAAAAAAATTTTATCAAAAAAATATGACAAACATGGAGTAGCTATTTAAATAATTTGACTGGTGTGCAGAATAAGAGGTTACCGCCATGCTTTATGAGTACCTATTGAGGTTAGACTTTGGCTAATTATCTCTCTCAAAAATTTGTTTCTTTTTTAACAAACACGGGTGAATATTGCTTATTTGATAGATCGGTTTTGTGAGTTCATTTGGCGATGGCTTGAATATTATGATTTGGTGTTTTCTTTATTTTGCCTATAATTGGTTTTTACTCTTGCGTATGTGGGGCTGGATACTCGCCGGAAGATTTCTGTCACCAAGGATTAGTGATGATCTGCAAGTTATTCACGTGACATGTGTATATTAACGCGAGCTTAGTAAGTTCGTTTACTTTATTTTGACGTGCTTTCAGACAAAGGCTTGCTTCTATATACATGAACTTTTGTGAATAAAGCCGTAAATGTTATTTACGTGCAGTGATGGCACCAGGCTTCACAGACTGATAGCATATACAAGCTGTAAAAATGCACCTCTCGACCTGAGCTTGACTAGGAGGTATGCAAATTTTAGCGTATTATAGATAAAAGATAAATTTTATTTCACATAATTGTGACGCCTATTATAATAGTCGTTGACTGCTATTTGAATGTCATTATTTCAGCAAAGATGCATACGGTAGCTTCAAGGATAAGGACACATGTCCAGAAATCACTGATATGCACTAATTGCCCAACTTTTGTCAAGTATCTATTGCCAAATTGGTTGGTTGATTACGACATCAAATGATTGGGTTAATAAATCTATGGTATAGTTTTGTCTTCTCATTGAAAAATTTGTTTACACATTATATCTGAAGGTGATCCGGTTTTGCGGCCTTAGGTAATGGTCATCTTGTACCACCCATATACATATGCGATGACAAAAATGGAGATGTATTCAAGGTAAACTTAATTATGACAGTATAATAGCCTGGGTTAGCCGAGTAAAAACTGACCAACTTTCGTTTACTTTGTTTAATCATAAATAATCACTTTTCCTTTACAAAGACACTGTAGCTTTTAAATTATTTGGTGTGTCTCATTGGCAAAAAAAAATTAACAATTACAATATGTGATCAACCATCTTACTTAAACTTTCCACTTTAAGTGCAGATAATTTACACTATAGTAAGAGGAAGTGGCCGTGGTTTATTAGAAGATACTACACAGGTATGGGCCTTTTGTCATTGTACGTAACTATAATCAGTTGCGCCTAAATTTAAGAATTTGTGTCTTCTTTTCTATACATTTTTCATGCAATGTTGAAATTTGTAGAAACGTTTTGCAGGACGACCCATTGTAGTTGACTTCTTGACAATGACTGACTTCCAGCAAGACGGTTGGAGGCAATACCAGGATAACACCTGCAACTCTGGTGGCCATTTCAACTTCATGCATCTAAAGAAGCTCCACAGGTTAGCTTTCGTCTTAGACAACCTGTAATAAGACAGCGAGTTTAAACCAGAATACTGGACCATGGGTAAGTAAGACCGGTGGGTTATGCACAGATATGATGGGATATTTGCTGATGCGGGTTTGGAGGCATTATATTGTCGTCATTCTGGAGCGTTATATACCAAATACTAGCTTCCAGGGAAAAAATTATGCATTTGTGCCATACAATCAGCTTCAACCAATAGATGGTACGCGATACTAACAGGCACTCCAAACTATTATTATCTAAGTTATATACAGACCACACATGAAATTAACTATAAACTATATTGACTCGCTATTAGTTGAAGTCCAATAAAAAAAACTCGTCAAGCTGCTATAACTAAATATGACAATGATTATATTTTTGCAGACCAGTGATTATTTCCAAGACATGTATGATTTAGCAGTTAAGCTCATAGAAAAGGGTTATGCCTATGTTGATAACCAGGTTTATATTTTCGTTATTGGTCAGTTACATCTTTTAATTTTATCCCCATGGAATCATAGCATGACTTTTTTTTTGTGTGTAGACTGGTGATGAAATAAAGGAGTATAAAGAGAAAAGGATGAGCAGCCCCGGGAGAGATA
Organism: Chrysanthemum makinoi; assembly: GCA_910596185.1. Classification (NCBI taxonomy): domain Eukaryota; kingdom Viridiplantae; phylum Streptophyta; class Magnoliopsida; order Asterales; family Asteraceae; genus Chrysanthemum; species Chrysanthemum makinoi. The sequence continues at coordinate 13,981,565 of OU343217.1, forward strand.
GGCCAATCGCAAAATCATTTAAACTTTTTAATTATATGGAGGTAGGTTTGATGAGCGAGAAGGTACACTTCGCATGAAACAAGACATGCAGAGCGACAATGTTAATATGTACGACCTCATTGCATATAGGATCAAGGCAAGTATTCTAACAATGGTATATGTTTCAGTAGATTTAATTTAGCTATGGATCCTCAGTTCATTCCTCATCCAAATGCTAGAGACAAGTGGTGTCTCTATCCCAGTTATGATTATGCACATTGCATTGTAGATACCCACAACTGTATTTTGATATATTAGTTCTATTTGACACTGTTTATCAAAGGGTATCTCCAACTGACTGCGTTCGCTGAACTGAGTTGGTAGTAGCAATTTTTAAAAAAAACCTTTACTAGTTTGATACACAAACCGACAAAAAAGAAGGGACAACACATCGACCAAGGACCTGTTTACTAGTTTGGGGGCGTTGAAACAAGAACACATTAAGAGACACTTTCGACACTTGTTTAATGCGACCAAGGACATTTATGGTGTTTATAAAAAGTTGTGCTTGCATATCCAGCCTCCCATGGAGCATGTTTTGTTTTCACCGTTCACTGATAATTAAGTTTAAGTGTGGTTTTGGACTCGACGAGTCACCTCAATTGAGTTTTGTTTTCTTTTGGAAGGAAAAAATTATTTTTATATTTGCAATACCACATCGGCATTATGAAGGTTCTCGGCTTAAATCCAAAACACGTGTAAGACCCTTTAAGGCGTTAATTCCTCAAATCACTAACACAAGAATGCATATTTTAAACAACTATTATCAACATAATAACATTTCAGTTATCGTCATGTTAGTAAAATGATTTACGTGATCAACTTTTCTTGTTTCATATCATCATTATGTCCAAATGTGTAAGAGATCGATATTTTCAACTTAGAGGGTGTCGTGATGGGTATCTGAGACCACCTAATTAACGAACACCACCAAACGCTAAAACTCCTGCTGACGTTCCAAAATCCAAGAGCACTTTTTTTTATGTTGGTTTGGCATTTCAAACCATTTCACTTTTTATTTTATTTATTTATTTTTTTTTGGGTAAAAGGTCAAGATGACCGGTAAGAAATATTATTACTCAAAAAACATTTAAGTACAAAGGATATGAGTGACATCTCATATCTCAGCCCATTACATGGGTAGACTTACATAACGCACTTCCAATTTTCAAAATAAAACAATAAACCACAACTAAAATGAGATAAACTACCAATAAACGAACACCAAAACTACTTTTTACCACGCCCTTTGAGCTTAAAGTCATTAAATTCATGTGGGAGATCGTAGACTTGGCTCGTATAATCATCATAATCCTCTTCATCTTCATGTTCATATCCACCACCTCCGAGCAAGAAAAATTAATGCCAGGGTTATCCTGCTGGAGTACTTGGTCATCGTCCACTGTCGAAATAACTATTTCTCCCACTTTGGATAATGTAGTCCTTTTAATGGAAGCGAGCGAAGAAGAAGGCGACCCACTTCTTGTTGCACACTAGAAACCACCGGTGGTTCCTTCCTTGTATCACCAACCACAATCGGAGCTTGTGGTAGTATACTACGATCTGTTGAGACCCTCCTTGTCAGCTGACCATTGAAGGACTAGACTCGGAGAGTCCCTTGTTAGTAGTAACATTAGTAGGCATAATACTATCGGTATCAACGTATTAAGAGCGCAAACACATTAGTGGTAGTAATTCCACTAGTGTTGGCACATGTATATCCACCTTCTTCGTCCTTTGTAGGAGCCTTTGGTTGATACGAACCTTAGGACCAACATTCGACAGTAAAACCACTTTGCGGGAGCATTTTGGCTATCATTCTTACCCCTCCTCTTTACCTTTGGCACTGAAATCCATCATCGGTCTTGTGTGGAGGTTGTACAGTATGAGGGACAAATTTAGGACAAGTGCCCCCAAGATGCCCAAAATCTTGCAAGTATCACACCGAGGTGGTTTCCACTTTCATATTCAACCCGAATCATTTCGTTAGAAAACCGATTATCAAGTAATGGAATGTACGGTATGACTCTTTGAGAGTCTCATCATATAACTTCAGTAGAGCGGCCGAGCAAAGCTACTCATATTTGAATTCCAAACACATTTGGCTAGTATAAGAGTCTAATATCTTAGGTACCAATCAATGTAAATAGGAGACTAAGACCATCTTGGGAAAACATACCAATGGGAACATCATGGAATTTAACCCGGA
>OU343217.1:13983912-14118459 GCA_910596185.1 Chrysanthemum makinoi
GAAATGATAGAAATTGGTGCTCCGTGCCTCGAGACTATTTCCTTGACATAAAGTCTAGTGAGTTGCTCCATGGAATAAGTCTCTCTAATCGGTATGAAATGGGCTGACTTGGTAAAGGCGATCAACAATTACCCAAATAAGCGTCGTAACCTCGATGTCTTAGGAAGTTTAAGTAACAAAGTCCATAGTAATGCGTTCCCATTTCCATTGAGAATTTCGGTTGTTGGAGTAAACACGAAGGCTTGCGATATTAGGCTTTTACCTTAGCCGCAGGTAAGGCATTTGCTAACGTCGTGGCAATCTCGCTTTCATGTTACGCCCCCAATAAAGCTTCTTACGATCTTGATACATCTTATCCGATCCTGGATGAATAGAATACTTTGACTTATGCGACTCATGCATAATCAATTCTCGTATCCGCCATACAATGGAACCCACATTCTATCCTTGAAACATAGTACTCCATCATCTCTTTACAAAACCCTTTGCGCTTTCGGGCATACCATAAAGCTTTTCACTTGGTCGGTTTTCCTCCTTAAGTGCTTCTATCTGTGCTTCGTGGATTTTCGATGGTAGAGGAGAAATAATCGTCATTCCCAATGATCGAACTCTTAAAGGTTTAGGCCTCTCTTTCGACTAAGAGCATCAACCACAACATTGGCTTTTCCCGGGTGATACTTGATTTCACAATCATAGTCGTTGAGTAACTCCAACCAACGACGTTGCCTCATATTAAGCTCCTTCTGATCAAGAATATATTGCAAACTCTTGGTGGTCGGTAAACCTTTGTGCACTTTGTACCGTAGAGGTAGTGTCTCCAAATCTTGAGCCAAAAACTACGACTCCTAACTTCGAGATCATGAGTTGTGTAATTCTTCTCATGAGTCTTAAGTTGTTAGAAGCATACGCTATCACCTTATCGTTTTGCATTAAAACAGCCCCAAGTCCTTTATGCGAAGCGTCGCAATATACAACAAGGTTCTCAATGCCTTCGGGTAGTGCCAAAATTGGCGCCTTTACAAAGTTTTTCTTCAAGGAAAAAGCAACTTCTTGTTTCTTTTCCCACTCGTACTTCTTGTTTTTCTGTGTCAACTTGGTCAAAGGTCTGTGCTATCTTGAAAAACCTTGATGAACCTTCGGTAATATCCTGCTAGTCCTAGAAATTGTCGAATTTACGTAGGATTAGTTGGAGTAGCCCAATCTTTCGAGCAATCTTTGCGGGATCCACTTGTAGTCCATGACTATCAATGACATGACCAAGAAATTGCACTTTGTGGTTCCAAAAATCACACTTCGAAAACTTGGCATACAACTTCTCATTCTTGAGTAGCCTTAAAATCATCCTTAAATGCTCTTTGTGCTCTTCTTTGCTCTTGGAGTAGATCAAGATGTCGTCAATGAACACTATAACAAACTTGTCCAAATACGACTTACAAACTCTATTCATGAGATCCATGAATACCGCCGGTGCATTAGTCAATCAAGCGGCATCACTTGAAACTTCGTAATGACCGTAACGTGTTCTAAATTTGTTTTGAATATCCTCTTCCCGAACTGTTGATGATAACCGATCGAAGATCAATCTTGGAATAAATACTAGAACCTTGCAACTGATCGAACAAGTCATCAATGCAGGGAGTGGGTAGCGATTCTTCACCGTTAACTTGTTCAATTCTCGATAATCTATGCACATTCGGAAGGATCCATCCTTCTTCTTCACAAACAAGACCGGTGCTCCCCAAAGCGAGGAACTCGGCCTAATGAATCCTTTGTCTAGAAGCTCTTGCAATTGATTAGACAATTCTTGCATTTCGGATGGTGCTAGGCGATGCGGTGCTCGCGCAATCGGTGCAGCTCAGGGCACTAAGTCAATATGAAACTCTACTTGGCGTGCGGTGGAAGTCGGTAAATCCTCGGGAAATACTTGAAAAATTCACGGAACAATAGGAACATCTTCAAGTCGCTTCTCCTCCGACTTTTCTCGGATTCATGGGCTAAGAAAGCAAGACAACCTTTCTTAATGTACTTCTCCGTTTTGATGCGCGATATGATACTAATTGCAGTTCCACCGTTCCCCGAATAATCAAAGTTTCGCCGTTATAGGAAGATGAACAACTTTCTCATCACAAATGATCTTATACGATGCTTAGATAACGATCCATGCCAATGGCTGACGTCAAACTACACCAAGCTCTGGGCATGAGGTCTATGATGAAGGGATGATTAAGAAAATTGAATGTGCAACCGCGGACAATGGTGTTGGTGTTAACTAAATTACCATTAGCTAATTCGACAATGTATGATATGTCTAATGTAGTTGGCTTAATGTTGAGCAAAGGTGCAAATGCATTGGACACAAAACTTTTATCGACACCGAATCAAATAAAGCTGAAGCGTAACGATTATTGAGAAGAAAGCGTACCCGTTATGACATTGGTCCTCCTATCTTCTCCGCCTCAATGGCGTAAACCCTTCCTCGTGCCAAACCTCCTGATTGGTTGCTTGATTCTTTCCTTTCTTACAATCCCTCTTGTAGTGTCGGGTTCCCAAGGCAAAACATGTAACTTGTTGCCACTTGCAATCCCTAGTACGGTGACCAACTTTCTTGCAATTTTCACACGGATCGGGACATCGACCCGGATTGTGATGACTCAAACACTTATTACACTTCGGCCAAAACCCGTATATCCTTTTCCTTCCTTCGGACCGCAGCATAAGCCTTAGCAACCTCTTGCCTTTTGGGTGGTGGTTGAGTAGCATTCCTACCCTAGTGTTGTCCCTTTGCGCTTGTTATTGTTGTTGTTGTTGTTGTAGTTGCCTCGGTTATTGTTGAAACGGTTGTTGGGGTTGTTGTTGTTGCTTCGGTTGGTGGTGGTGTACTTACCTCGCTTCACCACTTGTGCCATCAACTTCGGAGTCACTCGAATAGCTTCCTCAATTGTTTGTGGATCAAACGAAGTCACATCTCCTTGAACAACCGGAAGTCCTCGATAAAAGCCTCTAGCAACTTTTCATTATCCGATACCATCGAGGCGGGCATAGTGGCTAATTCACGGAATCTCCGAATGTATGTGTCGATATCATAACCAATAGTGACCAATTCATAGAACTCCGTCTCCAACTTTTTGATTTCCGTTAGAGGACAAAACTTCTTAGTCACCAAGCCCTTGAATTCCTCCCAAGTAAGCTTAAAGGCATTCTCCATCCCAATCGGTTGAGCATATGAATTCCACCATGACAAGCGCTCCATCGGTAATGTGCTTGTAGCAAATTTGACCTTCTTGTCATCCGGACGATTACAAAGCAAAAACGATTCCAACTTCTTCAAACCATCGTACCATTCTGTGGCTCCCGGTACCTCGAAACTTAGTGGGTTCACCACTCTTGAAATCCTTGTACGAACATTTCTTAACCCCGGATCCTCAGGCATTACGATGCTTGTAGCTAGCCTAGCGGCTTCACAGACCAACTGTTTCCCTTTCGACTCTTAGTGCATTAGCAATGCTATCATTCACCAACTTTTGAATTTACTGCTTGGGTCATTTCGGTGTAGCTTTCTTAGAACCATAATTCTTCAAAATCACAAGATGAAACAATCATGAGAATTCGTAAGTAGAAACAACCATCATACAAATATATCCACAACCACAACATGCATAAAGATAAATGGAATCTGCGGAACAATAACGAAATATCACAAATATAATCACAACACACGTGGATAATATACATGAAAATTTACGGCCTACATGGACCGTTATCATAGATAATAATAACCATTCCTACATAGTAGAGTCAATACTTGATACATTTGTTTGTACAACAACCAAAATACAACAAGTTCTTTAAACTACGTCACACACCTTGTGACTAGGATAATAATGGTCAAAACTATACAATGACAAAAGTCTACATAAGGCACCTCATGGTGCTCGCCGATACAATCACGAAGATCGCGAACACGAGTAACAAACTATCCACCAAACTCCTCAACTCATCAACTTGAACCTGCAAAGCAATAGTCTCCACGTCCTCTAAGCGCCTATGCGAATACTCACGATGAGATAAGTCAATACAAACCTGCCTATATCTAAACCCCGACCTCCTGCGCGATGGGCTCAATCCTATCTACCGACAACTCCTCCAACCACCGTGTCAAACTATCAATCGGATCTGCGACTATCAATACGGGCTCCTAATGCCCGGTAGAGAATTTGTCGAGCAACTGCGCCTAGAACTCTCACCTAACTTCGAATCTAACAGGTGGCTCGGGCTCGAAGATGGTGGTGAAGGAATATCAAAAGCGAGCACGCTTTTTAGGTGGCAGAATGCATAGTAGGCAAAGGATCTCTAAGAAAAGATGATGAAGATGGTGATGATGGTGGTGATGGTGCTAGTAGTAGTCTGGTGGATGGTGGTACTGGGCTAACGTGAGGAGTGGGTGCAACCTGCCCTCCTCGAAGGGTTCGGTCTCCGATTGTCGATCATGATAGGTGGAAAGGCTGGGTAGATCAATGGAAGATCGATCTCGTGGAATGTGATGCAACATCATCCATGATGGGGTTAGTGGAACATCATCAAGCTAGAGTCCGATGATATGGTGATGGGATGTGAATCTGAAGACATGTAGTGACAACGATGTGAAATAAAAAGTAAATAATCTCGAATAAAGTGTAAGTGAATCCGCATGAAAAGTGAATATGCACTATGATGAAATGATGAGATGCTATGATAATGTAGCTATAGTCTAGGGTCAATGATGCAACCTAGTTCTCTATAGCTGTAGCTCTGGTACCAATCTGTCACACCCCAATTTACCATTTTTGCGGAATGGAATTCCGGGATTGACTGTCATAGCACCACATCCGCAGTTATATATTGACGACCTAAAGTGCGTTTAAAACACATCGTTGGATATTATAATAAAACATTGAGTACAACATAGGTCCCAAAGGTTTACAAAGTTTGCGGAAATACAAATATAATACAAATACAAACGATGTTTTGAAATAAAGTGCCATAATGTACATAATGTAAGTCGACGCAGCGACTCAAAATGTAGGTCCCTAAACCATGTCATGATGATAATGCCTCATTACACGAAAATACATTGCTAATAACGGTCAACAATAATGTTGGTGAGAAATCATAGGTTTATGTAAATGTTTTATCCGACTACACAAGTATCTAGCATGCATGACCATCAAGTCACGTAAAAATAATGTTACAATTGCTCTAAGCCCATGACCGAAACTAGGACATTCAATCATGTATGCCCTGCAGTGTTTGCGGACAACTCGTAATGTGATCAAATGAAATGCATCCGTTTTCGGTTGGGATTCACCAACCGGATGGAGCGTCACCCTCGATAGATCTATCCACTCATCCTGCTTCAAAGATTAACGGTTCATGTTCAGAAATGGGGACTTTCAAATTGGCAAATCATTAACTTAAGCAATGTGATGAATTTAACATACTTGGTATCGTACAAAGAAAAAATGTAGTGCAATGTATTCTCCCCCGTGGGTTTGAAAATAATCGAAAGCATGTAAGCGGGGGCTATGAAAACTCACTTGGATAAAGCTGGAATAATGGCAAAAGTGAGTACACGGGGTTTAATGTGATCGTCAACGGGACCTATTACGAATAATATGATATGTCATGAGTTGCAATGTAATGTTATGCATGCACTTGATATGTTATTTATACCATTTACGAGTTTGAAAATAATATAAATCGAAAAATACTCTTTTGACATCTTGACCAAACAAAAATCACTTTACATGTTTTTACGTCAAAATGTCATCCTACAATGGTTTTATAATGATTTTTGAGAAATTTCCACTTTTAAATGCGCAAAACAATGTGCGTCGGAAAAATCATGAAACCAAAAATGGCTTTGGAAAAATATGCGTTAAAACGGTATACGTCGATGCGTTAGAGAACGAACTTCGACGGTTTGGAAAGTTTTATCGATATCTAAAAGTTTCAGTTGGAGTTTTCGTCCAAAGGTCTGAACATAAAGATAATAAGGGTTAAAGTTGGTGGTTTTGGCTTAATTGTGAGAAAATTAGTTACGTCAAGTTTATGAAAAAGTGCATATCTTTGTCGTTTCAAATCCGTTTTCTACGTTTAATATGTCCTTAGCTTAGTATTGAAGTAAACTAATATATTTTTGACAAGTCGAAATAATTTGTGAAGCTTAAGGCTCATTTTTGACTCGAAAATACTAAAAACATGTTGCTGAAATTTCAGAAAATAATACGTTTCGTCGTCAAACTTGTAAAATCCATAACTTCTTCGTTATAAGTCCGTTTTATTCCGTTCAATGACCACGGTTTCGTTTTAAAGTATATTTTCTAAATATCAAGGCCAAAAATTCGTGCCTACTGTCGGATTTTCAGAAAAGCAAAACAAGGACGGAACATAAAATATACTTATCGAAAATAGTTTTTCTCGGACAAAACCTATTCTAATCCCTTCAAATCAACTCCAAAACTAATCTAATCCTACCATACACCTTCTTAGGGTGTCATGGGTTCCTAATCACCATCAAGACCAACCAAACCAAGGGGATAATTATAGGATGACCAATATGTATATATAACTTCTAAAATCATGAAATAATTGGTATAAATCACATATCATGCATATAAGCTCCAAAAATGAAAAGAAACATATGAAAATGAAAAGGAAACTTAAAAATGATAAAAACATGCTTACTAGTGATAATGAAGAGGTGTAAATAACAAGGATTAACTTAAATATCCTTGGTTTTTATTTCAAAACCATATAAAGGATATATACTAGGTTGTAATAACACTTGATCTTGAAAATTTTTGATCCCCTTGTACACCTTGATGTGGCCGGTTTTATGGAGAAAAGAAAAGAGGAAATGTTTTCCACACTAGCAAACTATGAGAAGAATGAGATATATAAAAAGTGTAGTAAGACTTTTATGAGAAAGAGTAAAAACATATATAATCACAAACCATTCCAAATTTAATGTCTCCCTCCCCAGGGGCCGGTTTAGGGAGGGTTGTCCCTGTTATATATATATATATATATATATATATATATATATATATATATTTTTTTTTTAAATTGTTACTTGTATAAATTTTGTATAAACTTGTATTATTTGTAAAGGAAATGTAAGAAAATTTGGTTATGACCTTTAAAAAAGTTGTGCCAGCTTTAAAAAAGTTGTCTTGGTGCATACATGTTACGGAGTATTATTCATTGTTATACTTAAAACATGTATATTTAAAAAAGTTGTGTCAGCTTTTTTTATTGATTGATGAGCCTTTTTTTTTACTTGGAACATGTACGTTCAAAACATGTATGTTTAAAAACTTGAATGCTTCTAAACATCCATGCTAAAAACATGTATGTTTTAAAAACATGTATGTTCTAATTGATGAAAACATGTATGTTTTGAATTGTTTTGTGCATGCTTGTTTCGTGATTGATGAAAATAACGATATCATTGAAGACAGAGAAGTGGATGAACACAAATATACATGAAGATAATTTCCTACCTTTTGAAGATATATGCATTATTGCATATGTGTTTTTGTATTTGTAATTAAATGAAATTTAACATTTAAGTATATGAATCTTGTTTTTTCTTTTATAATGGTTTATGTTTTTAATTTATGCTTCAAACTTCAAAAAAATAATAATAATTCTAGCAAAAAAACATACATGTACTTCACTAAAAAAAATTCATGCTTAAAAAAAATATACATGTACTTCACTAAAAAATCATGCTTAAAACATGCAAAACATACATTGTGCCATATAAAAAAATCATGCAAAAAAACATACATGGTACTTCACTAAAAAAATCATGCAAAAAACATACATAGATGCCAAGATCATGAAGATTATGAAATTAAAAAAAAAAAACCGATATGATTAAATAGTATAAATTAAAGGTATGTTTATTTTTTCAACATAACAATTTATTTAATACTTTAATATTTGAAATCATTGAGTTTAGGGAAAATGTACCAAGATCTTAATTGTTCTAAAATAAACCCCTATATATATAGGGACCTTATTTTTGAGAACTCGCTGTCCATGAGAACCCTTCTAAACCAATGAGATTTTTAAATATTAAAATTATTATTAATCCAAAAGGTATTATAGTAAATACAATTTTTATATTATTTTATTTTTTATTAAACCCATTTTAAGCATTCATTAATTTTCAAGATTTTTTTTTAAACATGGTTTCATAATCTTACAGTGTGCATGTGTTTTGTGTTTTTTTGTTTTTTAACGAGATACATGTTTGAAAGCACGGTATGTATGTTTTTTTAAAATGAGGTGCATGTATGTTTTTAGTGAAGTATATGTATGTTTTTTGCTAGCATTATTTTTTTTTGAAGTTTGAAGCATAAATTAAAAAACATAAACCATTATAAAGGAAAAAACAAGATTCATATACATAAATGTTACATTTCATTTAATTACAAGTACAAAAACACGATGCAATAATCATATATCTTCAAAAATGCGAAATTATTCTTCATGTATATTTGTAATAATCCACTCCATAGTCTTTAATGATATCATCATCTTCATCAATCTGAAATAAGCATGCACAAAAACAATTAAACCTCCAACAAATAAAAAACAAAAATTAATCATAACGATCATAACACATACGCACAATATTTTTTTTGAAGTTTGAAGCATTATTATTATTTTTAGAACATACATGTTTTTAAAACATACATGTTTTTAGCATACATGTTTAGAAGCATTCAAGTTTTTAAACATGCATGTTCCAATTAACCATGTCTAAGCACATTAAATAATTGCTTGATCAATTTTATATCAACTTTATATCACTGATAATTGCTTGATCAACTTTATATCACTCTTTTTCCTTTATATCAACTTTATATCACTCATTAAATAATTGCTTGATCAACTTTATATCAACTCTTTTTCCTTTATATCACTGATAATATACATTGCTTGATCATGCACCAACAAATGTTACGAAGTAGTAGTATACATGTGACAACGTCTAGAAATTGTGTAAATGTATAAAAACAAAGATACCAAAGATTTTCTTCATCAAGTACGAATGTGTTGTTTTACCACTAAAGTAGGCCCTAAAAGAAGTAAGTAAAAACCAATTCCTAAAAATGTGGAAATGTAGATCGGAAGCCATCGAGAGATAACGGAGTAACAAATACTTAAGCCATGTCAACAATTCCAAACACCCCTGTACAAAAACACCCATGTACAAAAACAAATCCAAACACCCCTGTTTCCGGCGGCTGTAACAAAAACAAAATACCAAAAATGTTAAGATCTACAAAGGAAATGTATAGATCTATATAAAAAAAACTATGGATCACTACTAAAAAAAATCTTAAAAACTTGATAATTGAACGTAGATCTATTTAAAAACTTGATAGTTGGATCCATTCACGCAAGTTCACATCAAAAAGTTATATCATCTATCATCAAAAAGTACAACTGCTTGTATTCAGATCCAAGTTGAATATCATCTATCATCAAAAAGTACAACTGCTTGTAATCAGATCGTATTCACGCAACTAATTGTATAGTCACAAAATTAATATGATACATTTAAACCCGCTAACAATCAATGAAAACATTGACACTTTGTAATCGGTTTTCACTAAGAAAATAATAATAGATGTGGGTGACGACTTACCCACGAACGAGAGAAAAAAAGACAGAGAGATGTGAGTATCTCATGAAATAACCACGATCTAAAACTTCCTTGATGTCTTGATAGCTTATCGATCTATAAAGATTTGAAAAAAAAAAAAAACCCCATCACCGATCTATTAAGATTTGAAAAAAAAAACCATTATCGATCTATTAATGGAACATAGAAAATACATAGAACCTACCCGAGATAGAGCGGCGCTTAGATTTTTTCCGGCGACTTAATGAAGAACAAATTGAGAGCGATTAGATCTTGAAGAAAAGGTGAGGTGGGGCGGCAGCTTTTTGGAGAGAGATATGGATGTGATGAATTATTTTGATGTAACTGTTAGGGGAGTATTTATTATCAACATTTTTAGAAAAACCCTATAATACCCTTCTTCTTTAAATTAAATACGTTTTATTTTTAGTATAATTACAAAACTGCCACATTCATTTATAACCATTGATCTTCTCATCTAATGGTCTAAAAAGAGTTCTCATAGTTCTCTGAGACTAATGGTTTTCAAAATAAAGATACACTATATATATATATATATATATATATATATATATATATATATATATATATAGTATATATATATATATATATATATATATATATATATATATATATATATAGATTTGGGTTCAATAAGATCCATCTTAAAGTTATAAAAATAAGACCCATTCATGAACCAATAAAATTGAGGCATGTGGCAATAAATTTATAACACAAAAAGAAAAAGGAAAGTTAATAAAAATTAATTTGTATAGGCTGGAGGGTATTATAGGTACTTTGCACATCTTATTTTTATTCCTATCCCTAACTATCCTCCAATGTATATCACAATAAACATCCATTTATTTTCTCATTATCTCTCCTCTCTCCCAAATAAATTTCCAGCGACCCACATCGACATCTTTATTTCACCATCAATAAAACCATCTAATATTATATTAGATCCGAACCCATTCAACCTATAAAAAAACATAGATCGCCATGTATAAACTCTCCACCAAGTCGCTTTGAGCAATTGTATTCAACCATAGCAAAATTTACATTTCATGCCGGTTTTTCTTCTTGGGCAAGACATTTGTTTTTCTCCGGCGAGGCTTTGTTTTTCCTACAGGCTTTGTTTTTCCGGCGAGGTGGGTTTTGGGTTTGTGTAATGTGATCGGTATACAAGATGGTGGGAATACACGGATTTGTTAGATCCGATATATCATGGTCGTGGTTTATGTACTAGATTTGGTACATAATATATTCGTGTACCGAACTTACTTTCGATTTTGATCTATTTTCTTGGTACAATGATGTATGTTTTATGATCTCCAAACATAGCAAGTAATATCTTTGTTGTTTTTGATGTACCGATTTATCAAGAAGGCGGGTTTATCCTCGCAAAATCGGATATCAAGAAGGCGTGGTTTATCCCCAGGTGATATCTTGGTTGATTAATGGGGAACGAATTGATCTTACCATGGCCGAATAATGTTTGTATAAAAGACGCTTGGTACATCGGATGACCGTAATAATCGGATTATCGTCAGACACCGGATACATCGGTGTACTTGTTATATCGCCAGATCTCATTGCTTTTGGTTGTTAGTCTCAACAACCAAAAAAATCAACCAAGATCTCGTTGGTGTATTTGGTATAGCAAAGATACCCAAAGCATGATATATCAAAAGTGTATTAGCATATTCTAGGTAAATATCAGATTTTTGTATAATATTCGTGTAATAGCAGATCTTGTTGGTATTTTGTAATTTTTTTGTAACATAGTTGGTGTAACAATTTTTTTTTTGTATAGCGTGATTTTTATTGTATAGCAGCATTTTTTTGTAAGATTATTGGTGTATTTATGTTTGTAAGATTGTTGTGTATTTGGTATAGCAGATGATATCCGGTGTACCGGATATGTGACCATTATGGATTTATCCCGTGTACCGAATCGCTTAGTAGCCGCTTTGTTTTGACCATCGGTATATCCAAAAATTTAACTGGTATATATATGTTTAATGTACCATTTTGTAAAAATAAATATAAATAAAATAGACGAAAGTTTGAAAAAAGAATGACCAAATTTGAATTTGAATTGTCCAAAATACCCTTGAAATCATATTTAATTATTAAAATGTCACTCATTTAATGCTAATCTCATCCATCACAATTACAATGATCCAATGGTTCATATTGGGTCTTACTTTTAAAACTTTAAGATTGGTCTTACATTAACCTTCCCCTATATATATATATATATATATATATATATATATATATATATATATATATATATATATATATATATATATATATATATATATATATATATATATATATTAACTACATAAAATAGAAAAATGATCAAAAATTCAAAATGTGGAAATGTGAAAAGTGGAAAAGTGAAAAATGTGAAAATATGAAAAAGTGAAAAACTATTTTTGGTAACTTGGAAAATTATCTTTGGTAACTTGGAAAACTTATCTCTACTGCATGAGGTACAAATTGTGTAACTAGGAATCGCTGCCGCCAGGCGCGGGTAGTCGCCTAGTGTGTGTGTGTGTGTATATATATATTATCTATACATTATATATAAGAGGAGGCATGCCACATAAAATGCCACTTGGCATCCCATAATGCCAAGTCATATTTCCATGTCATCATTGTATTTATGTGGCATTTTTTTAATGACATGTGGCATTATGTTAATTATATGTACAATTTTATTTGTTTTAATTTTAAATTTTGCTTTTTGTTTTTGTTATTTTTAATTTTAAAAATTCTTTTATTAAAAGAAGACATATGTTGAGTGAACTTGGTCATTCTTGATTTTGTAAACAACTTACCACTAGAGAAATTGTTTTTGATTTATATCTTTCAAATCAATATAAATAAGGAGATGATTAAAAAAATCCCGAATTTGTATTTAGGTATGTATATTATGAAGATAACAATTAAAAAAATATATATATATTACCATACAAGATAATTATACCTTATACAAGATATTCATATAAAACACTAATAGGGCAGAGGGAGTGTCATTTGTTTATTATTTTTCGTGTCTTGGGCCTTCCCTTTCCTATATTTGGGCTTTGCCATATCTTTTTGGCTCGCTTTTAGCAAGGTAACCGGGTCCGCTTTTTAGCCGTGTATTGTTCAAACACGTGTCTTCAATGTTTAACACCAAACTCACCGTCCTCATATGCTTCCAGTGTCTTCCACCCCTGAATACCAAACCCACCGCCCTACACCGACTTCCCACCCAGAGATTCACAAACAAAGATGCAGCGATTCAATCAATAGACGATAGTATTCTTTCCTCAGCTTCCACACACAGACCCAGAACTATCCACACACACACGTAAACCGACTCAAATCATAGATGCAAAAAAAAGCCCCAAATCAAATTCCATCATCAACATACATGGATTGAAGCTCAATTGAAAACCTTATTACATAATCAACCATAGGTTGCCGTGAAAAGACAAGAACAGTGGAATTAAGAATGAAGTCTTCGGTGTGTCTTTGGATTTTCCGGACAACCTTAAGGGCAAGGCTCTCAATTCCTACCTCCAATAGTAAGTCCGATCATATATTTTTAAAGTTTTAATGAGTTGAGTTTAATTATTTGGGGTTTTAATACTTGACTTAGTAAAAATTGCTTTTCGAGCTTTTTATAAAAATATCAATGAGTTGATCATTCGGCTAGATTGGTACATGTGCTATTGTAGTATAAGCTCCGGGTTTTAGGATTGTGTTTTCAAGTGATTATGTGATTATTGCTTTCTGATAATATAAATTAATTGGAATTATGCTTCATGATGATGGCCTATTTTATGGTTAAACTATTCTTAGATGACTCTCATGATAGATATTTTAATATACAGTCAATTTATACATGAAAATATACAGTCAATTCATAGCTGTAGCACTCTGTGCAAGCTTTTTCACATGAAAATATACAGACAATTTATACAATAGTTGTATCATAGATAAACGAATGAAAATGTCAAGTATCCATATGTTGTTTATATCTTTTTGCATTCATATGTTTTTGTAAAACAATTTATACATAGCTGTCCGTCTCGCGTCGTATAACGCCATGTTATGTCATTTTGGGCTGGCATCTATCTTTTTCGTAAAACCAAAAAAAGAGGGTACGGGCTTTACTTACATGGTTTGGTCGTATTAGTGTTGCAAGATTTACATTGATATATAACTTTGACTAATGTTCAGATGATCGAAATCTTAGACACTGGAAAAAACTACTAAAATAAAGCCACTTTGCATATTCAATGGGTGCATATTCATCGTTTCAGGTACATATCCAAAGGTTTACATCGGTCCAAGTTCGCCCGTGATTTTGTTAAACTTACCTACGGACTTTCTAGACTCCACCACACACGCCAAGTACTTTATATTCATTCTTATCGATCTGAGAGTACAGTTATATTCCGGACACCATAAACAAAGAGCGTAAGCGGCTCGCAGCGACTCGGGTTCAACTTATCATACGAGGTAATATTCAATATCATTCAGCATCTCTAAAGATTCTGCTTATCCACTTTTGGTCTTTTTTGCTTTCTCGGGCACTTTGTCTGGTAAACTAAACCTTAGGTGCTAATTTAGGCGTCAGTGATGTTATGCAGATAGTTTCAGTAGCAACGATTGAAGTTGGGCGCGAAATGTAGCTTAAATTTTGTTGTGATTATCCACAACTCTAATATGTGCAAGCAAGATCTCCCTACTTATGTTTTACTAATTTAGAGAAAGAAATAGCATTATCGTTATGTTTTTTCAGTCCAGTTGTTGGTGCAGTACAATAACAAATGTTTCTTATTTTGTTGTGCAGGTGGAACCTACAAAGAAGAAAGACAGAAAATACTACGGATGAGGGAACGGTAAAAAAATTTGAATACCCTTTTATTATATTAATCTGTTTATGGCTTCTATGATTTTGTTTTTCTTTAATTGATTAATTGACGTGTTTTTATTTATGGGTTTCGATTAGAGGTTAGCAAAACTGACTTCAAGGCCTTTTGAGAGGTTCGGGTTGCAGGTATGTAGTTCCATATACTTTGTAACTATTGTTACACGATACCAACCGGTGGTTAATACTTGAATCCGGGAAAATGCAAATGGAAACGGGCTCGGCTAAGTCTAAAGTATGCAAGGGTGCAGGTAACGAATCAAGTAGGAATTTTCTGGTCTTTATATTATTTACTTTCAATATGCAGCATATATATAATTTTACGATTATATATCAACGATGATGCTGGGATTTTTTTTTGTAGGATTCATACCCATGCCTTAACACCAGGCAAAGGAATTGAAATTGAAAATGGGAGGGAAAATGATTGTGTAAAAGTTCTCAAATACGAAGAGACATAACAAGCAAGGTGGAAAAAGAAGAGGTTCAGCAGTTAACAAATATGCTATTTGTAGTTTTTTTACAGCTTTTAGCCCCCGTTTATACTGCAGAGTTCAGGCCGTTCTGCTATCAAAAATATGACAGAAGCATGGAGTAGCTATTTAAATAGCTGAAACTGTTGTTGGAGCTCTAAGAGGTTAGCCCGCAATGCTTTAACAGTACCTATTGAGGTACAGACTTTTGGCTAATTATCTCTCTCAAAAATTTGTTTCTTTTTGTTAACAAACACTTGCCGCTCTGGTGAATATTGCTTATTTGATAGATCGGTTTGCAGGTTGTTTCGGCGATGTGCTTGAATATTATGATTTGGTGACTGTCTTTAAATTGCCTATAATTGGTTTTTACTCTTTGGCATTATGTGCATCAATTGATACTCAACCGGCGGAAGATTTACTGTCACCAAGGATTAGTGATGATCTGCAAGTTATTCACTTGACATGTGTATATTAACGCGAGCTTAGTAAGTTCGTTTACTTTATTTTGACGTGCTTTCAGACAAAGGCTTGCTTCTATATACATGAACTTTTGTGAATAAAGCCGTAAATGTTATTCGTGCGGTGATGGCACCGAGCTTCACAGTGATAGCATATACAAAATCGTAAAATGCACCTCTCGACCTGAGCTTGACTAGGAGGTATGCAAATTTTAGCGTATTATAGATAAAAGATAAATTTTATTTCACATAATTGTGACGCCTATTATAATAGTCGTTGACTGCTATTTGAATGTCATTATTTAACAAAGATGCATACGGTAGCTTCAGGATAAGGACACATGTCGAGAAATCAGATATGCACTAATTGCCCAACTTTTGTCAAGTATCTATTGCCAAATTGGTTGGTTGATTACGACATCAAATGATTGGGTTAATAAATCTATGGTATAGTTTTGTCTTCTCATTGAAAATTTGTTTACACATTTATATACGAAGGTGATCCGGTTTTACTGACCTTAGGTAATGGTGCATGCTCTGTACCACCCATATACATATGCGATGACAAAAATGGAGATGTATTCAAGGTAAACTTAATTATGACAGTATAATAGCCTGGGTTAGCCGAGTAAAAACTGACCAACTTTCGTTTACTTTGTTTAATCATAAATAATCACTTTTCCTTTACAAAGACACTGTAGCTTTTAAATTATTTGGTGTGTCTCATTGGCAAAAAAAAAATTAACAATTACAATATGTGATCAACCATCTTACTTAAACTTTCCACTTTAAGTGCAGATAATTTACACTATAGTAAGAGGAAGTGGCCGTGGTTTATTAGAAGATACTACACAGGTATGGGCCTTTGTCATTGTGCGCATAATTCATAATCAGATTACCTAAATTTAAGAATTTGTCTTATTCTTTTCTATACATTTTCATGCAGTATTTGAAATTTGTAGAAACGTTTTGCGGGCGACCCATTGTAGTTGACTTCTTGACAATACCGACTTCCCTGCGGCGGTTTGAGGCAATACCGGATAACACCCGCAACTCTCGGCCATTTCAACTTCATGCATCTAAAGAAGCTCCACGTGGTTAGCTTTCTTGGCAGACAACACGTAATAAGACAGCATTTGAGTTTAAACACGTACTCGGACGATTAGATAAGTAAAGACCGGTGGGTTATGCAAGATATGATGGGATATTGTCTTTGGGTTTGGAGGCATTATATTGTCGCTATTCGGGCGTTATATACCAAATACTAGCTTCCAGGGAAAAAATTATGCATTCGGTGCGCTACAATCAGCTTCAACCAATAGATGGTGCGATACTAACAGCATCCAAACTATTATTATCTAAGTTATATCACAGAACACATGAAATTAACTATAAACTATATTGACTCGCTATTAGTTGAAGTCCAATAAAACTTCGTCAATTCGCTTATAACTAAATATGACAATGATTATATTTTTACTGGACCATTGATTATTTCAAGACATGTATGATTTAGCGTTAAGCTCATAGAAAGAGGTTATGCCTATGTTGATAACTGTGGTTTATATTTTTCGTTATTGGTGGTTACATCTTTTAATTTTATCCCCATGGAATCATAGCATGACTTTTTGTGTGTGGCGAATGAAATAAAGGGTATAAAGAGAAAGGTGATGACCCACGGAGAGATAGGCCAATCGCAAAATCATTTAAACTTTTTAATTATATGGAGGTAGGTTTGATGAGCGAGAAGGTACACTTCGCATGAAACAAGACATGCAGAGCGACAATGTTAATATGTACGACCTCATTGCATATAGGATCAAGGCAAGTATTCTAACACTGGTATATGTTTCAGTAGATTTAATTTAGCTATGGATCCTCAGTTCATTCCTCATCCAAATGCTGGAGACAAGTGGTGTCTCTATCCCACTTATGATTATGCACATTGCATTGTAGATACCCTATTTGTATTTTTGATATATTAGTTCTATTTGACACTATTTATCAAAGGGTATCTCCAACTGACTTGCGTCGCTGAACTGAGTTGGTAGTAGCAATTTTTTAAAAAAACCTTTACGGGGCGTTTGGTTGGGGTAATTTGGAGTATATTGGGGGAATTTGCATTTCAATTGCCTTCAAATATCATGTTTGGTAACTCAAATGAGGGCATTTGAAGTAATTTACAATTCCACGAATTGCCAAAATGGAGAGAATTAGAATGCCTCCAAAAAGTGAGGAATTTTAATTTACTTGAAAAAAATTATAAACTTTTTTTCTTATTGTTTTTTTATAAACTTTAAATAGAATATTTATGAAAAAAAAATATAAACTTTTTTTATAAATTTTATTTATAAACCTTTTTTATAAACTTTTTTTATAAATTTTTTAATAATTTTTTATAAACTTTTTTTTAAAAAAATTTATAAACTTTTTTTATAAATTTCTTATAAATTTTTTATGAAATTTTTTTATAAATTTTTTTTAAAAACGTTTTTATATAAATTTTTTATAAACTTTTTTATAAAATTTTTATAAACTTTTTTTATAATTTTTTATAAACCTTTTTTATAATTTTTTTTATTAATAAAAAAAAAAAATATATTTATAAATTTCTTTCAACCAAACATGCGAAGGTATTTTAAATTCCGGAATTTTAAATTCTCTAAGAATTTAAATTTTCTAGAATTTAAAATTCCGGAATTTCAATTTACCCCAACCAAACGCCCTACTAATTTCTCAAGGGAAGTTGAAAGGGCTAATGTAGTGCTTCTAATTGTCCTAAATGAGATGTTACACTGTAAAGCCATAAACACGGCACATTAATAGCCAAAGAATACCAAACATCTTGTGATAAGTTAAGGGTGTCTACATTCAATTTCATTTTCTTAAATTTTAGTTACCAAGGAATGCTACTTTGATAACCAGGGTGCTTGGAACAGGGGAAATACGCTGAGGGGGCGCCCATAGAGGCAAGAAGGTTACATCGTGATGGTTGTAGAAGTCGCTGGACGGTTGATGGGATTGGAAGAAAAGTTTAGGGTAAGATGAAGTGGCCGAACTTGCCATCATGGTTTGGCAATCAGCTGAAGAAGGTAGCATTATGTGCAAGGAATTATATGCTTTCATTGCTCAGATAACCAAGGAGTAAGTGATTTGTATCTATGATCTTCTAATCCACGATTTTAGATCAATTAAAATGTCATCTAACAATCGATGGCATAACAATAAATTTACCTTTTATATAATTTGATTCAACCAAGAGCTGGTTTGTGTAATTTGACTCAACCTATACGGGATTGTGCAATGTTAGATTTTTTTTTAATTAAAGGTATGCTTGTACAATACGGGATTTAAGTGTTCACAATTATTACTTTATCAAAATGAAAGTTATGCTTATGTAGTTGTTGACCTTCATCACAAACATGCAAAGGACCACAAATCAAAAAACTTACATGCTTTTAGCCGTTTCATGTATTATGGTAACATCAATTATAGATCTTAATCGTTTCATTTAACTTTTAATTACTTTTTAGTATATATTTGTTCTACTAAATCCTAAAAATAAAAACCACAAATAAAAAAACTTACCTGATTTTAGCCGTTTTATGGATTATGGTAACATCAATTATAGATATTAACCGTTTCATTTAACCTTTAATTACTTTTTAGTATATATTTGTTTTACTAAATCCTAAAAATAAAAACCACAAGTCATACCCGTCCATCGGACGGGTTTTGACACTAGTATATATATATATATATATATATATATATATATATATATATATATATATATATATATATATATATATATATATATATATATATATATATATATATATATATATATATATATATATATATATATATATATATATATATATATATATATATATATATATATATTCAAAATATATTCAAATACAATAAAATTGGAATGTATATAAAATTGTAATGTCGTACATAATAAAATTCTCAATAATTTAACGACTTCTGACTCTTGATCTTATTAGCTTCCTTTTGCATGGTATCACTAGAGACGAGCGCTTTGTAATTAGGTTCGTCTCTTCTCACCAATCAGTTTTATGGTACTTGGTGGTGTTACCTGTAGGAAACAAAAGCCGGGTTTATCAAACACTGAATTAAATATGAAGAATGATATATGTAGGTTTATAAAACACATGCACGTATGTACCTTTTCATCGAAAACCACTTGATCCTTTGGCCATGCATAAAACCACCTATGCATCCTTAAATGCTTTTGAGACCGTTACTTCCTACATCGGTATGCACGCAGCGCATCCACTAAAGATTTTTCAAAAGACACTCTGTAGCAATCCTTTGGGAGTGGTTTGTTATGAAGCATTTGTTTTCCATCGTTTGTACACGTACCCTCCGCAATAATAGTTGATTTCTTTAAGTGCCACAGTCTCGCACTAATTACCTAAAAAGATAATTTGTTGCATGTATATATGTATCAGTAATTAATTAAACTAAATAACATATGAAAATGTTTAAATACATACTTGTGGTAGTAGATAGCTGTAATGGAGACTCCGTTCTGTGATCCGGAAAAGTTGACGTGAAGAATCCTTTCATTTTGATCTAGTCGATTTCTTAGATGCGACAGATTTAAAAGTTTCCTATATGTATAATACACGGTAAATAATACATGTATGTAGAATTCAAAAATCCAAGGGGGGTGATTTATTACTTACACTTATTTCCATTTCCTTTTCCAAAGTTGCAAGTCCATTAGACTTCTCAATGCTCGCAATTTTCTCACGTCCAGCAACACGTGTTCCGGCATCCTCATCAACACTGCTATTTATAAGATTAATGTTCAACGGAGACACCTGAAATATAAATTGTTTAAGAAGACTGCAGCAGTATTTAAAAGGGTAAAAAAGATGGAATGTTACTTTCTTATGTCTTACTTCCTTTTGTGTCAATCGAGTTGCAGTTGACTGCAATCGCCCCTTTGTGCCTAATTTTTTCATCAACTTGTATTACCGCCTCTTTTTCTTGACGTTGGCGCCTCTCATTATCAAGTTTACTTTGAAGTGACACCACTCTTTCATCAGATGCTTGTCTGATTAGAGGCAGATCAAAATACCTCTTGTAGGTTACTCCACCTCCCACTCCTCTCGCATATCCTCCCTTTTCCTTACCTAATACAAATGTCATGGCATCAGTGCCATGATCAAGCTTCAAGGTTCCTTGTTTGATCTTCTCCTCCGTCTCTTTCTGCACACAATATGGGAAATAGGTTATTTAATTCTAAAGTATTAAATTATAAATAACAGTATTAACTTATAACTAACGGTATTAACTTATAACTAACAGTTTTAACTAATACACTATCAGTTTTAACTAATACACTATCAGTATTAACTTATAACTAACAATAAACATAATCATAAATGAGTCAAACTTACAATTTTTTTTCCAACTGTTTGATATCATCATCGTGAAATTCTCCGTCTTTATTCACCCTTCCTTTCAACCCCAGCGTACCACGCGGTGGTTCTTCATCTGGTTCAATTTCTTTATTCTCGATCTTATAAACATCAAATACATACTCTTGTAAGATAAACCAATATAAACGAAAGTATGATGCTATTAAATGCAAATGTTTAATGTTTAATGTTACCATTTTATCCATCACATGGGCGTATCCACCTCGTCCTATTCTATCTGATAAAAAGCAGACATGGAACGCGCCACTTTAGATGCAGCTGATTTCACCTTGCAACACAAAATAAAAAAGGTGTTTAGATGTAGTAATGCTGATAGTATACAACTAATATATATGGAAACATCAAATGTGACAGATATTTGAACTTGAATAAAAATGAATAATTAACACCTTGTATTCCTCGGTGGCCGTGTAGTTTATAAAATTTACCCAATCTTCAGCTTTTATAATTGCACTATACTTTGCCGGAACTTCATTAAGTTTTGAAAGGGTATTTTGGTTGGGCAATATGTAGTTTTCGGTCAATTTCCTTCTGAAATTCCTTAGAAGTTGACCAAGACGATTCATTATCAGCTTTCGGACTGTCAAGTCAACATCAAAATATCGCTGCAAAGATTAACACAATGTTGTTAATTAGTTGCACATAATGTAAATGCAGAGATAAACTTATTAACACCTTGTACCTACGACAGCCAAGCCACTACTAGTTAAAAAAGAGTATATGTGTACCGTGATTTCGTCCCACATTTTATCTCTTGCTTCTGAATCAACCTTCCTCCGGATAGAATCCTCGACACCTATATGCTCACGAACCAAATCACCCAAAAACTCGAAAACAATGCCCTTTTTTTCCTGATATCCTATTCAGTGCATCGAAGGTTACACTCACCTTTATTTCGTCGGTTTTTCCATAATCCCTGCGAAACTTAGCTAACCTAGTTATGCCTCTCTTAACAACATTCTCATTTGAATGGTTGTTTTCAGCATCCTCACCCTCATCTGAATACGCCTCTGATTCATATCCAAATGAGTTATCATTTTCACGATCAGAATAAACCAAATCATCCTGACAATTGGTTTGAGTTGCCATGATTCGTCAGAAGTAATGTGTTAAAGAAAATTAGTAAACTTAATTGGTAAATAATGGTGTAAAAATTGAAGTTCTGGTTGTTTTGCTTGAATCTTGATTTATTGGAGTAAAATTAGGGCTCATTATGGGGCAGTTTTTCAATTAAGGAAACCATAATTTCCTAAGTACTTTTAAAAATTTTGGCTGAAATTTGGCTCCAAATTTGATAATTTTAAAATGTGGCTCCAAATTGATAATATAGAATTTAAATATTTCATTTTTGGCTGCATTTTGAAACCAACACACCCATGACAGAAATGGTTCTTACCCACAGCCCAAACACCCATATAACTTCAAACCGTGTATCAAAGACACATATAACTGCAGCTACACTAAAATCTCACCACATGGCACATACAAATGAAGAAACAAAATCAAAAAATGGAATTAAAGCAACTAATTAAGCAACTATAACTAATAAGCAGTCCCAGATAAACAAGTAAGCACAAAAATAATCAAATCCAACCAAGGACTGCTGACACAACAAACAACCCTGAGACCTTACTTTAAGCCTATAAATAAGCTATTTATAAGCACTTAAATAAGCTCTAACATCCTCCAACAGTTAAAAAAATCAAGAAATCATGTAAATGCAATTAACTTAAAGCAAAAACAACAACAAAAACACCCTAAAAATTGACAACAACCTAAAAATGAACAACCTAAGCAAAGCACTTATGAACCGCATATCCATGGCTCAACATTGAACACGACACATGGGATGCACCACTGTGATTGGATCAACCTCAAACCTACAATAATACATTCTACCAGATATGAACTTAAACACCACAACCAATTCCTAAATGCAAAACAACATTAAAAAAAAGATGAAACAAACTAGCGAGCGCATCCCATTCCATTCCATTGGATAAACCATCAAAAGATCCATACATGTTTCATTGTTAATATATCTACAAACCATAATATTAAACCAAGACATTAGACATTATAGACAGATGACACTAGAGCAAAAGAAACCATCCATTTACATAGCGAGCAACCCTTCAACCATTCATCGACTTAATTTGTTCTTCCTTGGTCTCGATATCCTCCTCAGCTTGAGTAATGAGATCATTCAACCCCTGCAGCTTAGTCCTCGCAGCCTCCAGTTCATGCCTAAGATCCATCAATGTGTCAAAATATTCATCCCCATCTCCAATAGCTACCATCTCAGCAATTAAAGCATTAAACTGCGCAATCTCATTCTTTATGTGGTGGCTCTTCAGCATCCGGTTTATAAAACCATGGAGACTGGAAATTTGCTGAGCCTTGAAGAAACTCATGTAACCATCAACAGATGTCTCCCCGCTAAACTCAATTAGGTCATCAATAACACGCTTAGCCAAATGGTTTTGTGGTGATGGTGCGCCATTGATAATGAAATCGGGTAAAATATGATATTATTGAAAGATTGATAAGAAAGGTTGAAGAAGAGTTGTGGGGATAGTGTGATAGAGAAGATACTTGTAACTCCTTATGAATTCAAACTATAAAGACCTAAACTTTAAAACCGGAAAACAAGTCCTCCTTTTAAACTATCACTATAAATTAGGGTTGTTTATCCGTTTGGTTATCGGGTTGTTTGGTTTCGTTAAATCGGTAATTTTTTTATTCGGTTCAACACGAAAACCGAACCGAACCGAACTAGAATTAAACCGAAGCGAGCCGAAAACCGAATATGAATTCACTTCGCTTCTTGGGTTGACCCGAAAAGTCTTAAAAACGGATAAAACGAAAAAAAACGGACTAACGCAGACGAAAATGTGTAAGAACGTAAGAAAATGTACATTAATATGTAAAACATATGAAAGCGTATGAAAACGGACGAAGACGTCTAAAATAGATGAAAACGGGTAGAAACGGACGAAAACGGTCAAAAACTTATACAAACGGACTAAAACATGAAAAACCCAGCGACAAAGTGTAAACACGGACTAAAAACGTGGAAACACAAACGAAAACGTATAAAACTGATTAAAAAGGACAAAGACATAAGAAAACGGACGAAAACGTATGAAAACGGACGAAAACGTGTAAACGTAGGAAAATGTGTAAAAGTGTAAGAAAGCGTATGAAAACGACGAAAAAGTCTTCAAAACATATGAAAATGGCTAAAACGGACAAAAACGAACTAAAGCGGAACGTATAAGAACGTAATAAAATGTACGTTAATATGTAAAACAGATGAAAACAAAAACGTCTAATATAGATGAAAACGGCTAGAAACGGACGAAAACGGTCAAAAACTTATACAAACGGACTAAAACATGAAAAAACCAGCGACAAAGTGTAAACACGGACGAAAAACGTAAACAAAACAAAAAAGTATAAAAACTTTTAAAAGGATAAAGTCGTACGCAAACGGTGGAAAACGTATGAAAACAAACGCAAACGTGTAAAAACGTATGAAAATGTGTAAAAGTGTAAAAACGTACAAAAACGGACGAAAACATATGAAAAGGGACGAAAACGTGTAAAAACGTACAAAATCGGAAGAAAACATGTACAAAACTAAGAAAACGTATGAACACGGACGAAAACGTATAGGACCGACTAAAACGCATGAAAGACAAGGGTTGTGTTACCGTGCCCAACGTATCTAACGCAACCCTAAACACGCTTCACACAGTGTTTTGAGTAAGACATGTGAGTTAATGATTTTATGTCATCCCGAAATGTCAAAATTAACGTGCCCACCTTTAATAACTTTAATACAGCTCATATAACCTTCACACTATAATATGAGTCAAAAGCATTGGGTTATAGTTGCTTAGAGTGTCATGTTACGACATGATTCAATCAATAGTATATATAAAATTATATTATGAAAAACCCGACCAAATGGTCAATTTGTGGCTACGAGAATGAAAATCCCAATCTGGTAAAAGAAAGTCAAAACACAATATTTTCTAGAAATATGAGATATTTCCAGGTCGTTTTAAGTCCCAACGGAGTGTGAATGGAAATTCGCGTTCGGTTCGTGATCGGGTGATAAAGAATAATGAAAGATATTTGGATTTTGTGAATAAATTTATGAAACATAAACTAAAAACAAAAAAAGAGCAAGGTTAGATCAAGTGGTTAACACTCTTGCCTCTGGAGAAAGAGGTCAAGGGTTCGATCCTTACCCCTTGCAAGGCCGAAGGTCCTTTTCTACCTTTGGTAGAACCGGAAGCAGCCTCTCAAGGGTTCGATCCTCACCCCTTGCAAGGCCGGAGGTCCTTTTCAACCTTTGGTAGAACCGGAAGCAGCCTCTCTACCTTAGGTAGGGGTAAGGCTGTCTACGTCTCAACCTCCCACATACACCGTGGAAGACAGTATTGGGACCCATAACCCGTGGAAGACGGTACTGGGAGTTACTTTACTTTTTTTTTTGTTAACTAAAAACAATAAATAAGCAAATAAATCAACTAACAAAAGTCGAAATAACCTAAAATGCACTTAATCCTAAAAATACCAAATATTGTAAATTTAAGCATAAAATTTAAAATTATTTTTTAAAAGTCCTAAATACTTAAACATATATATATATATATATATATATATATATATATATATATATATATATATATATTAAAAATTGTATTTTTAAATTTTAGTTTATTTATTATGAATAAAAAACCTTTTTAAACTAATTAAATGAAAAAAAAATCATTAAATCATAAGAGAAAAAACATTTTTAAACTAATATGAAAACTTTTTAAAAATTTAAGCAAATTTAAAATTCCCCTCACAAATTAAATTTATTCCCCCCAAAGTTGCATCAAGGTCATTCCAAACTAATTGCAAAAATTAACTCCTCCTCCTCCTCCTCTCCTCCTGTACCGCCACACCTCCCTCTCATCTCACCACAAATCCCGTCACCACCACAACTCTCCCGTCATAGACCCACCAGTCCCGTCACCACTGGTAAGTATTGTTATCTTCCTTTTGTACACATCGTTGTAACACATAAAATAACCCTGTTAAGCCTATTAGCTAATTGAACATTTGTTTCGAGATATCCTCTTGTAAATTATGTCATTTTCTTGTTAAATTTAGATAGTTAATTGGTTAAAAATATTTAAGAAACCATGTTAAGCCTGTTACCACATGAACATGGAACCATAATTTAGCTAGTTAATTTCTTATTTTTCCTTGACCCAAACATCCCTTTAGGAACTGTTTCATTAGACTTTATTCAATTCTTAGCATAATTCAATACCACATTCAATCTTTGAGCTATCCTCATTACTTGGAATGTCTTTTTAAACTTTTAAGATCATCAATTGAAGTTTGATGTTGTCTTGTATAATCTTCAATAACTTAGACTGTCTTTTTAACATGGCTGCAGGGACTACATTTATAAACATTGCTGCTCGGATAAGTGGGACACATTTATAAACATGGACAAGTCTTGGATAGGAACTAATAGGACCAACAAATCTTATGTGGATGGAGTAGCAGCGTTATTGATTATGCAGATACACAACTTGCGGAAGATAGGGAACATCGACCCACGAGTTAAGAAAAATGATCTTTCAATGCTATGTCCGTGTACAGATTGTTTAAACCACATAGAGCATAAAGTGGAGAAAGTGCAGTTCCATTTATTCATCAATGGGTTTGATCTAAGCTACCTAAACTGACTAAACATGGAAGAAGGATGAGTCATCCATAAGTACCGAAACACCTGTTAACGCTACAACAGAGTTTGTTGACGACACGGATTTTGCTTCATATATTCCAACAGATACCCCAGCAACAGTAGAAATGGTTAATGCTACAAAAGATAATTTTGATGAGGATGATCTTGTCAAGTTTCAACAATTATTATTAGACGCAGAGAAGCCTCTTTACGCAGGATGTCCTGACTTCACAAAGCTGTCCGCAATAGTTAAACTACTCAACTTGAAGGGTAAGTACGGATGCTCTGATAAGTTCTTTACTGAATTACTAGGATTGTTAAAGAAGATGTTGCCTGCTGGTAATGAAATGATGGAAAAAACTTATCAAGCCAAAAAAATTTTGAAATTGATGGGATCAAGATACAAAAAGATACATGTATGTATCAACAACTGCGTTCTTTACTGGAAGGATGACAAGGATTTGACTGCGTGTCGAACTAGTGGGATATCAAGATGGAAGGTGGATAATAAGACGCATAAAGTGTACGAAAACATTCCATCAATGGTAATGTGGTACTTTCCAATTATACCAAGACTGCAATGACTATTTAAGCTAGAAAGTATTTCAGAAGATTTAAGATGGCACGCGACACGGAGAATAACAGATGGTGTGTTACGTCACCCCGCAGATTCAAAGGCATGGCTTACCATAGATGAAAAATTCCCCGAAATTGCTGAAGATCCAAGAAATCTACGGCTAGGAATATCGGCTGATGGGGTTGACGTCAACTCAGGAAATAGGCATCACAGTGTATGGCCAATTTTAACTGTCATATACAACCTTCCTCCATGGTTGTGTATGAAAATAAAGTTTATCATGCTTTCGGTATTAATATCGGGATACCCGGGAAATGATATCAATGTTTTTCTAGAACCGTTTGTTGATGATCTGAAAACCTTATTCGATACAGGGGTTGATACATATGATGCATCCACAAAAGATAACTTTAATCTACGTGCCGTTGTGTTATGGACAATAAATGATTACCCTGCACTTGGTACATTATGTGGCCGCCCTTACAGTGGATTCAAAGGTTGTGTAGTATGTGGGAAAGATGCAAACTGTGTTAGACTTTCTGCCTCATCCAAGCAAAGTTATGTTGGTCACAGACGATATCTACCATATGACCATCCGTTCAGAAGGCAAAGGAAGGCATTTAATGGACAACAAGAATTTCTCCCGGCTCCAAATCCAATGACTAGGGAACAAATATACAACGAGGTACCACATATTTAAAATAAGTGGGGAAAAGGAAAACGAACAAACAATAATGCATCAGAAAACCAAGAAGATACGAGAGGCAGAGGTGGGAAGATTCAAAAGCAGAAAAGAAACATAACAGAAGTAGAGGGTAGTTCAAGCCAAGTGAACGGACAAAACGGTGCGTATTGGAAGAAATTCAACATTTGGTATCGAAAACTTAGGTATTGGAGGCATAATTCTGTTCCACATTGTATTGATTTTATGCATGTAGAAAAGAACGTTGCTGAGAGTCTCGTCAGAACTTTGCTACATGTTCCAGGAAAGACGAAAGATGGACTGAATGCTCGATTGGATCTGGCTGAGTTGGGGGTAAAACAAGAGTTTTTTGCTATGTAAGAACATGACAAAACAACACTACCTCCAGCAGGTTACACATTAACGAATGTTGAAAAAGATATTTTTTGTGAAACTTTACACAACATCAGGGTACCATAAGGCTATTGTTCAAATTTCTCTTGTTTGGTGAGCCTAAAGGATAGGAAGCTCATTGGCCTAAAATCGCATGACTATCACATGCTAATGCAAGAGTTTCTGCCCATTGCAATACGTTCAATCATGCACCCACCCACACGATATGCTATTATCAGGTTTTGCTTTTTCTTTAAATCAATATGTTGCAAAGAAATAATATTGCAAGAACTAGATAATATGCAAGAAGAACTGGTAGTGACACTGTGCCTACTCGAGAAGTTCTTTCCTCCATCATTCTTTGATATTATGATACATTTGACTGTGCACCTAACTAGGGAGGTAAAATTATGCGGTCCCATATGCTTTCGGTGGATGTATCCATTCGAAAGATGTATGAAGGTTATTAAAGGACACGTGCGGAACAGAAATAGACCAGAAGGATGCATTGCTGAGGAGACTATTGCGGAAGAAACAATAGAGTTTTTAGCGAATATCATAAATCCATGAAAACTGTTGGTATCCCACCTGATAAACATGAAACAGATGAAAATGAGGAAGGAAAGCCATTGTCGGCCGGCAAATCAAGTGAAGTTTCTGCGGAACTCTTTCAGAAAGCACATTTGTATGTAATAAATAATACAGATGAAATTGTACCGTATATCGAGTAAGTCTTACTAACACATGTCTATTTCGTTACTGAAAATGATGTATCAAATATAATAATCAAACACATTGTTTCAGGCGACACAAGAAAGAATGAGCATAGCAAATCTTTTGCCAAGTGGTTACGCAAAGAAGTAATTAATCTTATGTTACTCAACATACCCTTTCTAAACCTTATTTCTCAGCTCATTTTGATCTGAAAATTGGTGTACTTATTTTTTGAGCTAATATATACTTGTAATGAAATTCAGGTTGAGAGAGAGTTAGAAATCGACAAAGAAAGTGTATCAGAAACTGTAAGGTGGATATCCTATGGACCACACGCCACCGTAGTGAAATACGATGCATATCACATCAATGGGTATACTTTTCGTACGAAAGATCATGAAGGCAAAGTTTACCAGAACAGTGGGGTTAGTGTTGAGGCATTAGATATGCACATATCTAAAGAAGTTGCAACCACAAGAAAAGCATATTATTATGGGGTTTTACAGGAGATATGGGAACTAGATTACCATTACATGCAAATTCCTCTTTTCAAATGTGACTGGGTTAATCACAAAGCTGGTGGTGTGAAACGCGATACTACTCTTGGGTATACATTGGTTGACCTGAATAGTTTAGGCCACAAGGTTGATCCGTTCATATTAGCCGCACAAGCACGACCAGTGTTTTATGTGAAAGACCAGGTAGATAAAAAATTGTCTATTGTGTTTAAGACACCTCCCAAGAATTATAAAGATAAGTATGACGAAGCCGATGAGGAATTTAGTACCGTCATTCACCAAAGACAATGATAACATATTACTACGTGTGGATCGACGTGACTTGGGTAACGAATCACGAACTGACTACTATCGAACCGACGGTGGAGGTGTTGTTATACGAAAATCCAAGTGAACCATGTTATGGTCAAGTTGTCACACTCTACCTTTATCATATTTCACTCTTTTAAAGCATATAGACATTCGATTTTTTGTACTTTTTTAAGGATTTATGTTTATAATACAAGACTTGATATTAGTTAAATCTGTTAGGTATATTTTTTTGTTTAAGGATATGTTGAAAAGCAAGAATTCTCACAGATTGGAGATGTATGGAAGCTGTGCTAGTTGATGTGATATAGTGCAGAGTTAATAATGGTGATGTCATTTTTAAGTCTGTTTGACCATTCTTTAGTCTGGTAGTGCAAAAATTAAAAAACGATTTTTACTGTTTAAATAGTACCGTTACCTAATTTTAGGTGGTCAAAGTATTTATATGGATAATTTTTATTTTTAGAATTCATATTTATCCTTTAATTACTTTATCCTAATCTTTAAAAGTTTAATTCTTTTATTTCGATTAAGTCTCCTTACCAGCACTAAACCCTAATTGCCCTGCACTACCAGTACTTCAATTAACATAAAAGATGGCACAATTAAAGTTTGTAGACAAGCACAATCAAGTGGGATTTCTCAAAAGCCTGCTGAAAGCACAGGCTTCGAGCAGATAGTGGACTTTCTAAAGGGTAGTCATATCAGGTATGCCCTTACTCATAATCCAACTATCTATGATTCCTTAGTCAAACAGTTCTGGCAGACTGCTACTGCTAGAACTATTGCTGATGGGACACTAGAGTTAAATGCAACTATTGATACGTTAGAGTATTCAATACGAGGAATCAGTCAGAAACAAGCTTCAATTGGCTGATGCCTCAGGGATTTCAATGTTGCCAAATAATGACCTCTTTCAGGGATTGGAAAATATTGGATATCTAACTGATGGAACATTCACTTTTTGGAAGAGTCATTTTACGCCACAATGGCGTTTCCTTGTGCATCATATTTTACATTGTATGAGCTCTAAAAGTGGTGGATGGGATCAATTTGGAAGCAATATTGCTTCTGCATTGGTCTGTCTCTCCACTGGCAGACTCTTCAATTTTTCAAAAATTATTTTTGATGCCATGGTTGCTAATTCCAAGAATAAGAAAAAGTTTTTGATGTACCCAAGATTTTTGCAAAGGATCTTAAATGTTGAAACAGCAAGCAAACATCCTTACATTGCTCTCCCTTTCACTAAAAAGATATTTGGTAATATGAAAAGGGGTTTTGAAGGGGCACACAAGCCACTTTTGTCTGCTATATTGCCTTCTGTTGCTACTGACCCTGAAGGTACATCTACATCTGTTCCATCTCCTACTGCTACATCAGAAGCTCAGGCTCAACCTACATCTGAACCAGAAAAAACAGAGTTTGAACACAAGACACCAACACCCCCACCACCTTCACCTTCAGTCCATGAGGAAGAACCACCAGTGATTCCTCAACCACAACCTCCAACACCCACTACTACAGCAGAACCCAGTTCCTTATCTATGGAAGATCTACTTCAACTGGTTCCACAACTGATTTCAAGGGTTGATGAGTTGGAGAAAAATTGAAGAAGACCAAGAAGTCACTGGGGACTACTCGCAAAAGAGTTAAGAAATTGGAGGGGAAATTCAAACAGACGGGATAGACATTACAGACTCAGAAGGTGAGGAATCCTCTGAGGAAACTCAAATTAGTTCTCAAGGATTGGAAGCAGCTGAAATCTTGGTTAAGAATTTCAGTCACAAGAAATCCTTTAAGAAGAGACTGGATAAAGAAGCTGCAAGTTCTAGTGGAGTGGATAAGTCTGGTGACTTTACTAAAGATAAGTCTGGTGGTGCTGAAATTAAATCTGCTTTTGATGAAGATTTTAATACTGGCTTTGATGCTGAAGTTAATACAAGTACTGAACATATTAATCTTGGTAGTGATCCAGGTAGTACTGGTGAGGAGTTTGTGCATAGGGAAGGCAAAGGAATAGTGCAAGAATCTTCTGAGCCAGTGAAGAACCAAAAAGAAACTCACAGAAGAGGAAGCTAGCTTAGCTGAGATTTCTAGGATTCAAGCAGAGGATGCGGCTGAAGAAGCTAAAAGTGCAGAACTAACAAGGGATGATGAGCTGATTGCCAGAAGTCTGCAGGAGGAACCACAATTAACTGAAGAACAAATGAAAAGGAAAGCTGAAATTGAGCAATCTGCCAAATTCTACACTGATGAAGAATGGGATACTATAAAGGCCAGATTATTAGTAAACAGAGATATCCTTCCTGATATTGGCGGAGAAGACTATGCAAGTAAAATGGTTGAGCTAATTAATGAGAAGAAGAGGCTTCTCAGAGAGCAGAGACAAAGAGAAAGGATGAACAGACCCTTGACCAAAGCTGAGCAAAGGGATTATATGATCCACTATGTCAAAAGTCAAGGGAATCCTACCTGGAAGTTGAGCCAGTTAAGGAAATTGAAGAATGATGATCTAAAAGCAGAATTTGAAAAAGTAGTGTACCAAAATAAAAAATTTATTCCAATGGATTCAGAGTTGGAAGCTTCAACGCTTAAAAGGAAGGGTTACAATCTTCAACCAAAGGATGCTAAGAAGCAGAAGATTGCAGAGACTGAAAAGGTTGCTGAAGCTGAAAAACTTGGTGATAAGCCAAAAACTGTAAAGAAAGAGGAGGAAGCTGAGGTTAAGCAACCAGTTTTGAATATGACAAGGAAGAAATCCACTGGAAAGAAAGGAGTGAAAAGGATAAGACAAATGTTAAGAAGGAAGTAGAAGAGTACATGAAGGATAAGGTTGATGAACCGTCATCAGAAGAGTTTACCATGGGCTCCATTCCTACAGGTTCAGCACTTCCTTCTAAGATTGCAAAGGTTCATATCATCAAAAATGGGAAAAAGGTAGTTTACGATAGTAAGGAAAATCACACAGATACTATATATGTGAACTTTCCTGGTTTATTGAGTGATTTGTCCAGGGATGATTTGAAGACCATGTACCAACTGATGATGGAGAAGCATGGTGACGAGAGACCTGAAGAGGAATATGAAAGAGTCCTCTGGGGTGACTTGAAGACCATGTTTGAGACACCAGATGCTGATGATGAAATGTGGAAGCCGGCCTGTCAAGAACAAGTGATCAGATGGAGATATTTCCACACTTGTCAGGTGCACAGTTTGGAATTAGAAACTGCAATTCTTTATATGCTTACAGAAGTGGAGTATCCACTTCCAAACAGATATTGCAGGGCTATGCTTAAGAAGAAGCTGTTAGGTGAAAGAAAGGATGATGCATGCTATCAACTTTTGAGGTTAATTGAATCAAAAGCTCAACAGCAATAATACTGTGATATAACAGTTAAGTCTGGTAGTATTCGTAGTTAGTTTTGTTTATGAAAAACATAATAGTTTATTAGAGTTTAGGGAAGGCATATGTACGCGTAGAGATATCTTAGGAAGAGATATCTATATCCTTCTACACGTTTTGTATACTAGGTTTTTCTAAGTGTATAAAGGAACCCTAAAGTATAGTGAAATGAACTTGTACTTAGACGAATAGAAATATTAATAAAAGAAGTTTATTAGTGAAATAGTATTTGTGTTCTTTTTGCTTGTTGTTAAGATTCCGCATTAACAATCAAGTACTCGTCGTTAAAGAGTTCTTCATATATATAATTAGTTTGGATTTATCCAAGTTTAGTAAATTGTGGTGTTGCACAAGTGTTAATGTGTGTGTTTGTGTGTGCATATCAATGTGACTATAAAAGCCATCACCTACAAACCCACATTTTCATTAACAGCACAATAAATGCAACAAACTTGACCATATGGTGTTTAAAGTGAAGAAACATGTATTTTGTGTGACTATTGATCATCCAATGGCCACATCAAATTTATGTTTGTGTGGCATTTTCTAACATTTAGTCACACAAATAATGTTTGTTTTGGGTATTTAGTCACATACAATTAATCATAAAGTGGCTAAAAGTGTTAATAAGTGTGACCATATGGTGTTTCAAGTGAAGAAAGGTGTATTTTGTGTGACTATAGATCATCCAATGGCCACATGAATTTTATGTTTGTGTGGCCTTTTCTAACATTTAGTCACACAAAGAATGTTTGTTTTGGGTATTTAGTCACATACAATTAACCATAAAGTGGCTAAAAGTGTTAATAAGTGTGACCATATGGTGTTTAAAGTGAAGAAACGTGTATTTTGAGTGACTATTGATCATCCAATGGCCACATATTAAGTTACGTGGCCATATGTACTGGATTTTGGCTACACTTAAATAATATGTGTGACAAACGTTTAGCGTGACCATATATGGCATTTGGTCACGGTGTTAGTAGCAAATGTGACTTTATAGATTAGCTTTTGGCAAGCTAACACAAACTAAACTTTAAACACACATATTAACTTATGTGAACATATGTACTAGATTTTGGCTACACTTAACGAATGTGTGACAAAACATTTAGTGTGACCATATATGGCTTTTGGTCACAGTGTTCAAGTGTGTGACATATATTTGTCACTGTTTATATGTATATCGTGACTAATGCTTCAACCTTACTTTTCATTTGTCACTTGTTCCAATTTCAGATGTGGCTAAAGAGTTGGCAAAACATATCAGTCACCCTTAAATAATGTGTGACAAAACTTGACTCTATAATTTAGACACACAAAAAATTACTTCATGTGACTAATGCATCAAGGTTACTTGTATTTGTCACGCGTTCCAAATTCATATGTGGCTAAATGATCTGAAACAAAATCACCAGATACCTTTAGCCACACAATGTTCAATTGTGTGGCGATACAGTTCTAATGGTCACACAATCAAAATTTTCATGTGTGACTAATTAGTAAATGTTGTCAATTTTCGTACCTTCAGCCACACAAATATGCGAATGTGTGGCCGTTCCATTTCGACCATGCGTGACCAAATCCCGTTTTTGTACTAGTGATTCTCAAGAATTTTAGACGTTAGTTTATTTTTGGTTTTGTGTCAAATGTAATCTAGTGAGTAGTGGTTTGTTTCCTTGTTTTAAAGGATATGAAGTGTCTTTTGTTATGTTAGCTTTACTGCCTATGTAACAGGCTGAGATATGGGACTTCACCCATATCCTTTGTACTTAAACGTTTTTTGGTATAATACATTTACCGGGGGAACCCTTTACCCAAAAAACACTTGATGAAAGTTTGTTACATTTAGTTATACGAGATTGGCATTG
The DNA here is from genome assembly GCA_910596185.1 of Chrysanthemum makinoi. NCBI lineage: Eukaryota > Viridiplantae > Streptophyta > Magnoliopsida > Asterales > Asteraceae > Chrysanthemum > Chrysanthemum makinoi. The sequence goes on from OU343217.1 coordinate 14,019,191, forward strand.
GTCCGCCGCGTTGCGGGCGGGCGAATTTTTTAGCCGAGGTGATTGTGCATTAATAAATAGTAATATAATCCTTTTTTTTATTTTTTTTTTCGGGCGGGCGAATTTTTTAGCCGAGGTGATTGTGCATTAATAAATAGTAATATAATCTTTTTTTTTTTTTTTTTTTTTTTTTGCGTACTGTAGCAGCCCGGCCCAAACACTGTAGCAGCCCGGCCCAAAAAACGTAAAAAAAAACTGTAGCATGTACTGTAGCTGTACTGTAGCTACAGTACACAATACGGCGTCGTTTTATTTGAGTTTTAATATATACTTATAATTTTTTGGAGTTTACATATCAAAACAAGACTTTGAAGAAGTTATTTTATAGCCTAAACACTAAAAAAACTAAAAATGTTATTGTACGTGAACATCATCATGCAATGGCATAGCTAGAAAACAAAGCAAAGGGAGCAACGAGCGATTACTTCTTGTAAGTAATTAACACTAACTAAAGGTGTGATTAGTTCAATTTTTAAATTCAAGTTTTTTTCTTCGGAAAAAGTTTTACAGTTACATCCAGAAAAACACATCGATATCATAATTTATAAGCATTCATAAGCGATTTAGAAATGTTTAACTACTTTGACACAAGTTTAGCGTCTTTTAGCTTGTCCTAATTGTATTTTTAGCTAAGTGTTTATATTTTATAGGTTAGAATATTAATAACCTACGACCGTCGAGTTGATCTTATTTAAGATGAAATTACATTAACAACTTGATCACATTTTATAACACCACCGTTAATTAAAAAAAGAAAAAAAAGTAGTGCTACGACGATGAGGCAAAAACACAGATATGAATACTAATTTAACGGTTCACATATTCGTTAAGGCTACAAGTGAAATTACAATTCCAAACCATAAAGCTAAACCATTCATAATTTCATATAGTTAGGGAGGAGGGAGTGGTACCCTAATACCCTGGGTGGGTGCCACATCACCTCTATCCAATAAAAACCCTCCAACTCAAAACTATCCAATTCTACCCTAACACTACCCTAAGTGGAGGGAGTGGTACCCGATCCTACCCTAACACTACCTTTCACAAAAAGACAAAAAAAAAATAAAGAAGAAAGGAGTATACTCGATTTGGTACAAAATTTCAAGTACCCGATTTAGTGGGGACGGTGTACCCGAAGTACCCTAGTATATCCTAACACTACCCGACCATGCACTCCCTCCTCTCTTATATGAACTATAGTAACAAACTAAAATAAAGTATGAATCGAGTAGAATATAAAATGATATTTAATATTTAATAATTTATATAATATTACCCACTTTCTAATATTTTAGTCTCCACTCTCCCTATTCCGATCTCCCACGTTCTTTTCCGGTCTCTACGGCTCTACCAAACGATGAGTTTCAAAAGAAAAAAAATAAACTAAAGATTCAATTGAGGGATATTTTCTTTGGAAGAGAGCACTTTTTTTGGTCTATGTTGAGGGCACGGCCCATTTTCGCAACTAGTTTAACCATGTTTTCTACTAACTTAAACATTTCGGTGAAGTTTTATTGGGGGCCTTTTCCACCCACTAGTTGCAACGTGGCTCCACTCTTGTCATCGTGTACACCCCAGCAATGTATCAAATTAAACATGTATTACTATGTTCTGTATTCACGTTAAGTAGTTGGGTTGCTTCAACGTGGCTCCGCTCTTGGCAATAACGATTAATGCATCATAAAAATGTAAATACATTTCATTTTAAAACTGATATATTGTAGCAAATAAGAAATATAAAGCTAACATGCAATTGTTAAACTAGATACCTTGAATCGATATATTTATTAGTGTTAATCTTGTTTTATAGTCTTTATATATTTATTTGATGGCTATAGTCTTCTTATTTTAATTGGTCATCGCCGACGACTGTGCATATTATATGTCATGGTATCACCATCTCTAGCTCATTTTGCAAGTTGACAACATGTCAACATGTAACTAATCCCACAAGTTGAATCTTTTTAAGTATTACCATCACCCCATGATTAATTCAAATGATTATTTTGATAGATAATTTATGAAAACAAAGATTTTAGAGAAATAGGGTGTAATAATAACATTGGCATATATAATGTACCTTCTTGTTCAACATATACAAATCTTGACAATTACAATGATGATAACAATGATTATTTAAACTTAAGATGAAAATTGCAAGTTATACTGATTTTTCAGCCGTGTGGAAGACCTAATAATCATCTCCATTTTTACACTAGCTTAAGGAGAGAATTGTCGCTCGTTTATGTAAGTATTAAACGTGAATATGATGATTATACAATTGGGATTAGGCTATCAAAATGCGGAGGCTGTCTTTATACATATACATGATGATAATTTTCCTTCATCAACTTTCTATGTCAATTTAGTTATCCCTCTAAATCACAACTAATCCAATATATTTTTTGGTAGGAAAGTTTTTACATAGCTAAATCGCATATATTTTGCAATATCTCGAAAATATTTCAAACAAGACGTCAACCAACAAGGTCTTGTTTGATGAACTCACTCACATTCCACTACTCAATAATACAGAAGCCTTAAGTATGTATGATATTTATTTATTATTATTTTTTTTAATAATTATCATGAATTACCATGCTTTGTATTACTTCAAATTATTATGGGGTTCCGCTCAATTGTGCTTTTAATTCATATACATTTATGATATATGTGCTTATAGTATTTCATATCCATGCATAACTTACATACAAACGTATTTATAAGTTTACCTACAATGAGTCAATGATAGTGTTTTACATTGGTTACGTACTTTCGCGTATTCCATTACTTTTGGTTTCATCCACTCTCCTTAACCCGCATAAGTATGATCTGATCAAATTTGTTGCTAAAAAGTACTCTGTAATCTTCGGCTGACGTTGATATATTTGTTGAAAAATAGTATGGAACATAAAAAATAAAGGTTAACAAGTCAAAAGTAGTAAAAGACAAAAGGCTAATCATCTAAAAATGTAGTTAACTTGCCACTTTTTCTTATTGTATGTAGCATTTTTTTTTCTCATTCTGTCAATTAACCTCTATCGTTAGTCCTTTCCGTGTACCCGTTACCAAAAAAACCTGCATCGTTAGTCCTTTATACTAACGACCGTTAATAAATAACTTAAAATTTGGTTATCTTACGCTAAACTTGCGTCGTTGGTCCTTTATACTTAAAGATCTTTAAAAAATAATTTTAAATTTGGTTTTCTTACGTTTTCGTCCGTTTTTTTTCACGTTTTTACACGTTTTCGTTCGTGTTAACACGCTTTCGTCCGTTTTTTCACGTTTTTATCCGTTTTTACACGTTTTCATTCGTTTTTACATGTTTTCGTCCGTTTTTTCACGTTTTCGTCTGTTTTTCCCTGTTTCGTATGTTTTTTCACGTTTTCATCCGTTTTTACATGTTTTCATCCATTTTTACACATTTTCGTCCATTTTTGCACGTTTTCGTTCGTTTTTACACGTTATTATCCGTTTTAACACGGTTTCGTACGATTTAACACGGTTTCGTCTATTTTTTCACGTTTTCATCTGTTTTTACACGTTTTCATCCGTTTTTGCATGTTTTCGTCTGTTTGCAGGTTTTAGTCTGTTTTTGCACGTTTTCGTATGTTTTAACACGTTTTCGTCCGTTATTCACGTTTTCATCCATTTTTTCTCGTTTTCATCCGTTTCTACATGTTTTCATCCGTTTTTACACGTTTTCGTCCGTTTTTGCACGTGTTTGTCCGTTGTTTCACGTTTTCATCTGTTTTTACACCTTTTTTTTTTTTTTTTTTTTTGGTAAAGGGGAGTAATCCTGTACCCTGGTAAATATATTAACAAAAAACGATTTAAGTACAATGGATATGAGTGAAATCCCATATCTCAGCCCGTTACATAGGCATAAAGCTTACATAACAAGATACTACCTATTTTCTAAACAAGAAAACAAACCATTACTCAAATGATAACGTAGAACATAACGAAAGAAAATTACTTCCTAGGTCCTTGAAGCTTGGTGCCATACATGGCATTAAAGGCATCCAAATTCCCTGGAAGATCAGAAACCTGCTTCGCATAGTCATCGTAGTCATAGTCATCATACTCATCTTCAAACTCTTGGCCACCACCGAATAGATTAGCAGACTCATCAAATGGGTTAGCAACCACATCATCTTCAGAATCAGACAGCACGATCTCTCCCACTTTAGAAAAAGGGTTAACTCTCTTAGTAGAAGAGGCGGACGGAATACAAGAATCACTAGTTTTACGAGCCACACCCGACTCCATCTCTTTCAAATCACTCACAAGGGGTTCTTGTGATGCAGTACCTGTCTTAGTAGACTTATCTTCATTAATTTCCATTGTACGACCAGAATCCACATCCTTGTTGGTGACATTTGAAGGAGTACCAAAAGCATCCGTATATTCCATATTAAGAGCATCAAACTGATTAGATGTAGAGATCTTTGTTCCACTCGAACTAGCCATATCAGAAGCATTCTTCTTAGTGACTTCCACTTTCTTAGGTTCAGGAGGAGTCTTTTTGGGTTGATATTGAAACTGCTTACCCACAACATGTTTAGTAAACCCTCCTTGACCCGGAATAGTGGAACCACCATGCTTTCCTTTCTTCTTATTATTGACCGTCTTGAAACCATCATTAACACGTTTAGTAGGCTGAGCAGGAGGTTCAACAACTTTAGGACATTCAATAACATGTTTTTACACGTTTTCATCCGTTGTTTCACGTTTTCGTTCGTGTGTTGCACATTTTGTCTATTTTTTCGCATATTAATACATTTTTGAATGTTTTCGGCCGTTTCTACATGTTTTCATCCGTTTTTACACATCTCTTCCATTTATACACATTTTCGTACGTGTTTACACATGAAAAACTGATGAAAATGTGAAAAATAGATGAAACATGAAAAAAAGGACGAAAATGTGAAAAAGCAGACGAAAACATGTAAAAACGGATGAAAATGTGTAAAAACGGATGAAATCGTGAAAAAACGGATGGAAATGTGTTAAAACGGATGAAAACGTGTAAAAACGGAGGAAAACGAGAAAAACAAACGAAAACGTGTTAAAACATACAAAAATGTGTAAAACAGACGAAATCATGCAAAAACGGATGTAAACGTGTAAAAACGGATGAAGACGTGAAAAACTGACGAAAGCGTGTTAAAACGGACCAAAACGTGTAAAGACCGACGAAAATGTGAAAAAAATGGAAGAAAACGTGTAAAAACGGACGATAACATGTAAAAACGGATGAAAATGAGAAAAAACGGACGAAAACGTGTAAGAACGGATGAAAACGTGCAAAAACGGACGAAAATGTGTTAAAACATGTAAAAACGGATGAAAATGTGAGAAAACAGAAGAAAACGTGTAAAAACGGACGAATACATATGTAAAAACGGATGAAAACTTGAAAAAGAGACGAAAAACGTGTTAAAACGGACGAAAACGTGTAAAAACGAATGAAAACATGCAAAAACGGACAAAAATGTGTAAAAACGGATGAAAACGTGTAAAAACAGATGAAAACGTGAAAAAATGGACGAAAACTTGAAAAAACGGATGAAAGCGTGTAAAAACGTATGAAAACGTGAAAAACGGACAAAAACGTGTTAAAACGAACGAAAACGTGTAAAAACGGATGAAAACGTAAGAAAACCAAATTTTAAGTATAAAGGACCAACGATGCAAGTTTAGCATAAGATAACCAAATTTTAAGTTGTTATTAATGGTCGTTAGCATAAAGGACTAACGATGCAGGTTTTTTTGGTAACGGGTACACAGAAAGGACTAACGATAGAGGTTTATTGACAGAATGAGAAAAAAAAAGAGAGAATGCTACATACAATAGGAAAAAGTGGCAAGTTAACTACATTTTTGGATGATTTGCCCAAAGACAAAATATACAGAACAAAAAACCATAAAAAAATGATCTTGTTATGCCAACACAATGGCTAAAATGGAAGGTAGATGTGGTAAAATAAGGATAAGGGGGGTGGTGTACCCGTAGTACCACCCTTTATGAAATGCAAAGTGTGACAAACTTCATGTGAAACTGTCATACATATATTTGTACAGTAATAGTCATAGACTAGTAGGATAATAGCATACAGACTTTGACGGTCCTGAACAAACACGCTACGGGATGTCACCAGGTACCAACACATTAGAGTAATAAGACATTAAACTATATACCTGAGGCTGCAGGAGTTAATGAGTCTCATGCCTAACGCGATTATATAAGTCACAAAGATTCACAAAACGTCACACAAAAGAAATACTAACATTCACTTGACGCCACAAAATGAAACATAATACTAAGACTAGTTTATCGCACCAACCACAACCATTTGTGCCACAAACTTTTCCATCATCATCCAACTGATCAAACATCACTGAAAGTGGCTCACTGCTACCAATCAAGGACATCACCACAAGACACTCATCGAGTGTAAGACCACGCGTAAATCTTTCATTTGACTCGCTACTTTCCCATAATGCCAATCACGTAGTGCATTCTTTTGCCACTAGGCACTGGCAGCAGCCTTTAATGGCCTGTTTAAAATCTGTGACAATTTGGTGAGAAGGTGCCATTATGTTTGTTGTTTTGTTATTTAGGGCCCGCTTGGTTTAAAGTGGGGAAAGGGAAAGGGAAAAGGAAAGAGAAAGGAATGCAAAGAAATGAGTGAGGTGGGTAATCAATCCCTTACCCCTCAATTCATTCTATAATGGTTCATTACCCAGTACGGGGTAATCAATCCCTTACCCCTCCCTAACCAAGCACAATATTATTTGTGATGTGGGCCCTTTTGAATACCTTACCCATTCCCCACCCCCCTTAACCCCCTAACCAAGCACACCCTTAATGTTTTATTTTCAAATTTTGAATTATTCAATAATTGGTGTAAACTTAATAGTAGGTCAGAAAGTGAATATTCTACTACAATAATAATGCAACTAACAGACCTCCATAGTCCATAAATTAAGGATAACAAGGAACCCACACGCTTATACACATGTTCTTCTATATATACAAACACAAACCGAAGAGATTTATGTATATCACCCAAACACACACACTCCACTTCTTTTTTTGTAACAACCCAACCACCCTTTTTTGTTCAGACAAACAAACAGATACTTACATGATGTCTTCAGTCAATCATGACGAATTTGCTCACTTAAAAATCCCCCTTGAAAATATACTATCCGCCACCAACAACTTCGCTGAAGAAAATTTCTGGGGAGAAGCTAATTTTGGGAATCATTACGAGGGACAGCTCTTGTGGTCCGGTGAGTTGATTAAAATACATGCTCAGAGGTGGAATAAGGAATGGCATGAAAAAGAAGAACAGTTTTGGATGGAGATTTTCTTGCTTTCAAGTCTCAAGCACAAAAATTTGGTTTCATTAGTTGGGTTTTGTGATGAAAATGGTGAGAAAATCATCATTATCAAGCTGGAGATCTACGGAAGTCTTGACAATTATTTAAGTTACACGATGATGTTGACATGGCTGCGAAGATTGGAGATATGTGTCGGTGTTGCGCATGCACTGAGTTACATTCATTATGACGAGTCACGTGATTTTAGCGTTGTACATCAAAACATCGAAACTGGGACAGTTCTAATAAATGATGACTTTGAACCCAAGTTATCTGAATTTAGACTTTCCATGAAAATTGAAGCATCTGGGAGGCATCATTCATTCCGTGTTGATAAAGTTGGGGATAGGGAGGGGTATACAGACCCGACATATATAGAGACAAAGAGTGCACACCACAAGTCAGATATATATTCCTTTGGGATAGTTATGTTTGAACTACTGTGTGGTAGGAAAGCAGTAATCAACGAGGACCAAGATAATAAGTACTTGGCTTCTGTGGCTGTTACCCATTATAGGGAGAAGAAACTCGATGAAATAATTGATTGGGATCTTTGGAATCAGATGGACTCTCAATCATTTAACATGTTCGCGGAAATAGCATACGACTGCATGAATGAAGAACGATCACAGCGCCCAAATATTGATGAGATTGTCCTAAGACTTGAAAAAGCGTTGGAACTTCAACTCAAGCATCAGAATGAGGTAAGATGGTTTTGCCTCTGGCCTCTTTCTATAATAATAAGTACTACTATCTATTTGTTTGAGTGTATACACCTTCACTCTATCAGTTTGCTGTTTAGCTTAGACCCTATAAACTCCTAGTACCTTATTAGACTCTGATGAGTTTAACACACTTATAGTCTCATTTAGAGTCCAAACATCCATTTTCTGATGTCCAAACGGCATGTAATTTCTCCGAAAAACAGCATACAAACCTTTAAAAGCATGTAATTGCTGCAAAAGAAACATGATTGCTGTAAAATACTATGCTGGAACAGCATTTAAAAGCTATAATTGCTGCTAAAAAACAACATATAATATGTAATTTATTTAAAAAAAAAAAAAAAAAGCATGTAATTGCTGCAAATACTTGTTTCCAAACAGCCATGTAAAGGCTATGTCCAAACAACATATAAAAGCTGCTAAAACAGCATATAAGCATGTCCAAACAGCCCATCTTTCTATCTAAACAGCTTTTAAAGCCTTTAATGACAAACCAGCCGGAATTATAGAAACGGGTAAAACCCAGTGGGTCACACTGGTTTTTAAATTCTTAAAAACCGGTTTCTTTTGACCTTGTTATCTAAAGAACCGGTTCGACCGGTCGACCCGGGTTTCAAAACATTGAAAAAAAGAGAAGTGGTGTAGTAAAAGTATTTCTTTTGACCTTGAATCTGGGGGAGTGTCCTTAGAAACCAGGGGATTGATGAGTTACAAAATCTACCTGTAGTTTAGAAATTTCATTACGATATACACAAGGTAGTATGGCCTTGCACTGTTGCTTGTCCAAGCTGTAGATCAAAACTAATTTTCTTCAAAGTTACATATAGCTACATGTGAGTTGTCCATCCCCTTTTTGTTTGTGTCTTTAACCTCAAAACTTAAATTTTAGGGACTCTAATCTCCAAGTTTTTTCCCATTTCAAAATTATATACGGAAGAAAACCACAAATATTAGCAGACTTATGACGCATTGACTGGAAAAGAAGCAACTTCCCTTATACGAGTTCGATTCATTTACGTGTAAATTAGTCTCTCCAGGTTATGGTTTGTCTCTAGGTGGCGATAAAACACGAATAACTGATAAGAAAAAATGTCAATTAGGTCACTGGTTAAGACAGTGTATTTTTAGTGAATAAGACTTTCTAAGAGATTAAACACAACATACCTAGTAACCTCAGCCAATATAAGCAACATTAATATCCCATAAGCACCATGAAACACCAAAACATACATGTTAAAAAGACGAAAAAGGTAGCTTAATGATGGCTAATAAACAAAACATCATGAAAATGAAACCACTACCTTCTCAATATTACCCATAATAATCCTTTTGACCTTGGCTATCTTAGCCTTCAGTTTTGTGAGTATACTTATTTAATATGATCCCTTGGCCTCTTAATTCCGCCTAACAGAGGCATAAACGGAAACATAAGACTCATATTAGTTTCAGAAAAGAATACAGATGAAATAACAACGTATGACATCTAAACTCAACACGCACCCGAATTCCTTATTAATATTGTATGCAAGCAAATGGGTAAACAACCTTCAAATTTCAGTGTTTATTCTTTTATTGTATTATACTAGTTATAATACCCGTGCACGCACGAGGTTTTTTCATAAAAGTTTAATTATGTATTATTATCGATTAGAAAACAAAAAACTTAACATCTCTTAAATAAGGGTTTTTTCATAAAAGTTTAATTATGTATTATTATCAATTAGAAAGCAAAAAACTTAACATCTCTTAAGTAGGTTTACTTGGTTGATTAAAAATAGGATAAAAAAAATATACACAACTATTAAAAATCTATTCCTACATGAGTCATATTCATAACCTCAAAGACATATTTCCTCACTATCAACTCGTTTTTTCATAAAAGTTTAATTATGTATTATTAACGATTAGAAAGCAAAAAAAATCAACATCTCTTAAGTATGTTTACTTGGTTGATTAAAAATAGGATCAAAAGAATATACACAACTATTAAAAATATATTCCTACATGAGTTATATTCATAACCTCAAAGACATATTTCCTCACTATCAACTCAAGCTTGTCACAACTGCTAATCTTGAACTCACGAACTTATCGAGATTTAACAATGTTTATAAAAAAGACTAACAATTTTTGTGTTGTAATAATGCTTAGTTATATGTAATACAAATATATTATAGGTGTCGTTTTCAAGTCTTTTTACCATTGTTTACTCGACGGTAGTTTCTGTTGCTCGAACAATGTAAGCCAAAAAAAAGTTCCGTCCAAATATTAGGAACTCCGGGATGGCAACAATGTGTAATATTGGAAGAACGATGTGGGTTCTTTATTTGTTCGTCAGTTAAGGGACGCCATAGTCTTCAATGGATTGTAGGATGTGTATTTTTTCTGGCTTGTGTGTGTTGTATTATATTGATGAACCGAACATTCGTCCCTTTGGCTTTCAATTTTTCCAACGACAGATTCTTAGCGTTTTTGGATCCATTCCGGTTTCCCAAAATTCTTCATCCAGCACCGACTCGCTCACGTTCCTTGGCTCTTGCCTCCCTAATCTGCAACCCTGCAACATGAAAAGAACAATGAAAGAAATTATAACGAAGAATGAGTAACTGAAGAAAAAATGTTTACTCTTATAAAAAGCAGATTCATTATTTTGTCGATTAATTAGTGTATCAGTAGGAGCATGAAGATTGTGTGCAAAGGCATCGCTTCTAAGGGACGGTGTTGGGCCCTTTAAAGCTTGAGTAACAGTGTTGAAGTGATATTCCACATTCATGTCCTGTAATACAGCAATGACAAGACAATGTAGGACTAATATTTATGCACAAGTTTTTTTATTATGTATTAATATCTATTAATATTTTGTGAAAATTCTATGGATGAAAGATTTAACTTTTTTTAACTAACATATATGTTGAGGTTGAGGTCGAGGTTGTTGTTTAACTTTAACTTTTGATATCATGTTGTACAAAATGTGTGAATTTAGTAGCACATAATGAGCGTTGATGAAGTTATAATATAATTCGTAAAGATTTCTAAAATGCTTTTTCAGATATCCGTATATAAACTTTAATTAAGAATTACATGAGTAGTTGTTATAAGTACGATCACGAATATTTATTTTCATGTCACAGCACCCGTGCGTACCATTTGATACTTATATTCTCATTAATAATAATTTAGCCGAATATTCAAACATGTGTACGCATAGATTTAACTTTTAAAATAAAATATCCTGAGTCCTTATTTAACATATATAATAATTTTTTTTTATGAATGAAAGTCCGAAACAAATATTTATCCTTAAAATATTTAGCGTGTACTAAAACTAATTCATATATTTACAACATTTTGTAGTTTTACTGGATGAAAGTTTAAAACTAATATTAGTAGTCATGTAATTTTAAACAAAGTTTATAATATAAAGTTTAGGGAGTATAAAGTGTAAGGGGTTATTTGTTTATTTTGTAAAATTAATGAAAAACATGGAAATTTATAAATTTACACTTAATTTTATATAATTTATTTATCATTTAACCACTAAAGTTTTATTAATTACCTCATCATTTTTTAAGTTTTTGTTTTCACAAATTTGACACCTATATTTTTATGTGTTTTTTTCTCAACTAAATTTCTCCACCAAATATATTAAAGTTTGACCAAAATCAATTCAATTTTGACTTTTTATTGACCAATCACATCGCTCGATTTCGCTTACGTGGCAAAATCGAGCTCTTCTATTGGTCCAATTTTTTTTGAATGAGAAGGGTTTTTCAAAAACACTCCGAAATGATGTAATTCTTTTATTATATAAAAGATAAGCACTTATCCGTTGACTTTTTGGGATTATTGATCTGCTTTGAAACATTACCTTGCCACTTTTCAAGGCTTTCCATATAGTCCTTCAATTGGTCCTTGCCTCCTTGGTATTATGGGTCCCCTTCTCATACGCTTTGGAAAATTATTTTGTGCCTGAAACAAGAATGAGTAGTATATAAGAACTGCAGGCATGCAGCAATAGCATAATCATTTGATTTAAAAAAGTCTAAAGAAAGATTACTCAAACTCAACAAATATCCATACTTCACTAATGGTAAAGGAAAAAATCTAAATTATCAAAACTTATACAAGCTCTTGATCTTCCTCAACAGTTTTATATTCAAGTTCCTATGACTTTATGAGATGCACATAATTTAAGTATATACAGTTAAATGGGATGAACAAATCTCAAAGTATGAGTTGAACATCATCAACCTGGAATATAATTATACTTTCCTTAATATTCATGTGTCTCATTGCTCTCCAATTTCATATACACTCAATTTCAGATTACCAAATCAGCAACTTGGCTTTAAAAGTTTCCATTAAAACATTTAATAATGTTTCTCCATCCCTTTCAACAGCTATGAAAACATGTCACTGGAAAGAACTTCAAACATCAAATGACTAAACATCAACACTAAACAAAAGTATATTGCAACGTTAAAAAATTTACTGTTACACAAAGCACATGCCATAGTTTTTTCCTTCTGAATACCACTTTATGAGCTTATCCACAAGACAAAAACATGTCTTTGAATGCAATGAGGGAACAAACAAGACAATTCCTTAGGAGCAAATGCTTTAAAAAACACCTTAGGAGCAAATATTGACTACATTAACCAAGACCAGATATGAACATGAAGTCACTCACCAAAACAATAAAACTTAATAAGACCATTCACTTCCTAAACTTCTAAAGAATGTTATATAAATTACTATCCACAAACGTAATAACTGCTATAAACAACAAGATTTATGCAGAATTATACCTAACATGTCTTAGACATGGTTCAGGAATTTTATCAAACACTTTGTACGCATTATTATACTCCCTTTTTCTAACTCATATTTTACTTGATTAACAGATAATGTTAAAAGAATTTGCTCACCTCAGAGTCCCCCTTGAAAATATCCTATCTGCCACCAACAACTTTGATGATGGAAATGTCATCGCCACAGGTGGAGTTGAAAAACGTTACAAGGGACAGCTCTTGTGGTCCGGTGAGTTGATTGAGATGGAGAACAACAATTTTGGATGGAGATCTCAATGCTTTCTAGTCTCGAGCATAAAAATATAGTTTCTCTTGTTGGGTTTTGTGATGAGAATGATGAGAAGATCATCATTTACAAGTATGAGGCCAGATTAAGTCTCAGCAACTATCTAAGTGACCCGATGTTGTTGACATGGGTGCGAAGATTGAAGATATCTGTCGGTATTGCGCAAGCATTGAGCTACATTCATTATGATGAGTCACGCGATTTCAGCGTAATACACCGGTACGTATGCAGAAACACAGTTCTATTAAATGATGAATGGGAACCCAAGTTATCTTGTTTTGAATGTTCCATGAAGATTGAAGCATCTAAAAGGCACCATTCATTTCATACTAATAGACTTGGGTATGTGAAAGGGTATGGAGACCCAACATATTTAGAGGCTAAAAGTGTGAGCCACAAGTCAGATATTTACTCTTTTGGGATAGTATTATTTGAACTATTGTGTGGTAGGGAATCAATAATTGACGAGCAAGATAATAAGTATTTCGCTTCGGTGGCCATTTTTCATTATAAAAAGAAAATACTAGATGAGATGATTGATCCAGTTCTATGGAACCAAATAGATCCGCAATCATTCAAAGTTTTCGCAAAGACAGCATATGACTGCTTGAATGAAGATAGATCTCAACGCCCGGATATAAGTGAGGTTGTCACAAGACTTGAGAGCGCATTGAAACTTCAAATGGAATGTCAAAATGATGTAAGACAGTTTTTTCTCTTTCATCTTTCTATTATAATAGCTAATCTCTATTTATTGATAATATTAATATTAACACGAGCAAAATTGTTTACTTATTACTCTATATTTATGATAATAAAGGAGCAGTCAAAAGTTGCGGAAAAAGTTGAAGATACATCATCCAATCATGACAAGGTAACTATTATTATTGTTGCAAGTCATTGGAATTTTAGAAACGTGACCTCTATATATTCGTGTGTTATTTTTGGAATACTTGGTAATGTTATCTTGTTTGGTACATATAGGGATCATTGACCTCCATATCTACACGCGTTAAGTCCCATGTCAGCAAAAAGACAAAGTCTTTCCTCCAAGATCTTTCTCACTTAAAACTCAGATGGGAAGATATAGTATCAGCAACCAACAATTTTTCTCAACAAAATATCATCACAGAATTTAGGCAAGGAACGATTTACAAAGGTCATCTCTTACATTCCAAACAATTCATCGATATTATTGTAAAGAGGTTCTATACGGATTGTATAAAAGATGAGAGCAAAAAGATTTGGACGGAGATTTCGATGCTTTCTAGTCTCAAACAAAAAAATCTAGTGTCTCTAATTGGGTTTTATGAGGACGAAATAAATAAGATTATAATATACAAGAAGGAGGCCAACGAAAGTCTCGCAAAATATCTAAGTGACCAGACCATCACATGGATGCAAAGGTTGAAGATATGTGTTGGTGTTTCGAATGCATTGAGTTACATCCATTATGATCCTCGACGAGATTTTAGTGTCATACATTGCAACATCATGAGCTCGAAAATCTTACTAGATGACAAATGGGAACCCAAGTTATCTGGTTTTGAACTTTCGTTGAAAAATACAGTAGCTCGGAGGCACCGTCTTCTTCTTACTCGTGATATTGTTAAGAATGTATACCTGGACCCAAAATATAATAAGACTGGTGGTGTGACCCACAAGTCAGATGTGTATTCGTTCGGTGTTGTGTTATTCGAAGTCTTGTGTGGACAGAGTGCCGTTCTTCCAGATGAAGAGTTTGGAGAGGGACTATTAAGTAGATTGGGCAAAACTATGGGCAAAACTAATTTGGGTGATATGATCAATCCACGTTTACGGACACAGATGGACCCAAAATCATTAGAGATATTCTTAGAAACAACATATTGCTGCCTAAAAGAGGAAAGAGCAGATCGCCCATATATAGATCAAGTTGTCAAAAGACTTGAGAAAGCGTTTGATCTTCAATGGAAACACGAAAATCCAGTAAGAACATTAACTTGTTTATCAATTTTATGTAACAATAACTGTTATATTATCAACTCATTTCTTATTCTCTTGCAAATATTATTATAGGTTGTTTCGAGGAATGTAGTTGACGGTACATCATCCAATCACTTGAAGGTAATTAAACTCTTTAAACTTTTATTAACGTTTTATTCTTAAGTACCAAACAATTATGGCTTTAAACGTACGTGCTTTTGGTTTTACATTATATTGAAACAATAAATATTACATAAAACCAACTTTTATTATTTTATTTATTTTTTAATTAATGTGGTGAATATGAAAGTATTAAATAATTTTCTTTTATTAAGTGTATTTTGACAAAAATAGCAATTTGTAAGCGCTAGCATTTAAAAGTAGCTCTAAGCAACATCATTTAACACCAGTTGTTTTGTTTCGTATTTAGTAAGATAATTGAGTAATTTTAATGTGTGAAATGTATCAGAAGTAACGTTATAATTCTAAATCTTGTTTAGTATCATTGAAATAAGAGAAATGCTAGAACCCCACACATACACAAAAAAAAGTTACGAATGAAGAGATTCTTTGAGTAGTCCAAGTGTCATGCCACATAATTATGTGGATGCGTTTTCTAAATCCTGTATGTTTCTAGCAAACCTCTTAAAATAAATAGGGTAAGAATTTTAATGCTTGTTTTAAATCATGTTGCCGAACAAGCGTTCTATCAAAAACGCTAACTGATACTAAGGGTATGTGTGGTAAAACTAGTTGTAGGCCGATGACTGTAAGTTAATAATAGGTAAATATACTAAGTGTTTGGTAAGTTAGTTGTGGTTGTAACTATAAAATGTAAAATGACACTAAAATACATTTACATGATTAGAAACGACTAAAAACTTGAATAATAAAAATCAATTTATGGATAATTAATTTAATGTTATTAAAAAGTATCTCTTAACAATCATCGACGCCGTACATCAATATGTAGCGCAATATCATTAATGAATCAATTGTCTCAATAGATGTTTCTTCGAAGAAAATTTGGGTGTTTGTTTTATGCCTCGAACATCATGAATTTGTCAATTGAGATAAAATTTGGATGTTGCTCAAATTATATGTAATAGAAGATGTTTCAAGTTTTATTTTGCAATATTAAATTGTAGTAAAAAACAAAACGAGACCGCTATTAAGTTAGCAATATGTTAAAACCACATTCTCCACAGTAGATTGTCATACAACTGTCAAGTATGCATACATCGTGACTTCATAAGTTGCGTTCGTATATCCATGTTAATAATAGTATTTTCATCGTACCGACAATATTTAATCTTTTTCTTAATCGTCACACATAAATTATAGTGTAATCAACTAACATAATTATTGTTAGAATATAACACATCTGATATAACATAAGTCATCTACTAATTTTAACTACTTATAATGCACAAAGCTTTTTTGAACATTAACTACTTATAATATTTTTTTTCTTAAAGGTAAATTATTATTAAGAAAAGGAGCCAAAAAAGGCAAGAACAAAAACAAGCACAAAGCATAAAAAAGCTGTTAGGACACTTCCCTAACTAGCTATGCAATGGCTAGGAGCCAAATGGCCAAGGATGATAACCAAGTACAATACATAACTACTTATATAATTGAAAATCAAGGAATACAACTTTTCATATAATGTGTAAAATCAATCGATGCATCAACACATATATCAATTAAGTTATCAACACCACAATTAATGATCCCTAAACAAGCATGTATTTTATACGCTTTGTTTAGAAGTGTTTTAAATATGGGCTGGATGTTTGAATTAAAAGCTTAAAGCTACCCAAACAAAGTTTTTTTATTTGAAGGTGACTAAAAAAAAGAAGGGAAAAAAAAAGAAAAAAATAAAAAAAAAGAAACAAACCTTGAAGCTTTAAAAAAGCTTTAAAAGACCTCTTTCCAACCGGCCCTAAATGTTCCAAAGTGAACCGCGCCAAATATACCCTAACTTCGGTAGTGGGTTCATGTTGGAAGCATCAAGGACATTTTTACAGTTAACTTTCAAGCGGAAATTATAATATACAAAATAAAAATACTTAAAAGTTGGTTTGACTATTCTTTTTTAAATTTGATACACTCCGGCCAACTTTATTTTTTCTTTCCTTTTTTATATTTTTGTTCTTTCACATAACCACAAATAAAAATGTCATCCTTTTATGACTTTTTTCTAAGAACCTAGAAAAAATTATAAAAGGCACCCAAGAAGGTAAACTGACAACTAGGATGTAAATGAATCGGACGAACACGAACATAGTCATGTTCATGTTCGTTCTTTTTGTTTTATCCAGAAAATAAAAATAAAAATAAAATAAAAAATCTTGTAGCTATAAAAAAGCTTTAAAAGACCTCTTTCCAACTAGTCCTAAATGTTCCAAAGTGATCCGCCCAAATATACCCTAACTTCAGTAGTGGGTTCATGTTGGAAACATCAAGGACATTTTTACAGTGAACTTTTAAACAGAAATTATAATATACAAAATAACAATACTTAAAAGTCACCATAGTCATTATAGTAAATTAGTTGAATAGGCAATCAAATTAGGAGCGAGATACAAATTGTTTAATTGAAGGACTCAAAATGATCACATCCAAAAGTTGGTTTGACTATTCTTTTCTAAATTTGATACACTCGGCCAACTTTATTTTTTATTTCCTTTTTATATTTTTGTTCTTTCACACAACCACAAATAAAATGTCATCCTTTTATGACTTTTTTCTAAAAACCTAGAAAAATTATACAAGGCGGCCAAGAAGGTAAACTGACAACTAGGCTGAAAATAAATCGGACGAACACGAACACGAACAGAGTCATGTTCATGTTTGTTCTTTTTGTTTTAATCAGAAAAATGAACGGACATGAACGCTAGACGAATTTTGTTATTCATTCATTAAATGAGGTTTTTCATGTTTGTTTATGTTCGTTCAAGAGATTAAGCGAATGTAAATGAATGAACATAAATGAGCATATTAAGACAAACAAAATTTTTACAAAATATTGTGTTTTAAGTGTATATTTGTTTGAGTATGCCGATTTTTAAAGTATATAACAAATATATATATATATGATATACAACCATAAACACATAAACGAACGTATAATAGGATGATCATGAACATAAGTGAACGAACGAGAATTTTGTTCATTTCGTTTATTTAAATAAACATATATAAAATCTTGTTTACATTCGTGAATTTAATAAATAAACACACGTAAATGAACGTTAGTGTTCATTTATAGCACTACTAAGAACATCAACATACAAACCTCTAAAAGAGAGGAATAAAAAGTAGTAAATGACAAAAACTAAGATTTTTTCATTTAATAGAGGAATAGAGGGCAAATAAACACTTATAACGAACGGCCTAACAAAATCGAAACCAACCTAAATTAGGGTAAAGGATGGGGTAAACATCTAATTGGATTCAATACCCAACAAATGGAGAATGGTTTGATTTAAAATATAACTCTTCCTCCCCTTAGTCACAATAAAAAACTAAAAACATAATTGATACATTTGTGGAACCTCTACCGAAAGTGGTACTCGGTACCAAACTATGTCTAACTCATTCATTATTTGAAGCATGGGAATATGCATTCTCAATAATTTTTCGTTTTCAACCTTGTCACACGTCTTGATTCTTTTATTAGATGTATATATTTGGGCATTAGTTTTAGGGATTATATTCATTTTACGAGAAAATGTCATTTAATAGTAATTAAGTTTTTTGAATGTTTCAATTATGTCACTCATCAATTACAAAAACAATCATAAGTTTTGTCTCATTATTGTGAAAGTATTCAAAAGTGTTACGTTTAGGAGTAATTAAACATGCATTATTTTGTTGTACTATAGTTTTAAACACCTAACGTAACAATAACTTCTCACAACCAACTCAATTTATAACCAACTTTTTTTATCTGAAAAGAAAAATAAGTCACAAGATAGTAACAAAGTTTTAAAATTGTTCTATTAAAGTCACTAGTATTCAAAATTTTCACAACAATAAAACATTATTGAAAATTTGAATGATTTTTATAATTAAGAGAAAGTTTTAGTTATTAGATTGGAAACAAACTGAAAGTTAGTTACTACTTGATTTGATGATTTTCATCCTCATTTTCTTATTAATCAACTTATATTGTTATTGAATGTTCTCATCTATCTATAAATACTAAAAACACACTTTTTAGAAGCATAAATGATTAAGATTTTCATAACATAACTAAGCAACTTCTTTTGACAATCACATCTAAGTTATGAAAGTATATTTTGAGACTTTCACAATCAATAAATATCATTTATGATTTTTTGAATTAGTTCTTAATATCAGTACTAGGATCTGCACGTAGAAAAAAGTCGTGAACACACCCAATGCTTGCTTTCTGAATATTCCCGCCTACTAAATGAGAAAGAAGTGAGGATTAAAATTACATGGTAAATTGTTTTCTGATTATTAATCTACAAATGAGAGCCCTGATTTTAATAAAGTGAATCCATCAACTTTGATTTTACATTTACTTGAAGTTTATTTATTTTTTCACTATCACTTATTCCATCTAATTATATACGACTTTTAGACCCTTGACTATAAAGGCCTTAATTTGGTATATAAAAATGCCAAAACAAATATCATATTGGAATGCCCGTACTAGACTAGATTTTTTTTCCTTTTTATATATAACAAGACATGATCCAAACCTTCCGTTACTTCTCTAGTATACTTTTGAAATTCTAATTAGATTCAGACTCTGGAAGTATTTTTATGTTAAAATAGACACAAAGATATTTCCGAGGATATGTGGCACGACCTCCAACAAGCCACGGATTATTTTATACAAGATTCGAAAAATGACTAAAATCTGTAACTGATCACAGCAGCGGCTAAAATCCTCACAGCCGCAGCTGGAGGCCTCAGAAGACCTCCATAACTCTTCCCAACCGCGGCTGGAAGCCTCACAGCTGTGGCTAAGACCTACAAGCTTGCACTTACACTTTCCTTTTGACCCATTTTTCCGGAAAACATATTAACCCTTATCATAATGACATGAAATTCCATAGAATTACTACATATACATTAATAAACATATCTGAAGTTTTACAAGCTTCGAACATAAGCGGAAACGTGTTTTCGAAGTTGTGCCAAACGCTCCTCTAAATATCCATTAAAACATTCCAAGAAAACCATATCTCATTAGAATTTAAATATCTGTTACCAATAATACATGTTTATGTTTTCCAGATTAGTAGTTACTATAAATCTTATATTTTCGTCAATTTTCTTTGAAAAACGTAGCTATTCGACGGGTCATTTAGCTACTATTTTATAAATCTCTAGTAAATTTTTTTCCTCTTTCTCTTTCTTTTTGTAACTTCACCCCAATCCTTACTAGCATTAATGTGGTGGAGGATAACTTCATAATGTTGCAGGGAAAGAACTTGGAACACTTAAAGATTCAACTAAATGATATAATCGAGGCTACCAACAATTTTGACGAAGCATATTGCATCGGTTCAGGTGGATTCGGTAAAGTGTACAAAGCAGATCTTGAACATTTTGATAGCAATAATTCCTCGTCGATAGAAGGTGTGAATAAATGCAATTTACCAAGGAAACGAAGCACGGTAGCCATAAAGCGCATTCACAATCAAGAAGGAGAACAAGGGTTCATTGCAGAAATTGAAACTCTAACTACTTGTAAACATGATAACATAATCTCCCTTCTTGGCTTTTGTTATGAAGCTAACGGCGCAATGATCGTTGTGTATGAGCATGCTTCCAAAGGAAGTCTCGAAGACTATTTGGGAAGCAATGCTAAAATGACTAATCTTACTTGGGTGCAACGTATAAAGATTTGTCTTGATATTGCGCACGGCTTGAATTACATTCACACCAACATGGATCACGACAAACAAAAGATAATACACCGTGACATCAAGAGTGCGAATATTCTACTGGACGATAATTGGAAGGCGAAGATTGCAGATTTTGGGCTCTCCAAATTCCACCCTGCAGATCAAGAGGCCAGTACTCTCAATATCAATACGATTGCAGGTACGGATATGTATTTGGATCCAGAATATCAAGGGTATGGAAGATTAAATAAAAAATCAGACATTTACTCTTTTGGAGTGGTATTATTTGAGATCTTGACCGGGAAGTTGGCCTATGATCGTATTTTCACTGACATTGATGGGAAGGGGATTGCACCCATTGCACGACATCATTTTGAGAAGGGAACACTAATGGAAATTGTTGATCATAAGATAAAGGAAGAAACTGATGAACATGTCTTTTCTCTTACCAAAGGACCCAATAAAGAGTCTTTTGATGTATTTTCAAAAATCGCTTTTCGGTGTCTGGCGAAAACTCAAGCTGAACGTCCATCAATAGATGTTGTTATCAACGAACTCAAAAAAGTATTAAACTTTCAGGTAAGTAATGGGTTTAAAATATAATTTTATAATTTCCTCATTTATTCTTTTTATCATAGCATATATGTGACATTTCATACATTATACTATAAAGGAGTTTCAGATGCCAAATTGTTCAGTTATATTTACTTATCAAATCGACTGACTGTCCGATGATTCGCAGGAGAACCACAAGGACAGCCTCAAACTGTCACTTCAAGACATAAAGTTGGCCACAAAAACTTTTAATCAAGACAATATTATTGGATGTGGAGATTTTGGGAATGTGTACAAGGGTCACACTCATGGGCATAACTTCATTGCTGCAAAGCGGTTGGGTAGGAAATCTGCTGAAGGAGAAGCTGAATTTATGACAGAGCTTGAAATCCTTATGGAGTATAAACATGAAAATGTAATTGGTCTTGTAGGCTACTGTGATGAAGAGGATGAGAAAATAATTGTTTATGATTATGCATCCAGAGGAAGTCTTGATAAGTACTTGAGCGATGATAGTCTTACGTGGGTGATGCGGCTTAAAATATGCATCGATATTGCAATCGGGTTGGAGTTTCTTCATGGAACTATTTCAAGTCCAGAAATGGTAATTCATAGGGACATCAGCAGCAGCAACGTTCTACTGTTTGATGATTGGAAAGCAAAAATTAGTGATTTTGGGCTTTCCTTGGTATGTCCAACAAATCAGGATGTAGACTATGCCATCGACAATGTAACAGGCACAATTGGCTATCGTGACCCACTATACTCGAAAACAGGCTTCTTAACCAAAGAGTCTGATATATTCTCATTGGGTGCGGTCTTATTTGACATATTGTGTGGGAAACTATCATCTGTAAAACTAGATGACGAGTACCTCTATTTACCCTTTTTGGCTAAACAACACTTTCATTTAGAAAAACTTGATGAGTTAGTGTTTGAGGGTATCAAAGAACAAATTGTGCCACAGTCATATACTACATTTACAAGGATTGCCCTTCAATGCTTACATCACAGGAGGGAAAGACGGCCAACGGCAGGTGAAGTGATAATACAACTTAAGAAAGCACTGGAATTCCAAGTAAGTTTTTATAATTATTTCAAATTATGCTACCATTTGTTTCATATAAAATTCTAAAAAAACATATTTCTTGATAAGACAGTCTTTTTTTTATCACTCAAAACAAAAAATAAATAAAGTGTCAAAATGAAGAAGACAACAAGTTTACATGATCAATAAAAAAATGTGTTGTCCATGTTTAGTAGAAGGTCTTTAGTAGTTTCTCTAACGGTAGAAATGTGATTGTATGAAATAATCCAGATGTCAGAATGCCCTGACGATTATTATACCATAAAGAAAGAGGATCTTTACAACATATTCTCAGCAGGAGTCCTCCTTCAACAAGACAAAGTGGTAAGCAGTTCGTTAATATATCAAAGTTATTTTGTGTTTCCAGTGTCTTATGCATCTTTTACTTATTGATGGACAGCTTAAAAATCATACTTGCATTACACATGGTATAAATCGAGTCTGAATTAATTTATGTCGTATAACAGGTGCTGTCATTCGATGGTAATCGGGAAAGAAATAAAATGGTATCAGCTACAACATTTTCATGCATAAACAGTTGTCCACTGAAGTGGCAATCTCTTCCAGAATCAAGGTTCTTCTCTCTTTCTCTCTACCCCTGTTAGTACACAAGTGATAAGTCAATATATGCATTGTTGTTGGACTGTGTATATATCTTTCTTTTTCTAATGTTTATAGAGAAAAAAACAGTTATTGAATTCAAAAGTATAAGTGTGTGATAGGGGGAGTAAGCTGAGACTGATAAACACATCATGAACATCTATTTATAATATGTGCAGGTTTGATACAGTAGTGGAGATGTCAGATATTTCCAACTTAAACATCAACATCAAGACAAATGCTCAATTTTTATCTCCAGATGTTGTTTACGGAGTCTATTTAGTCTTCAAATTTTGCGATTCAAGAAACTTTTCAAGTAGACCGGTGTATGTTAACCTTAAGTATAGGAAGGGGACCGAAAGTCAGCATGCATATTTTGCAACATGGAGAGACAAGGAGTGGATGATGATTGAGTTGGACCGATACTCGAACCAGAAAGAGGATGTCGTGTTTGAGTTTCTACTAGAGAGCTTTTCAACCTACCAGTATGGAGATGGTGCGATTTATGTTGAAGGCATTGAATTTCGAGCCATTGAGAAGGTAACTTCGAATATATTCCTTTGTTGTGTTCTAAATTATTGTTTATAACATAGAGTAAACTGGAAAAACTGTCCTTATGGTTTGTTCAACAAACGAGCGCAATCACTATAACTCCGAAAGTGCAGGCGCAGTTTGTTTGTGGGAACTTTCAGTCATTTGGGTAAAAAGAGGTTAAATATGGGTATGTCAGTCGTTCCACTTTGGTCAGGGACGAAAATTGAATCGAAAGTTCCCCACATGAACTATTCCTGCACTTTTGATGTTATTGGGATTGCACCTGGGCAAACCACGTGGACGGTTTTTGCAATTTACTCTATAATTTATAAAGCAGGTGAATTTATGGAAAAAAGTACATATTCTAAGTTACATGCTTATACATGATTTCTATACAGGTGAAACTTGAAGATGTTGGAAAGTTGGAGGAAGCCCCACAAGTCTTGAAATCAAACTTCAGCGTGGATCAACTGCAACAGTTGCCAACCAAGTTTAAAGATATATTTAAGAAGTACACAAACTCTAAGGACATGTTCTGGTTCGGCAAAGTAAACGGGAAGAAACTTCTCATGCTTTCTGCAAAGGCAACTATATTCAAATTTTCTGACGCGAATCTCTATAGTTCAAGAAGATCAATTCACTGCAGGTTTGATTTTCTGAACAAACTTTAAAACACTATTAATTAACGGCTAAAGCTAACCTAAATGTGCATTATCAAATAAAATATTAAAGATTTTGTGAATAGATGGTTGAAAAGCTTTACCATATGGATTTAGTTTTCTGTTTCTCAAAATGAATTTTTTAAGACATATGTAATCATATTATATATGTCGCCATGCAGATTTCCGGAGGTGTGTGAGCTTTTACCACAACAAGTATTCCATATCAAATGCACAATTGAAAGTCAAATGTTATCAACCGATACAGAGTACATGTGTTACATTGTGTTTAAGATTTCAAAAAATTGCCAGGGGCTGCATTATCCGGTGAAAGTAAAAGATTTGATCCACCAAGAAAATAACAAGGCTGAATTTTTCTATTTTATTACCCCAAGCCAATTGAATATAAATGATTTTACTCGGGTTCCAAAACAAAGAGAAGATGGATGGATGGAGATTCAACTGTTGAAATTTAACTCAACTCGTGACCTTGAGAATGACTCTTTTCCGATTAATATGAGATTTACAAGTCATGAAGGACTTTTGTCTGGCCTCATTGTATGTGGCCTCGAGTTTTGGCCACTGTAAAAGGACATCTGTGGTATCTAGCTAGTATTTTTATGATTTTACTTCGTGTATAAAAAAAAGGTTCTTATTGTTGCACCTAGACAAGAGTAAGAATTCTGTGTGAAGATTTATCTTATGCATGTTTTATGTGAAAAGCAAATTGGCTTCTTTTTGACATACATTTACAAGGATTGTGTTGGACTCATACTTCCAGCTTTCAAACAGCTACCCTAGTTGCTCTACAGGTGCAAAATTATTAGTCGATATTAGCATGTATTAGCATATGTAAATGTTTTGTATTATTTTAGCTTAAGGCCCACTCATGTTTATGGCCTAAGCCGATCATTAGTTAGTCTAGAATAATCCATTGAAAGGCAAGGAAATTTATTTTGAGTAAGATAGTTTGAAAAAGTTTATGTTTTGGTAAGAATGATTCATAGGGAAACACCAGGTATTCTTTGTGTCACACTAAGCTAACAACAAACTATGTTAACATCAGTTAAATCACTCTTAGTGTTTCAGACGTTAATGAAATTACCAATCATAGAATCAGGTTGTACTATTCCGATTGTCTTGTGGGCAAAAATTGATGTCTCAAAGATATTCATGGTTTCTTTCATTAAAACGGTTTCATCTAATCAACTTGCCATTTTAACAGTAATTTCATCTGATATTTTGTTAAATCTGGGCTGTAGTTTTGTAAAACTAGATTCTTGGATCACAATCTAAGAACTTCAGTAAGACTTCTGACAAGTTTATATCTTATGGTTACGTTATAAGATCTCAAGGGTCAATGGATTTGAACACCGGAATCATTTATATGTTGTTGAATTAAATCTGACCCGTCTTCATCGAGAGAAGAAAGATGCAAATCCTGTAACTTGAACAAAAACAGTCAACCTACCAAATAGAGTGATTAACATTTCTAAAGGGTAGACAATTGACTCATTTATTCGGGTTAGGTTTTATCTCTAACTCAAACGAGTGGAATCAAGAAGATTAACTACTAAGACAATAGAAAAAAAGTTGCAAGTGTAATATCAACACACTGCAATTCAAAACTTTGTCACAAAAAGTGTTCCGCGCCTACCCCAACCAAACTCTCAGCATGTGCCATAAAGGTGTACACTATGACCTTAAACCTTTTCTACTCATTACAAAACACGCACCATCCACCCATATTGCCACCTCTAATCGTTGCACAACCATTATCATCCTTTGGACTCGGGCAAGGACAACTTAACGTTCGAGCTACCATTGATTAACTTGGTAGTTACCGATAGCGTATACGACCTTCAGCCCGGCAGGCTAAGGCCCATACACCGTAAACTCGGCCCATACATAAGCACAACAAGGCACCGAAATACTTCCCAAACTAGCAACGCCGAGACAAAGCGTGCCTCGCAAATGTGTCTAGACGAACAACACGCCTAGCAATCTCGCCAAGGCCTTTGGGATGAGCATTGCGTGCTCTCCTCACTCCTTCTCTCGATGATCACCACGTGGACCATAAGATTGCCTTTATGGGTTCCTCACAACCCTAAAGGACCTCCTATAAATACTTGGTCATTCCCTCGAAATGACCCAAGCTAACCCCAAGCAATTCACGCCATGCCAGAAAACTCCACATCCAAGTCGATTATCCTCTCGGATAATTGACGCACACCAACTGAGTCGACTCGTGAGCGTTACCCCAACTCGTGACTCCGGTCACACTTTGGGTCCTTACCGAACGCGGGAAACAAAACGATCGACCAGACCAAACCCTCATACGTACTATACGAATTTACATAAACATGGCGCCATCCGTGTTATACGAAATTAATAGCCGCAATTTTCTCCTCTTTCCGATTAACCGGAAAAAGTCATAGTTGTGAAATTATGGTAAGGTAGTGGATCAATTGAAAAGTGGAATAATTTAAAAAGTGTAGAAAGCCACTCATCATCTGACAAGTGTCCACCATCTATTTTATTTAAAAAATCCGCCTAGGGGTAAAATCGTAAAATTACACATTTTTTTCCTTTTCCACCCCAAATTTCAAACGCAAATAACTTTCAAACGACAAACTTTTACAAAAACCGATTTCACCATAATTTTTAAAATTCGATTCTCTTTAATTTGGTATAAATCTTGATAAATATTTCGAACTTTTTTTTTACATATCAAATGGTTCTTGATTTTCTTGATTTTTTTTGGCATTTTCGGCCCTATTTTTTACGCTCATAAATATCGAATCTTGAAAAACTTAAAACATGAAAGTTATAGATTTTGTTCACTCTTACCCAGAAATTTAAATCACTCAAATTCGATGTCATATGGGTAAGATATAACACGTTAAAGATGGTGTTTTACTCATATTTGTTGCATACAAGGTATTTGATGAAATGTCTAGCTTAGATTTTTAGTGTTAAAGTTGAGCTAAATGCACTAATTTTTGTCCCACAACACATCATTAATCATTTTATTAATGTAAGATTCAAAAAGTGATGTTTTTAATAGTTAATGGTTTTAACTATTAAAACTGATGAACCAAAGTGATGAACTGATGAACCAAATCAAACTGTTAAAAAAAGCATAAAAGCAAAACTGATGAACCTAACTAAACTGATGAACCAAACTAATAACTGATAAACTAAACCAAAACTGAAACTATGATTGATGAACCTAACTAAACTGATGAACCAAACCAAAACTGAAACTATGATTGATGAACCAAACCAAACTGATGAACCAAACCAAAAAATGATGAACCAAAACCAAACCGATGAACCAAACCAAAATCAAACTATGATTCATGGACCAAGAGAACCAAACTGATGAACCAAACCAAAAACTGATGAACCAAACTAAAATCAAACTGTGATTGATGAACCAGAATAAACTGATGAACAAAACAAAACAAACACCTAACATGTTAAGCTGAAACTATGATTGATGAACCAAAATAAACTGATGAACTATGTTTGATTTGGTTCATCAGTTCATCAGTTTGGTTTGGTTCATCAGTTTGGTTTGGTTCATCAGTTTTGATTTGATTCATCAGTTCATCAGATTGATGAACCAAGATTAACTGATGAACAAAACGTGCATTTTTATTTTAAATTAACGACTAAAAAAACATCACTTTTTGAATCTTACATTAATAAAATGATTAATGATGCGTTGTGGTATAAAATTTAGAGCATTTAACGCAATTTTAAAACTAAAAATCTAAGCTAGACATTTTATCAAACACATTGTGTGCAACAAATATGACTAAAACGCCAATTTTAACGTGCGATATCTCACTTATTTCATATCGGATTTGAGTGATTCAAAAACTTGTGTAAAGAGTGAACTAAAATCTACAACTTTCGTGTTTTAAATTTTGCGTAAATCAACCTTTAAATTAGATAAAAGTAGGGTCGAATATGCCAAAAATTTCAAGAAAATCATAACCCACTTGAAATCTTAAAAAAAAAAGTTCCGATTTATATATCAAGATTTATACCAAAGTAAAGAGAATCGAATTTTAAAAATTATGGCGAAATCGGTTTTTCGTAAAAGTTTGTCGTTTGAAAGTTATTTGCGTTTGAAATTTGAGGTGAAATTAAAAAAAATGGTCAAATGACCAATATACCCTCTAACCGAAATATTAAATTAGAATGAGAAGAAGTAGATGGAGGACACATGACGCTACTTTATTGGCTTTCTACACTTTTTATTTTGTTCCCCTTTTCAAATGATCGCACCTCATTATGGTAAAGTGTTTCGTGTATGAAAGAATGAATATTGTTTATGGGTTAACTTTGACTTAGAAGTAGTCGTGTAATGAAAATATATATACATGTAAAGTTGAATATCAGAAAGAATAGGGATAAATATAGATGTAAAGTATAATATCCGAAGGAATAGGGAGTAAGGATAAATTAGTAATTTCATAATTTTCACTTTGAAAGTTTTTACTATTATGACATTTTACTATAGTCCATCAAAATTCTCAAATCTATCTAATTTTTCACAACATCAACATACACATACTCAAAAGAGTTTACTATCATGACAGCAAACCTACAAAGTCACACTTTATCCAGATAACTATGGATGCCGTCGTTTCTAGATTTATGAGTACTTCATTTATAAAAATAAATTTAATTTTAGTATCACAAAACTGAGAATACAATGGCTGTCAAATATAAAATTCCTTATTATGTCCGAACAAAATACTAATTCTACAATAACAAATGATGGAGAAACAAGAACTATAATCACCTCCTCCGTGCTTCCTGTGACCATTTTGCACAACACGTTACTCTCGAGCGTCTTGTTTTTGTATACAAAGTAACTAAAAATTCAGCTTTACATAATTTTATGGAATCAGCCAATAAAGCTTTTCATCAAAAGTCAAAGTCTGCAGCAGTAGAAATTGACCCATTTACTTAGAAGTTGGGCTGATTTGGGTAATACCCTATCTCCAATGGGTCAGATGGGTAAAGTTTAATATTTGACTAAATGAAAGTCATCCAAATGGGTCAACTGGGTAAAGTTTAATACGGAGTATCTGACTAAATGAAAGTTGCCCAAATGGGTCAAATGGGCCAAAAAAAGATACATACCTACAGCTATTCCCGAGATAATCAAGATTTTTCCATAATCTCCCTAAATAATTCTTTAGGTGCTGCAAAAGAAAACTAGGATAAAAAAAAAAACTCATAAGAAAAAAAGAGACGGTAAGATTTTAGGCATGATGGTAAGATTTAAAAGTTACTAGGTAACCTCAGTAAATCTCGTATTGTTCATACGCCTGTCCTATAAACTTCTCCACCCGTTAACAATTACGGCTCCACATTCTCCAGCTTCCCGAAGTAATCTTGTAATTTTTGGTGTGTACACAACATCAAATACCGGTGCATACGACTTTAAACCTTCCTGCCACCAAAAAAAAAAGAAAAGAAATAGAAACTTTATCTTATGCACAAAATTATCTCATATTACGTTTCTAAAACATATGACCCAAGAAAAGTAGATAGGAAAACATTGGATACCAATTGATGTAGTGTTTGCAAGTATCATACCGCCTTCTGGGATGTAAGTGCTTAAATCAGCAAGAGATATAGCCTCTCCACCAATTATGTCAGCAAGTTCTCTAGCACGATCTATGCAGTATCAATAAATGAAAACTTTAGTTGGTGTGTAAACTATGCATGTAAGAGGGTGTTTGGATTTCAATGTGAACACTAGTAGAATCTAACCATAGGTCCGATTGGCTATCACGATCCTTGCACCCTTCGCTTTTGCTCCATAAGCAAGTGCTTTTCCAGCACCGCCAGCACCAATAACCACAAATAGTCTACCAGCCAAGGGTGATCCAGTTGCCCCGTTTTGAACGCCTGAACCTGTAAATCTCAAACGGGTCAAATGGGTTGAAAGTCAAACGTGAAATATGATATGAAAGTACAGAAAGAAACCTCATAGATTATCCTCGATAGCGGAAATAGTGCCTACATAGTCTGTATTACAATCATATAACGTCCCATCATTTGGTCTCCTGATGGCACAATTGACCGCTCCTATTGACTGTAACATGCAATCAATAACACAATGCATAAAAAGCAGTAATTTAATAATTATCATCAGCTTCGATGCTTAAGGTTTTAGGTTTCTATGAAAATGAAACTTACCTTTGCAACTGGATCAACCTCATCACAACATTGAAGTAAAGATTCTTTGTGAGGAATGGTACAACTGCATCCGAAGATGATACATTTTACCAATCTAAATAAGCAAAAATACAGGTTTTTTCCTTAAAAAATCAACGTACTTTCACATTTGTGCCCTTTGAGTCATTGTACTTTTATATACCTTTGACTCATTATAAGATCGCTCTTTATACTATTTGGGCATTTGGTAACACAAAAACCGACTGTTAAAAACGATCAACATTATAAAAAAAATGATAGGTTTATATATGCGTGATTTAGATTGGATATATAATGTTAAATTTTACGGTTACCAAACGACCCAAATTGTACACAAAGACTTCCTTTAAAGACTTGTTTATGTACAAAAATAAAATAAAAAGTAACACTACACAAACGTAAAAGTATAGATCAAAACACAACTGAACCCCAAATCAGATGCGTAAATATCAAGAAAATTCTTTACATTATCCACCAACAAATGTACATAAACTCCATTAAATCCAACTGATTGGAAAGCTTTATTGTTTAACAAAGGTGATTTGCTATGTCCAACTGGCTTCCCGATAATACCGAATACTTTTGTGTCAGGTCCTAATTGTCTGAAATTAAACAAGTCCAAAAGATCCCTAATTGTGGGCTGCCCGGGTGCCGATACCTTTCCATGCTCAAGGGTGCCAAATGTCAGATATCCACCAAATTTCGGGCAAAGTACTCGAGACATCAGACCTTTTTCACCCATCACCATTGCTATTATTGGAACCTAAATGATTAATGAAGGTACTTCAATAACCACGTAAGCTAATAAAACCGCGAAAAAAATATATCTAATTTACAAATTTCATTACATGCATGACTTACGCCGCTTACTTGAGAATTAGCAGTAACGTGAAAGACTCGTGCTACGTCAGTTATATCTACAGCGGTTGTTGCAAACTTCACAATATCAGCTCCCGTTGACTGTATTTTGGCCACAAGGTTCCCAAGCTCTTCTATCGAAGGAGTATTTTGATAATTATGGGAAGAAGCTATGAGTTTGCACTTTGTAGGCTTGTCTCCATGGATTAAATTGTTGAATCGTCAATGGCCTGCATTTGAGTTACGAATAACAGTATAGTACGGATTTAATGTCAAGAAGGAACCTTAAGCTCAACATCGATGTAATCAGCTCCTAATTCCATTGCTAAACGAAGAGCAGCCAATCGACTATGTTCATCTCTGTCGTACTGACCACCTTCCCATGTTGGTCTGGAAAATAGCATAGAGTCAGAAACCTTTTCGGGAAAGATAAAGTCCTACAACGTCATGTAATATGGACTAGAATTAAGGGGATGTTTGGTAATCCTTATTAAAACTGCCTATGCTTTCATGAAATAAGCAATTGCTATAACAGAAGGCAATGCTGCAATAAGTGTGTAGACAGGCTTCTACAGTAACGAAACCAGATAAACAGATATCGAATTTGTGTAAGTTTTCGACAAACAGCTAATTAGGGATTTAAGACGTAAAATAATCAGCCTATAATCATATCCAAACACTTATTACTGCTGATGTATCATCAAAACGCAACAAGGAGTGTTTGGCATTACTAAGTTGAACAACTTATGCTCATAACCAGAAGACCAACTTATCCAAAATAGCTTATTTTCACTCCTAATGTTAAACTTACGATTATGAATCCACTAACAATAACCAGTTCAAACTAAACAATCTGAAACTCCTTATTGAAAAGACCTTATTTCACCCCTAAACTAAGTAGATAAGCATAGTCAGATTTATACATCTGATCAAAAAACACAATAAGCAGATAATCTGTTATAAAAACAATCCAAATTCTGAAACAATCCCATCACATGTCAGACGATTCAGTATACCAACAGAAGAAAACTGCATTCACGTCATAAGAGTTCTAACGATATCATTAGCATAAGCCCTTTTTCCTCCGAAAATACTTATCCATTAGCAAATCCCAATTTCCAAACACACCCCTAAATATTATTATACTTGCATATACTTCACATTTCATCCTAACCTTAAACTGCTAATTACAAAGAGCTTATTTACCCTAAACTAAGTAGATAATATCATTTGCTTAAAAAAAAAGGAATAAGAAGATAAGCTGTTTAGATAAGCAAAAATCCCAAACACCCCACATCACATTGTCAAACAATTCAGTATACTAACATGTCATAACATTTTCAGCTCAAAAGTCAACAATCCCAATTCCCACATCAAGCAATCAAAATGCTAATGAATCTGACATTCATATCACAAAATTTCAGATATAGAAAAACCGCACTGCAAGTACTTAATTTATAAAGGGGTTTAGGGTTTGATATCATATCTATCAATAAACCTTTCTTATTTCAAGCTATCCAGTCTAATATCGATTAAGTCAAAGACACTTCCCAATCAGCTTATTTCATATCCTATAGAAACCATCTCGGGCATCATTCACAATTATATTTTGCCAAATTAAAGGCGTCTATACATATCCTCTAGAAATGTTTTATGCATTCTAATGTATAAATAGACCACTTTCATTTGGGTTACTACGCCACACCACCCAACCCAACCTTTTAAAAGATCTTGAAGTCGCAACCCATAACAAAATCTGTCAAACGAACCAAATACCAAGCTCTAATGAACCTCTGCCTTAACATCATTAGTCCAAAACCCAAAAGCCAAGAACAAAACCTTAGCCAAACTAAAACACACAAAACAAATCCTACATCTAGACACTACCAAGATACGAAAATTCAAAGAGATCTCACAAATAGTTCAACTTTGTGTCTAATCTTTTAAAGATCTAAAACAAAACATAACATGCAATATAACACCTACCCGAGTCCATTTAAATGATCTTGAAGTTGAAATGTGATTCAGTTATGGTTGATGAAGGAGATGGCGGCTGACAAAACACCATGTGCTTTTTTAGGGGATCGGGTTATGGTTTGGACTGGGTTGTAGTGTATTGGGTTGATCCGAAAATATAGGCCATGGTTAAATGGGTTAGTGTTGGGTCATGGCTATTACTATAATACGTAGTAGTTTGTATTGGTGTATGTTAAGTAGTTTTCGGGTTAAAGACAATTTGTATATTACTGTTTTTCCTGTGTGTTTTGTAGAATGCCAATTTTTTGTTAAACATTATTTTGATAGAGTCGTATAAGCTTAAGCTTCATTTAACTCAACTTATTTTCTATTTAGCTAAATATTAAGCGACATGTTTCAATTAGATGCATCATCTTACTTACACTTCAACAATTTACACAAATATTACGCAATGAACAATTAGATATAGCCCGTGGGTATCGCACTGGTCTGAATGCCTTGTAATAATAAAAGATTATGTTTTATGAAATATAAAATGAATTAACAAAAAGCTTATAAATTTGTCCTACAATAAGACCATATATAAGTAATTATAACGTTGTTGAAGTATAAGACAAAAATACAAACTATTATAAAAAATCATGAGGAAGATCATATATACGCTACACTCCGTTTCAAAGAAGCAACACCATGCTTACCACTCTTGTGAGTTAAACTTATTCCAATCCTCCTGCATAAATTATGAAACAAATTTTTTATCGCAAACATGAGAGTTAATCTTAAGTCTATAATGTTAGCTCGGATCGGTACTTAAGTTGGTAACTATATATTAGATGAGCAAAAACCAACAATAAAATTAGAAGGATGCAAGTGACAAACTTTAAGAAGATCAAAAATCTATTTCGCGATTAAATGTTTTTCGTTAAATGTTTGGTTCTTGTAGTTTGCTAGGTATTTCATTTTTGGTCCATTTTTCAAAAAGTTTTGGATTCAGTCCAAAAGTAATACTTTCGTTCAAGGTTCTGTCCAATTTTATTAACACCATCAGTTTGACTTGTTTGACCATTAGTTTAAAGGGTATTTTTGTTTTTTTATTATATTAAATTAGAATAATAAAGTGGGACTCATGAACAATACTTCTTTTTTCCTTTTTTTTCCAATTCTTTCCTCATAACAAAAAATATATGTATATCTTTTACTTGATGAAATCTACCAATCATCAAAATAAAGTTAGACAAACCAAAAACACAATTAAAACATAACAAACAGTTTTAAACAAGTTAAATCCCAATTTTTTCATTTGAGTTTGAACCAACACAAACACAAATCAACAAACAAACTCAATCAACACATCAAAATCCTCCTGTCGCTAAACCCATAGTCTCCTGCCGCCACCCAAGTAGATGTAAAAACCCATAGTTTCTGCCACCAAACCACCACGTCTACCACCTCCAGCTACCACCGACTACTACGGAAACCCCTAACCACCATCCACACCCACCAACGTCACTGCTACCATCTTAACCTTCCACCACAACCATCACCATCAGATCCGGTTTGTGTTTATGTGTGTAAATAAAAGATGGGTAGCAAAATTTATGGTTTTATTGTGTGAAAGATTTGCTCGGTTTCTGTGTAAATATCATATGGGTTTCAAGATTATTGTTGGTGTGAGTTTTAGTATGATGAAAGTTGTTCATGTGTTTTTTTCTTCTTTAAGTTTGTGTTTAAAAACAAAAAGTCTTAGGTTTTTGTGAGTTTTATTAAAATTGATGAGTGATGGTAAGAGATGGTATGAGACAAATTCTTGATGGTGATATGAAATGAAGAAGATGAAGATGGTTTGTTAAAACAGATAAGATGGTTAATGGATTTGTGGATGAGGAAAATTTATATGTGTTAATAACAACAACAACAACAACAACAAGTCAGCAACAGCAACAGCAACAATACACCAGACCTTAAAATCATATTACAAACTCTATGCAACAGTACTAATCTTATTCCAACATACTATTGGAAAAAGCAAGGATGAGATAGTCCCATGCTGCATGACATACCAAATCCTTTACAACTTAAATGCGAGCCATAGCAAAGCAAATTCAAGTTCATTTCATTTAGTATCTTTTGAATTCCAAACTAATTATCCATTGTAAAAAAATGATAATCTACATCTACAAATAATCCATCCGTCTCAAAATATAAGTCCAGTTTGACTTTTTAAATATAACTTTGACCTGAAATGTGATTAGTATTTGGATAAAGGGTGTTATGAACAAATATTATTTTAATGAAATAAAATAGTTGTTTATGTTTATTTTTCATTTTCTTAATATTATATCCTATATTTGCATGTTTAATCCGTGAATGACTTATGTTATTCTAAATAGTTCGTTGTCGATCAATGATGTGGGAATGTCATTGAATTAAGACAAATCTGAGTTTTGGTAGAATATACTTAAAGTATATTGATGTGTGGGACATATCAGATTCACATGATATTCAATGAATTGAATATATGACATATCCCAACTTTACATGATTATACTTATGGATCTTTGTCATTAAAGTAAATCATGAAATGTTTATCCTCAGACTTGATATACCAGATAACTGTTATGAATGTAGTGCACTTGTGTGAGATAGTCTAACGCTATCCGTGAATCGGGTAGTTATAAGGGCTATTTTCAGAAGTGTTACAAACTTCATGAGTTATGTTTGTAGTCAAGAGAATTTGTTCCTTTGAATTTGTTTCAAAGTATAATACTATATTTGGGCCCCTCGTAGGGTTGACAAGATGTTTGTATGGCCATACCCAAGATCAACTGAATACGCTCGGATGATTTGGTAATCTTGTTCAATTAGATATAACGAGAAACAAAATATTAACTTATGAAATGACTTGATCCATATTCATAGTTAATGTAGTATTAGTAGCAAAAGGATAAGTAAAATGATGAATCATTAAATGGTTTTCCAGATACCATACTCGATTCTCGACCGGGGCATTGGTGCTAAGCTAGACTAAACCAATGTCATTACTATATTAAGTAATATTCAAGTAGGAGCTGAAAGGTTTATGGATATAATTTAATATGCGATGACCGATTCAACTCGAGACTTCGAGATTGCACACATTACGTTTGAGAGTTGATGTTAAAATAATTAATATATATAAACGTTATTATTATTAATTATTTGTCACGAAATAAATACTTAACGATAGTTAATATTTAACGAGTTTAGACTAACGGTCATTAAATGTAAACTAAAAGGACTAGAGATGAAATTAGTGGACAAGAAGGATCTATAATCCCTCTTGGATCCTTATGGCCGGTCGTGGGTATGGAAAAGCCCAAGGGAGGCTTAACTTGTTCTCCAAGATTGGTTACCTATAAATACAAACCCCTTGTATTCATTCATAACCTAATCTTGGTGACTTGCAAGCCTAATTTCTCTTCTTTTTTCCCTCTCCTTGTGTTTGGTCGATCGTATAAACCCCTTCCCCAAGGGTTTTGAATTTTCCAACCACAAGAATAAGTGTTTGGTTTGTTTGTGATCAAGAACCTAGCTTTTCACTTCAATTTGATATTAGTACGTGTGTACAAGAACGAAGGACAAATACATTTGTGTTTGTGGGATTTTTGGTGGTCGACTTCTTTGGGTCGAATTGTGATAAACCCTAAGTTAGGGTTTGGGTTTTTGTTCCTCGTTCACGTTATCGTGTGTGTTACTTGATTTGCTAAAAGGTACGCACATTCTTATTCGGTTAATTAATTTACATATATTATTCCTATTACTTCCGCTGCATGCTTTGATGATGTTTACTTGTTTATGTAATTGTTATGATTAGTAAAACCCAACAAGTTGCACTAATTATCTATAAAAAATTAGGTCATCAACAAGAAATATAGCGGGTTAACCCGTACATAACTTGGTCAGTCAAAACCCGTGTAAGCTGTTACACAACCCACCCATTTTTTCACTTTCTATACTATATAAATGTTTTACCATGTATCCACATCATTAATTTTAGTTCTCAGGTATGTGAAGGTTGAATCAATCCGAAATTACCAGGAGTGACGTGCTTCTAGTCACATTTTTTTATGTCTGGAGATGGAGTTGATCCGTATGTTATAGTTCGTTTTTTTGTTGGCAACTACATCCGATGTCATTAGAATTAGAAGGGAACTCAATTATCAGTTTAGAATAGTAATGTGCGTAATTCCATACATGTACACGCAGGGTTGGTAACACTATTTTTAATTTTACATAGTTTATCTTTACCATGGAGCAATACTGATGATCGGGCTTGTACAAATTACCATTTAATTTAAAACACCATTAATCACTAGTACTAGATGCTGTAATCTATCCATGGTAGATCTTATTAAACTCCTTATATATACAACTCCATTTGTTAATAATAATCTGACGATTGTCAAGCCTATAATATTTCGGGCCATAAAGAGTTTAGAAGAGACAAAAGCTCCATGTTACGATTGATCATCTTGTCTTTGAGTGGAAAATATGAGACCGATTCAACAGAGACTTTTGAGAGGAAAAAATACTAGAAAAATGTGAATTATCGATTAAAATAATAGAAGAATTATTGAATTTTGATTCTTTGTTTCGGATTAAATGATGGTCTATGGTGAATTATAAACAAAGTCTATTATACTTATAAAAAAAGGAACGAAAATGACAAAGTTAGAAATTTTCAAAAATTTATAGCTAAAATAACATGTCTATGGAAGAACTTGGTTTTCTTGTCGACTAATTCAGGAATATTATTTCAGTCTATGGGTTTGTTAGCTTGTCTTGATCTTTATAGCATACAAAGAAAAAAAGAAATTTCATCTTCATCACTGCCGGCCACTTTACGAAAGATACAAAAAGGGTTAGAATTTTTCAAAATTTTATAGCTAAAATAACATGCCTATTAAAGAACTTGGTTTTCTTGGCGATTAATTCAGGAATATTTTTTGAGTCTACAAGTTTGTTAGCTTGTCGTTATCTTTATGATATAAAAAAAGAAATTTCATCTTCATCATTTCATAAATGATAATAGAACTTTACGAAAGATACAAAAATAGATTAGCATCTAATGAACCATAATGAATATATCCTATTGATAATTGGCTAATTTTATAGTGTTTATTCGCAATTGATTATAAAGCATGTTCACAGGTTCTTGTATTTGTTCACATGTTCTTGTATTTGACTAAATAAAAAAAAACTTTTTAGCCAATGTTCTACAGTTAAGAGCACATTTAGTGATTTGTTAAATTAAAATTAGCCAAGAAAATACCACTTCATGATATTGTACTATTGTTGTTTTCAGTTTAATGTTAACGTATTATTTCCACCAATTCGAGTTAGTTTGCCAAAATGGAATCCTTAATCATTTCGTTATTATGTAGTGAATGTTACATAATTATTAGAAACTTTAACAATGGTCTTGTGACTCAGTATAGCTAGGTGTAGTGGTGACCAATATCACCACCACAACTGATTTACGCATCACATTTTCACCCAACCACCAACATCACCACCAACAAGGTTCAATAAAACAAACAACTTCACAATACTTAAACACAAATATACCTCGCAAAAACAAAATCCACACACATGCAACATCCACAACTCGGTTTATCAGCCAATGAGTTCTCCCATAAAACCTAGACGGACGCGTGGGTGAGGGTGACCATTTTAAGGTTGACGCGTCTGACATCACCAAAATCGCGTCCTTGTTACCCTATTACACTCATTCTTATATTGATGTTTCATTACATATTCAAATTATATGTTTGTTGTTTTGTTATTTTTATTCAGACTTTGAATTATTTAATAGAAGGAAGTTTCCTATATGCTAGAGATAATTTGTGTAATCTTAATGGTCAAAAAGTTAATTGTCTATTAATAATTTTACTTTATTATTAAAATAATACAAAACCGGACCTTTGTCCATTATATAAAATAACACGGAACACACACACATTCATAATTTCACATACTTTCATGTTTGATCCACATTGGTAATTACTACGTATAAGTTTTGAAATGTCCAGTTTGAAAACGATAGTACGAAGTTAATAACCAAACAAGTCCACAAACAAACTGTTTTCATGAAATAGAGAACAAAACTTTAACGATCAAGAATTTATTATAATTGTATACCGTGGTTAATACAAATTACAAAACAAAACAAAAAAGTCAGGCCGGCCTGTAACTAAATCAAATATATTAACTAGTCTATATTCTGGAGAATATCCATCTGACTTAAGGTGAGAGAAAATATGGATTGGTGTATCGCGTGCAGAAGGTTCAAAATGTGAAAATAGTTGTAACTTATCAACTCAAGTTGGCTCTTTTCTTGATCTCCCCGCACATTGCCGACGTCGCTATGATGTTATTGTTGGTCAACCACTACCTGCTGCTAGGAACTTTATAAAAGATACAAAAACAGGTAGCAAATGACACATGATTATAGAACTTGTTCACATAACGTACAAATTTCATTATTAATATATTATTTTGCTAGGTGGCCAATTTAATAACATGTCAATGAATATGTTTTATTGCAACTAATGATAATAAAACTTCTTCGCATGCTCTTTCATTCATCTAAACGAAAAGAAGACTTTTTAGCCAGCGTTCTATTGTAAATCAACTACAGATTTACAAAAAAATATAACTTCATGATTTTGTGCTCTTGTGGAGTTGTGGTTTTCAATTTATGTTATATTTCATTTCATCCAATTCTAGATATTTGTCCAAAAAGAAATCCTTGTTCATCACTAGTCATCAAAACATGGCTTGTGTTTGATAATTAATTCATGTTTTGGCAACTGATAAGGATTATCTTCACATGTAAATAAAGATGCATGTAACGTGTTTGATGAAACGTGTCACTGAAATTGTTCTAGAAATTAGAAGCCACGTGTTTTGGATTGCTTGATGAAATATGGTATTCTATCACTTTATGTATCATCTGCTCTTGAGTTTGTGTTTTGGAATGATTATTGTGTTTAAACCTTGAATAGATTTTATGTTAGTTTTGGAATTGAGGTTTGTCTGTTATATTGCTCGTTCAAGTGATTATAAATAATGAAATTTGTACGTTATGTAATTTTTTTTATTTAACATTCACTACGAAATGAT
The DNA here is from genome assembly GCA_910596185.1 of Chrysanthemum makinoi. NCBI lineage: Eukaryota > Viridiplantae > Streptophyta > Magnoliopsida > Asterales > Asteraceae > Chrysanthemum > Chrysanthemum makinoi. The sequence goes on from OU343217.1 coordinate 14,059,980, forward strand.
CAAAATGCATAAGTAAGTAGAGTATTAGATTAAATGTTTATGCATAGTACCAAAAAAATTTAGTGAATTGACCACCACTTTGATCATGAGATGCATAAGTATGTAGAGTATTCTATATTCAATAAACTAAGACCACTAGGCACTAGCAGCAGCCCTTCATGACCTGTTTAACATCTAATGATTTTTCAAGGTCAGGTTTCAATAAAAGGGACGTTTCCTATGACAAAAAGTTAATTGTCTTTACAAAAAACAGGCCTCCATCCATTAAAAATAACAAGGAATGTCTTCATATTTTCCTATTATATAAGTCTGGGTTTGTTAGCTGTCTTTATCTTTATAAATAAAAAAGGAAATTTCATTGTCATCACATCCTAAATGACAATAGAATTGTTAAAGAACTTTACACAAGATACAAAACCATTAGCATCTAATGACAGATAATATATATATATATTTCAATTGATAATTGCCAATTTTATAATATTGATCAACAAGTAATTATTAAAGTTGTTAATACGTTGTTGTAGTTGTTAGCATCTGATAATTAATATATCCTTAAATAATTGGCCAATTTTATATTACTTATCAACAATTAATTATTAAACTTGTTCCCATGTTGTATTTGTTCACATTCTCTTGTATTTGAATATGAAAACAGGACATTTAGTGGTTTGTTGAGATGAAAATTAGCGAAGAAAGGTCCCAAAAAAAAGCCAAGAAAATATTACTTAATGATCTTGTGCTCTTATGGTTTTGAGTTTATGTTGATGATATATTTCAACCAATTCCAGTTATGAATGGATGAATTCATGTTAGGTTGTATCTCTAATGTATAAATCTGGTTAAGTAAAAGAGTTCGCTTAGAACAAAACGGGTCAGAAACTTAATAAATCATTTTATATATAAAACTGGGATTATTGATGTACAAATACACTTTTCTTAATCGCAGCCACACTAATTATCTATAAAATTCTATAGTATACCATATATTTATGTCGATATTCTAAGCCTAGGAGTGAACATGCTTCTGGTCATATTTTACATCATTAATTTTAGTTCTCAGATATGGGAAGGTTAAATCAAGCCGAAATTACCGGGAGTGACGTGCTTCTGGTCACATTTTTTCTGTCTGGAGATGGAGTTGATCCGTATGTTACAGTTCGTTTTTTGTTGGCTACTACATCCAATGTAAGTAGAGTTAGAGGGAACTCAATTATCAGTTTAAAATATTTTTGTCTGTAGATCCATACATGAACATACAGGGTTGGTAACACTATTTTTAATTTTTCTTAGTTTATCTTTACCATTGAGCAATACTGATGATTGGGCTTATACAAATTACCATATAATTTTAAACACCATTAATCACTAGTACTAGATGTTGTAATGTTCCATGGAGATCTTATAAAACTACAACTCCATATGTTAATAATAATCTGACAATTGTCAAGCCTATAATGTTTTGGGCCATAAAGAGTTTAGAAGAGACAAAAGCTCCATGTTGCGATTGATCATCTTGTCGTTGAGTGGAAAATATGAGATTGATTCAATAGAGAGACGTTTGAGAGGAAAAGATACTTGAAAAATGTGAATAACTATTAAAATTTTAGAATAAATATTGAATTTAGATTCTTTGTTTCAGATTAAATGATGGTCTATGGTCAATTATAAGCAAAGTCTATTATACTTATAAAAAAAAAAACAAAAATGACAGAGTTAGAATTTTTCAAAAATTTATAGCTAAAATAACATGTCTATGAAAAAACTTGGTTTTCTTGTCGATTAATTCAGGAATATTAGTTTAGTCTATGGGTTTGTTAGGTTCTCTTTATCTTTATAGCATAAAAAAGAAATTTCATCTTCATCACTGCATAAATGATAATAGAAATGCTAGGCACTTTACGAAAAATACAAAAAGGGTTAAAATTTTTCCAAATAAAAAAATAAATAAATAAATAAATAAATCTTCACCACTTCATAAATGAAAGTAGAAATTTACGAAAGATACAAAAATAGATTAGCAACTAATGAAACATAATGAATATATTCTGTTGATAATTGGCTAATTTTATAATGTTTAATAATCAGATTATAAAACTTGTTCACATGTTGTTGTATTTGAGTAAATGAAAAGAAGACTTTTTAGCTAATGTTCTACAGCTATTAACAACACATTTAATGAGTTGTTGAAATGAAAAATATCCAAAAAATACCACTTCATGATATTGTCCTCTTGTGGTTTTCATTTTAATGTTGATGTATTATTTCCACCAGTTCGAGTTAGTTTGCCACAACGGAATCCTTAATCATTTGTTATTGTCTAATGAATGTTACATAAGTATCACAAACTTTTACAATGCTCTTGTGGCTTTCAGTTTAGCTAGGTGTAGTGGTGACCAATATCACCACCGCAACTGAGTGCCACATCACCTTTTCCCCCAACCACCAACATCACCACTACCAAGGTTCAATAAGACAAACAACTTCACAATACATAAACACAAATATACCTCACCAAAACAAAATCCACACACACACAACCTCCACAACTCTCGGTTTATCAGCCAACCGAGTTCTCCCATAAAACCTAGACCAACACGTGGGTGAGGGTTACCATTTTGAGGTTGACGCGTCTGACATCACCAAAATCGCGTCTTTGGTACCCTATACATATTCAAATTATATGTTTGTTGCCTTGTTATTTTTATTTAGACTTAAAATTATTCAACAGAAGGAATTTTCCTATATGCTAGAGATAATTTGTGTAATCTTAATGGTCAAGAAGTTAATTGTCTATTAAAAATTTGATTTCGTTATTAAAATAATGCAAAACCGGACTTTTATCCATTATATAAAATAACAAGGAACACATACACAATCACAATTTCACGTACTTTCATGTTTGATCCACATTGGTAATTCCTACTACGTATAAGTTTTGAAATGTCCTGTTCGAAACGATAGTACAAAGTTAATAACCAAACAAGTTCTCAAACAAACTATATTCATGAAATAGAGAACAAATTTTTAACTACCAAGAATTTATTATAATTCTATTGGTGTATCAGGTGCAGAAGGTTCAAAATGTGAAAATAGCTTTAACTTATCAACTCAAGTTGGGTATTTTCTTGATCTCCCGGCACATTGCCGACGTCGCTATGATATTATTGTTGATAAACCCTACCTGCTGCTAGGAACTTTATGAAATATACAAAAAAACAGGTAGCAAATGACACATGATTATAGAACTTGTTCACACAACGTACAAATTTCATTATTAATATTTTATATTGCTAGGTGGCCAATTTAATTTCAAGTCAATGAATATGTTTATTGCAACTAATGAATGATTATATTCTATTGCTAGTTGGCCAATTCCATAATAATTGATTATAAAACATCTTCACATGCTCTTGCATTCGTCTAAATGGAAAGAAGAATTTTTAGCCGGTGTTCTATTGTAATCAACTACAAATTAACTAAAAAATATAACTTCATGATTTTGTGCTCTTGTGGAGTTGTGGTTTTCAATTTATTTTATGTTTCCTTTCAACCAATTCTAAATATTTGTCCAAAAAGAAATCCTTGATCATTACTAATCATCAATACATGGCATGTAACGTGTTTGATGAAAAGTGTCACTAAAATTGTTATAAAAATTGGAAGCCACGTGTTTTGGGTCACTTGACGAAACATGTTACTCTATCACTTTATGCATTCTCTGCTCTTGAGTTGGTGTTTTGGAATGATTATCGTGTTTAAACCTCGAATAGATTTTATGTTAATTTTGGAATTGAGGTTTGTTTGTCGTTCAAGTGATTATTAACAATGAAATTTGTACATTTTCCTATTTTTTTGTTTAACAGTCACTACGAAAATTATGAAAATGCATAAGTATGTAGAGTATTAGATTAAATGTTTATGCATAGTACCAAAAAAATTTAGTGGATTGACCACCACTTCGATCATGAGATGCATAAGTATGTAGAGTATTGTATATTCAATAAACTAAGACCACTAGGCACTAGCAGCAGCCCTTCATGACCTGTTTAACATCTAATGATTTTTCAAGGTCAGGTTTCATATTGTATTATTCAAACTTTGAATCATTCAATAAAAGGGACGTTTCCTATGACAAAAAGTTAATTGTCTTTACAAAAAACAGACCTCCATCCATTAAAAATAACAAGGAATGTCTTCATATTTTCCTATTATATAAGTCTGGGTTTGTTAGAGCATCTCCAATGGGTCAAACAACTAAAAGCTTTTCACTATTACAAAAAGCCTTTGAGGATGTTTTTTTAGCATTGAATCAAAAGCTTTTTGTAAAGCTTTTTAGAAAGACTTGGTGAACTCGAAGTCTTTACTAAAAGCTTTAGTAAGAGCATCTGCAATGCAAGCTTTACCAAAGACTTTTTACTATTTAGAAAAGTTATGTGAATGACTTGATGCATTGTAAGAAACGCTTTATTAAAGGCTTTTTAAAGAATGACTTGGTGCATGTCAAGTGTTTGACAAAACTGGCACAAGCTATTTTCATTAAATAAAGGCACATTTAATTTTCATTTTACACCCCTTATTAAATGAGACTTAATATGAAAAAACTTTTGAATAGCTTTTGTGCATTGAAGAAGATTTGCAAAATAACTTTTTGAAAGGTAGAAGTTAATGCAATATTAATTGTCATTAATGAAAAAAGCCTTTAATAGGTAGAAGCATTGTAGATGCTCTAACTAAATTGGTGTAGCATTAAATGCATCCAGTCTTTAAAGACTTGATGCATTGTAGATGCTCTTAGCTGTCTTTATCTTTATAAATAAAAAAAGAAATTTCATTGTCATCACATCCTAAATGACAATAGAATTGTTAAAGACCTTTACACAAGATACAAAACCATTAGCATCTAATGACTCATAATGAATATATTTCAATTGATAATTGCCAATTTTATAATATTGATCAACAAGTAATTATTAAAGTTGTTCATAGGTTGTTGTAGTTGTTAGCATCTAATAATGAATATATTCCTTATATAATTGGCCAAATTTATATAATACTTATAAACACTTAATTATTAAACTTGTTCACATGTTGTATTTGTTCACGTGCTCTTGTATTTGAATATGAAAAGAGGGCTCTTTAGCCAATGTTCTACTGTAATTAGCCAAGAAAATATTACTTCATGATCTTGTGCTCTTATGGTTTTGAGTTTAATTATGTTGATGTTATATTTCAACCAATTCCAGTTATGAATAGATCGATTCATGTTAGGTTGTATCTCTAATGGATAAATCTGGTTAATTAAAGGAGTTTGCTTAGAACAAAGCGGGTCAGAAACTTAATACATCAAACTTAATAAATCATTTTATACGTAAAATTGGGATTATTGATGTACAAATACACTTTTCTTAATCGTAGCCACACTAGTATCTATAAAATTCTAAATTTTTTTACAAAAGAATGTTTCGGGTTGACCCGTATGAAGCCTGTTTCAGCCCTAACCCATTACACAACGCATTTTTACCTCTATAGTATACCATATATTTACGTTGATATTCTAAGCCTAGGAGTGAACATATACAGATATTACCTACGATCAGTGTTTCATGTGCAGAGGTTCAAAGTGTGAATGATGTTGGAACTTCTCAACTCATGTTGGCACTTTTCTTGATCCACACTTTCTGACTTTGCTATGATCTTATTGCTGGTCAATCACTTTTTGCTGCAAGGAACTTTACAAAAGATACAAAAACAGATTAGCGAATGACGCACATATGCAATGACTAATCAATGAAATTGATTATATACTTGTTCACATGTTCTCTTATTTGACTAAATAGAAGACTATTTAGCCAATATTCTGCTGTAACTGCAGATTAACCAAGAAATTATCACATCAAGATTTTGTGCTCTTATGGTTTTCACTTCATTTTTATTAAATCTAGTTATTTTCCCAAAAAGAAATCCTTGATGGTCAATAATCATCAATACTAGACTTGAGTTTGTTAATTAATTCATGTGTTGGTAACTGATAAGGGTTCATTATAATCAATAAACTAGCTCATAACCCGTGTTCAACACGGGCTACAAAAGAATTTTAGGGAATTTCATTTTGGAATGATTGCACATTTCGGGAAATTAAGACATCATTAGTATTTATGACATGATAAAACTTGTTACCACAATAGTCTTTAATTACACACTTTATGGTAAAAAAAAAAAAAAAAAAGGTTCAGATCACTCCAAATATTTAAACAGATAAATGAGAAAAAGACAAATCATATTTGATACTAAAATTCCTAGATTACTCGAGGGTGTATTGCTAAAACCCACGCCAAATGTTATAGTCTGAAACCACTTGTATTTGAGAAATCTTAATCAATATAAGGAGCTTGAAAAAAATAGTAGTCTAGTGTAACTAACTGAGTACAATGTCTCTTCACATAATAGAAAAGATGTTTACTTGCTAAAAACTTCAACATATTTGTGGAGAACTGAACAAACCAACTCAATACAATCCAAACAACCATATTAGCGTCTTGCCCATAAGCAACCAACCTGTTACAGGTAATACGATAATGTAACTTATATTATAGTCGTCCAAGTTTTTTTACATAATAATTCAACAACCAAAAAAATATCATTTTCGGATATCATTTAAACAAATTGGCCCTGAACCTTCTGTGTTCCTTTTAACCTATTGTACTGACTGTGACCCACTTCTTTGGTTCATAAGCCTAAAACCAGTTGATTGAGCACCAATAATAAAAACTATAATTGCTACATCAAGATTACCTATGGGAAGCATAATACTTATATTATATAACCTCGAATAAGTAATTTCTAAATCCAAAAAATATCTATGGTTTGTAAGAAATGGAATTGTGAAATAAACAAAAGATGCATGACTCTGAGATAAACAACTTAATCTCCAAGTAGTTTAACGTGACAACCTCATGGATGTTTTGAAGAGACCCATCTTACTTTGAGTTTCTACTTTAGCTTTAACTTTTAAGTTTTAACTTTGAAACCCACACAAAGAATTTATTTCCTTACACTTGTAATCAAGAACTAACCTAAAGGATACCACTATTGTAGTGAAGAACTAAGTGGCGAAACACATGGGTCGAAAATCATGAGGGTTCAAGTTAAGAGTGACTTATCTTTTGTTTACCAAATCATAAGTTCATAACCCAAAAAATTAGAATGAACTATATTCGATCTCACATACAATGAACTGGTCAATAATACATCTTCAAAAATCAAATCAATCCTAGACTTGCATAATCACTCCGATATTTAAAAGTCAAAATGATCCTGAAAAATTCGAACCTAATGTCAATATTACATCTAAATAACCAAAACATTGTATAAGTTAATTACTTAAAAGTATACTGATAATGAACAAATACGGACTAAATATGTAAAAGGAACTCGCAGGCAACGCAGTAGCCTTTATTATCCACGTTAGAAAACAAAAACGAATAGACCAGACTCATCAATCACAAATGCCTATAGTATAAGTAATCTACAATAAAACCATGTTAAAGTCTAATTACCTATTTTATCTTAACACCAAGTCACAATTTCCTTATAACTGATTACGTCAAATTTTAACTTTGTAAAGTCAATGTGAGATGGAGTATTGTAAAATTAATTGTAGTTCACAAGTGAATATGATATTACCTGATCAACAATAATGAGATTTGTATCCGGACAATTCATCAAAGAGTTGACTTAAAAACAACATCTCCATCAAAAGTTTCCTGCAGGTTCATTGACTAAAGTAAAAGTAAACATTTTTTCATACAAAAACTAACAAAAGCTACAATTTTCACAACTTTGTACCAGTTGTTCAATAAATTTTATATTACCTTGTAAGGTTGAAAAAGGAAAAGACAACACACCTCATGGATTTAGAAAAAAATCTTCAAATTATATATTATTTTTCACGACTCATCTTCTCCACTATTAACCTTAGCATGTAAGAAACAAACGAAAACAAAACAATGGCATACTTGAATTACAATCAATCGATCCAAAATTAAGATATATACCTCGAAGTTTATCCAAAATTAACATGCGTTTAAAAAAAAGTGTGAATTAAAGCGTTGATTGTGGCAACCCTGCAGGTAAAAGAAATTAGTTGCAAATTGAGATAAAAGGAGATGAGATAGATTTGAATTTCAAATTCTTGGTTAAAGAGCTCATCTCCTATTTTCAAGAAAATGACTAAAAAACTACTGCAACCCTACTTTTGTTAAGTTAGCTAGAACCGTTGGCATTTTCAAGGAGTGTAAAAAGAAAAAGAAAAGCACAAAGGGGAAAAAGCTGTATGTTAATTTGGTAGAATAATAGCAAATTGAAAAATCAAATTTATGACATCATCAAACTTTCAATTGATAACCTAATTGCATGACACCTATTCAAAGATATTGAATCATGACATCAGCACAAACTCCTTTTTAATAGTATGTATAGATAGATGTATATAACTATGCATGTAATGTGTTTGATGAAATTTGACAATTTCACTGAAATAGTGAAATGGTTCTAAAATTCGGAAACCACGTGTTTTGGACCACTTGACGAAACGTATTGCTCTGTCACTTTATGTATATGAGTAAACCTCGGATAGATTCTATGTTAATTTTGGAATTGAGGTTTGTCCGTATCAGCTTGTTCAACTTGTTAATAATGAAATTTGTAAGTTATGTTGAATTTGTGATCTAACATTCACTACTAATATGGTCATTTGGTGGCACACAATTCTAATTGCAAAAGTATGTAGAGTATTAGATTAAAGTATAAGTTACTATTATAAGGATCACCTAAAAAATAAATAAAGACAGCAGCCCTTGAAGACCTGTTTAATCATATTATAACCTGATGTTTGTTTTTTTGTTCTTTATCACATTTTCAAACGTTAAATTATTTAATAAAAGGAAGTTTCCTATATGCTGTAGACAATTTGTGTAACCTTAATACTACGTCAAAAAGTCATTAGTCTACTACAATAATAATGCAACTACCGCACTTGACAATTACTAGTAGTAGTTTATAAGTTTTCTTTTAACTAAAATATGTTTATTTAGTGGATGTTAAAAGGCATACCAATCCATCTAAATTCTCAAATCTATCAAGTGGTTCACGACACCAATGTCAACAAGTCAGATAATGAGTTGATGAAATGTTAAGTGTGGGACAAAGTTCAGTAGTAGACTAGAAGATAAAGGAGTGTACAGTAATAGTCATAGACTAGTAGGATAATAGCATACAGAGTTTGATGGTCCTGAAAAAACACACTATGGGATGTCAGACCAACACATTAGAGTAATAAAACATTAAACTTCCTGAGGGTGCAGACGAAGGGCGGAGCTATTAAGGGACCGGGAAGGGTCCCGCCCCTAGGTCTAAGCTCGTTAGTGTATTTTTTTCGTGATTTTATGTGTATTTTCGGGAAAAAAATTATTATGGGCCATCCCATTTAATGTATTTCCTGAAAAAAATTTGTTTCGGCCCTCCCATGAAAAATTTTCTAGCTCCGCGCAGACCAAATCTTCTGGTTAACCAGTCTCACGCTACAACGCGATTATATTAGTCACAAAGGTTCACAAAATGTCACACAAAAGAAATAGTAACATTTACTTGATGCCACAAAATGAAACATATACTACGTACTATGACTAGCTTATCACACCGGCCAACTGCAACCATTTGTGCCATACACACTTTTCCATCTTCATCCAACTGATTACTGAAAGTGGCTCAGTGCTACCAATCACGGACATCACCACAAGACGCTAATCCAGTGTAAGACCACGTAATCTTTCATCTGAATTGCTATTTTGTCCATAATGCCAATCACATACTGAATTCTTTTGCCACTAGGCACTAGCAGCAGCCTTTAACGACCAATTTAACATCTATGACAATTTGGTGAGAAGGTGCCATCATGTTTGTTGTTTTGTTATTTTTTCCTTTTTTTTTTTTAATTATCTTCTGGAACTTTGGATTGTTTATCTACATTTATATGTAAAATGCTTCATATTTTCAATACTAATTTTGTCGCAAGTTTTATCTTCTTGAACTTTAAACTATTTATGTACATTTATTTGTAAAATGTAATTTTTTTTTTTTTTTTTTTTTTCATGTTGCAGCCCCAAAAAATTAGATATAAGCAATCAAGAATCATGGACTATTACTCTCTCGGGTTATTTATCCACACCCTTCCAAAGGGAGAGTATCCAATCATTGGATGCATCATCGGCTTGTACGGTGTGCACCACGGGTTGTACGGTTTGACCAAAACACACTTTGTCAACTATACTTACTTTGCTGTCTCTTTTGTCTAAAACACACTTTGTCCTCCTTCATAGTTGATAGTTCATACCACATATCTCATTTATGCATATTTTTTGTTGTGTTTGAGATTATTCATATGCAATATTTAGGAAGTTTGTAATTTTTCTTTTTTCTCATGTATCATTCAGTCTTATTTGTATACAGAAAGAATACTATAAGCAACTTTCATAAATTCTTGTGAAGATGTTGATATTTGCTATTAGTAATGTTTTATTTTCAAAGAGTAAGACATATGCAAGTTGAAAACCATTTGTTTTTACTATTTCCACATAGTAAATACTACCTTTAACAAATAAAGGAAATTTGCTATACAAAAAGTCAATATAGTCTCTTTTTTTGTTTTATTAATAGAATAAAAACGAGCGGGTAAACCCGCGCGTTGCTGCGGGAACACAGGAACACCTTCTAACATGTCGAGAATCAAATTCAATCCCTAAGCTAGAGAAGTTTTTTATGTACGCTTTTTGGAATTGCATCCAAGTACAAATTGGTAAATGTATAATTTGACAACAGCAATTGCACAATTATATATTTATATCATCAATAAACTTTTTGGGTAACTATTATATTTAAACATTTAGTCACATAGAATCTGATTCAATATAATGAACCGCAACAATTCACGTAAATTTATTACAACCTCGCTCGAAACTTTAGTTCACTACCTGATGAAAAAACGAATAAGTGTACCTATTTCAATTACATGTCACCACAACTAAGAACAAAGCTAAATCAATACTCTCCCAAAAAGGAAGCAAAATTTTTATCTTTTTTTCATATAGATGTAACTCTATTCCTTTGTGTCTATAGTTCAGCAGGCATACCCTCTCTTCCAAGAAGTAATACATTTTTTCCAAATGGGGGCATCGTCACATGCATATGATTCACATACTTCACAGTTTTCCGTTAATAAAGGAGACTAATTTCCAGTTTCCTATGGCATAAAAACAAATATAAATGCAGTTTTCAAGAACCCTATGAAGGTTTGCTTGAAAGCAATAGATACATGTATAAGTTTTAGAATTTAACATTAGATATAGATAACCAAAGATGTACATGAAGTACCTACAGGAAGTCTTGGTATGCAGTAGCAACATCAACCTCATATATCCGGTCTTCACCTAATGGCCACATCTTCATTTGCTTATCACAAATGCCAGTATGATACAGAACCTGACTAATAACATAAAATGGTACCATTTAGTTGTGAAAAAATGAATTGTCGTGCAAGTCAGGTAACATTACAGAATGGGTAGCTTTATATTATGGGTCGAAACAGGAAAACATGTGAAATACATACCTTAGACGGAGCTATTAAATCTGTGTCGAAACACCCCTTATTTCTACTGTCCAAATAACATATAGAAGTTGTTAAAAGCAGTATACGAATATGTTAAATCCGCATTTGTAAGGTAAAAAAAGTAGCATATAAACTTGTAACAAAATCAACGGATATTCCGTTACACCAAACCAAGAATGACCCATTTTGACACGTAAAGAATTATGGAAGTACCTTGGTTATGGAAGTACCTTGTTTCTGGTATTGTCCCAACCACACTAAACCACCATCAAAATTTATAAACAACCATTAAACCAAAAAATATTTAATCAATTTGGATGGAGGGTTTAATGGTTATTTATATACAAAAATCAATAGTCGTCTTTATATATAGCACATATATATAAAGAAGGATGGTCGTCAAGCACATATCCTCCCATGGTTATTTATAAATAAACTTTAGCCATTTCTACTTTACCACTCATACACATGCCACGTACATTCTTTGAAAATGTCTAAATTGGCGCTTTCCTATTTATGAATGTAACCTACAACAATAACTTTCATGTGTTACAATCTCCAATTCAACTTACAACAGCTAGCGACTATGCTTGCTTCAGAAATATCTACTATTCCATGTATTCGCATAACCGAAATAGCATCTACAACAAACCATCATCGAATTGTAACTAACAATTGTTCATTCCAGTATACACAATAAATGCTAATTCACTATAGTATGAACTATATAACAATATAATATATCGCTTTATGATTAGATCTCGAACTCGATATAGAAATGTACATCCTAAAATAACTAACCTCTAGGAAACATCTGGTTTTCATGTAATCCAAAGTATTCACCTTCTTTATCACATTTCAAATTTAGTAAAATAAGAAAAATGACCTGATCACTTCTGTCATGTATATTTTTCTTGCTTTTACTTGGGGGCTAATATGGGCATATAGCTGGTATAATTGTTTACGACGATGTAATCGATTTCAATACCTTAAAGCATTTGCAAAAAAGTTAGGTATTTTGTGTTTGGCCAGCATCGGCCAATCCATTTGCAGAGACATATGACCACCTATAAAAACCAAATTGAGCAAATAATTTTAAGGCTTATTATTTAGAACTACAAATCTTTTATAGCAATATCAATTTATATACAAATATTAGAACTTATTAACAACACTGATCACTTGGCAAACTATGGAGCCTTTTAACAACACTGACATACTGGTGTTTTTCTTAGGTGTAAGAAAAACAAAACTACTTATTAGTTTATTAAAATTTTAATAAGTGGGACTTATATGACATACTGGTGTTTGGCTATAGCTATGTATTTGCTCACGTCATACTTCAATTCATCAACCTTCCTGCAATAAGTGAATATAAATTTCAATATTAACCACAATTCACAAAACTATGGTTCTATCAGGGCTGAAAAATGGTTGAGAAGACAATAGCTTACCTAATCAAACTCGAGATTTCGCACCTAATTTGTTCCATCTCTTTTGTTGGTTAGTCATCCTGCATTACAAAAATCTTCGCATTTAAGTTTGAGTGGTAACGTACATAATTAATTGATTCAAGTCAGACCTCATTGTCTCTTGTTGTTGAAGCTTTTGTATCTATGTAACTTTCTTCGGTCTCAAGCGTCTTTAGAACCTCGGGATGAAAATAGGAAAAAGTCAGACTTCGCAAATTTATCTTCCCTTTTCTGATCATGCCACGACCGTCTTTTCCCATGTTCCAGCGTCCATAGCTACACAAAGCATGTAGTTCCAACAGCCTAACCATTTAACACCGTCACCACACCTCGAGAAAAAAATAAAATAAAAAATGGCAAGAACATTAAAGAAGGCATTGCTTTTAAGAAATTCGATACAGATGCTTTTATGAAATTTGATACTAATGCTTTTTAGGAAAACGATTAATATGAGTGAAACACTAACACCTGTATCGATTGGTTTATGGAAAGAAAAGAAATCGTCAATTATAAAAGCAAACTCCATAAGTATATCTTAAGCTGTGTAGAACGTATTAGAAAATATGTCGAGAAAATGTTATTCACCTTGGACCTCAATGTTGCTTGATTCCACGTGCTGAATTTCCATATCATGAGTCGTTAGGCAATTTCCTTATTTACATTTGCAAAACTCATCTTGTCCACCTTGAAATTGAAGATCCTGCATAAATATCGATTCCAGCAGCAAGAAGTAACAGGAGCTATGCATAAACAATACCTGGGCGTAGACACGGGCATTCCAGTCCTACTGGTCAGAGACATTGCATTTAAGGAGATCCATTCGGGTTTCAACAACAATGGATTACCCTTCCAGTAAGCATACGGCTCCATATCTACCCACTTGGTCCTCCTGTTCCCTGCAGTAAGCTTTAAATTTATTCCTATAACTCCATATTGCGGTGCAATAAATGATTAGGCTCAGATTTGTAGATGGCACTCAGTTCACAGTAATATCCGAATTCCGCTACGGCTGCAAAGAAACTCGGTTGCATAGACATGTGTAGTAGCCATATGTGCTATGCCGTCCGGTCATTGCCCTGCCAAGCTGCGGTCGGATATTCAGTGACGTATTTCATCGTGGTCTGATTTGACCAATCATCACAGCCTATTCATTTCACCAACCGCTAATGCTGGTTTACAAACGTTAATTCACACTTTAGTTGTATTCCACCAAATTAAACTCATTGTAGGCAAAGATAGGCTAACAATCGAAGAAAAAGGATGGTTCCGGCATGGTTGCAATTGTAATGAGTTGCCTTGCCAACACTCGGACTATCTCAAATTAATCGAAGCTGTTCCTACTCGGCACAATCTGTCACAGTTGATTTGACCACCATCATACTGTTAAGATTTATATCAGCATCATTCACATCTCATAAAAAGTAATCGAAAACACATTAAGCAGATCACAATTTTTCTATGTAGCTTTGGCATAATTCCAAAATATAAGCAATCAAAAGTTCCTGATATGTGAAGAACTGGAAAAAAAGTATACCTCAATTGAGTTGATTTATAACCCCTTGAACCCACAAAACCCTGGAAATTTTAAAATTATCATTTCAATTACACTCCATTAAAAATTGCTTAAAAATATACCTAACAAAACCCCTAATTTTTTTTTAAAGAAACTCAAATTCCAATTAATCAAAACAAAAAAACCAAAACCCTAATTTTTCTGTATAAATTTGTATGTAAAAGACATAAAACGGGTAAATAAAAAGCTACCTGATGATTATAATACCTTGGTGATTGCATCAGCAACAAAATCATCAATTGCTACCCTCAACGACAGAACCGCCGTATCCTATTCAACTTGGACAATTATATTTGGCAACACAATACATTAGGTTGGTGTCCATTGTTTATTGTGATTTGTTGTGAGTGTTTTTGTTTCGTGTGTGTGTGTTTTTGTGAGGAAGAATGTGTGTCAAGAAAGATCCGGAAGTTTAGGGGCAACTGGTATAAACGAAATAAACCGACACACTGTATATGCCGGTGGAAATTTTTAGTAAGTGTGTGTAGAAGTTTTGAGAAGGGTGTGTGGGTGAAAAAGGAGTAGGAAGAGAGGCGGTGGAACCAGTGCACTGTTCATTGGAGTTGCTAGCAGCAACACAGGTAGCCAATCATATGTTGCCATGTAAAACTTATGCTTCTAATGACATTGTATCAACCAATAGAATGTGAGATTAGGATACTAATTACCATATAACCCACATGCTTTGCCCCACCCTCCAAACGCCTTTTAGTATATATATATATAATATGCAATGATATATAGTTACTCTCATCCACAACCACACTCCTTTTTCATTATTGAGAATACTCCTTTTTGACTATTGACTACCAGTCCACCACTAGCTACTCTTTCAGATCTCCTTCATTTCGCCCTCTTTTACTTCACTTTTTGATAAAGATAGAAACATGATGTTTTCATCTGATGACTTTGATCACCTAAAAATACCCCTTGAAAGTATCCTGATAGCCACCAACTACTTTGCTGACGGAAATGTCATCGGCACAGGTGGATTTGGAATCCGTTACAAGGGACAGCTTTTGTGGTCCGGTGAGTTGATTGATATCCGTGCTCGGAGGTTAAATAAAGACTTGGATGATGGAGAACAGCTGTTTTGGAGGGAGATTTCGATGCTGTCAAGTCTCAAGCATAAAAATGTGGTTTCTCTTGTTGGGTTTTGTGATGAGAATGATGAGAAGATCATCATTTTAAAGCATGAGACCAGGGGAAGTCTCAGCTACAAATTAAGTGACCCGATGATGTTGACATGGGTGCGAAGATTGGAGATATCTGTCGGTATTGCGCATGGATTGAGCTACATTCATTATGACGAGCCACGTGATTTCAGCGTAATACACCGGCTCATTACCAGTGGCACAGTTTTATTAAATGATGAATGGGAACCCAAGTTATCTGATTTTCAAGGGTCCATGAAGATTGAAGCATCTGAAAGGCACCATTCATTTCATACTAATGAACTTGAGTATGTGAAAGGGTTTGGAGACCCAACATATATTGAGACTAAAAGTGTGAACCATAAGTCAGATATCTACTCCTTTGGGATAGTATTATTTGAACTACTGTGTGGTAGGAGATCAGTAATAGACAGCGATAATAACAAGTATTTGGCTCCTCTGGCCATTACCCATTATAGAGAGAAAAGACTCGATGGAATAATTGATTGGGACCTGTGGAATCAAATGGACTCGCAGTCATTCGACATTTTCACCGAAACAGCATATGAGTGCTTGAATGAAGAACGATCGCAGCGCCCAAATATTGATGAGATTGTCACGAGACTTGAGAAAGCGTTGGAACTTCAACTAGAACATCAAAATGAGGTAAGACGGGTTTTTCTCTTCCATCTTTCTATAATAATAAGTACTACTATATATCTATTTGTTTGAGTGTATACACCTTCACTCTTATCAGTTTACAGTTTAGCTAGACCCTTTATAACTCCTAGTACCTTATTAGCCTTTGATCAGTTTCCAAACAGCATGTAATTGCTCTGAAAAACAGCATACAAACCTTTAAAAGTATCTAATTGCAAATCGTTGTAAAAAACAGCATACAAACATGTAATTGCTGCTTAAAAAACATGGTTGCTGTATAAAACTGTGTCGGAACAGCATATAAAAGCTGTAATTGCTGCTAAAAAACAACATACAGATATGTAATTGCTTTAAAAAAAGAGAGCATGTAATTGCTGCAAAAACTTGTTTCCAGACAGCCATGTCAAGGCTATGTCCAAACAACATATAAAAGCTGTAAAAACAGCATATAAGCCTGTCCAAACAGCCCATTTTTCTGCTGTCCAAATAGCATATATAGAAAGTGTTTAAAACACGATAAAAACCTGTCTAAACAGCTTTTAAAGCCTTTAAAAACTTGTAAAAAGCAATGTGGAACACATATAAAAGATTTAATGACAAACCCAGCCGGAATTATAGAGACGGGTAAAACCCGGCGGGTCACACCGGGTTTTGAATTCTTAAAACCGGTTTCTTTTGACCCGTTATCTAAGCCGGAACCGGTTCGACCGGTCGAACCAACCGGGTCGAACCGGGTTTCGAGTGGTATAGCAAAAGTACTTGTTGATGTGTGCAAACATTTGTGAACTATGACCACTCAACCGAGATTTTGATAGGTCGTCCTGCAAACCTTTATATGAAACTGGGGGAGTGTGTCCCTGATAGACGACTAAAATTAGAAACCAGGGGATAGCTGAGTTACAATGTAAAATCAAAATTTTAAAAGTAGTACAGTTATAAAATCTACCTGTAGTTTAGCAAGTTCATTACGATACACACAAATGTTCAAGCTGTAGATCAAAACTAATTTTCTTCAAAATTACATATAGCCACATATAAGTTGTCCATCCTCTTTTTGTTTGTGTCTTTAACCTCAAAACTTAAACTTTTAAAGACTGTAATCTTCAAGTATTTTCACATTTCAAAATTAACCACAAATATTAATAGAGTTATGATGATAAATTTGTGTGTCCATGTTTTGGTTTGTCTCTGTGGCCATTAAAAAACGAAAAACTGATAGGAAAAAAGGTCAATTAGGTCAATTAGGTCACTGGTTAAGACTTGATAGTCACCCACAGTGTATTTTTAGTGAATAAAATTTTCTGTATCCTTTTTATATATATAAAAAATTATATTATTATTTGAATAATATGGCTATAAAACATATTTGACTATCAGTTTTTCTTGGACAAAATATTTTTTCAAGTCAACCCAGCGTGACACACACTTAAGTTAATGTAAGAGATTAAACACAACATAACCTAGTAACCTCAGCCAATATAAACCGACATGTTAAAAAGACGAAAAAGGTAGCTAAATGATGGCCCATAAACAAAACATCATGAAAACAAAATAACTACGTTCTCTATATCACCCATAATAATCCTTATCATTATTGTATGCAAGCAATGGGTAACAACCTTTTGGGATTATAGCTAATCTGCTTTGAAAGTTGAAACAAATGCTACGGGTCAAATGGGTAACAACCTTCTAATTTCAGCGTTTATTCTTTTACTGTATTATATAAGCAGTTATCAGTTGACTTTTTGGGATTATTGATTTGCTTTGAAACATTACCTTGCCACTTTTCAAGGCTTTCCATATATAGTCCTTCAATTGGTCCTTGTATTATGAGTCCCCTTCTCATACGGTTTGGAAAAATCGTTTTGTGCCTGAAACAAGAATGAGTAGTATATAAGAACTAGAATGAATGCAGTAATAGCTTAATCATTGGATTTCATAAAGTCTAAAGAAAGATTACTCAAACTCAACAGATTTCCATATTTCGCTAATGGTAAAGGAAAAAAATCTAAATGAGTTCCATAGAGATCAAACTTATACAAGCTCTTGATCTTCCTCAACAGTTTTATATTCAAGTTTCTATGACTTTACGAGATAAACATAACATAAGTATATACAGTTAAATGGGATGAACAAATCTCAAAGTATGAGTTGAACATCATCAACCTGGAACATAATTATACTTTCCTTCATATTCACGTGTCTCATTGCTCTCCAATTTCATATACACTCAATTTCAGATTACCAAATACCAGCATCTTACTGCTAGTTTTTCTTTCCACAACAGGAGAGTTCTTCCCTTTCAAAATCAGCAACTTGGCTTTAAAAGTTTCCATTACAACATTTAATAATGTCTCTCCATTCCTTTCAATATCCTGAAAAATCCTCCAATTCCATTATTGTCAAATTAAGTATCCTGCAACCGCTACGAAAACATGTCACTGGAAAGAACTTCAAACATCAAATGACTAAACATCAAAGCACACGCCATAGTTTTTTTCCTTCTGAATACCACTTTGAATGCAATGAGGGAACAAACAAGACAATTCCAATCCATATTATCCCATCAAAACTGCATCAGGTAGACAAAGTATCGCCCATGTAATCCATACTTACATCATCTGATTCAGGACCAAATGCTTTAAAAAACACCTTAGGAGCAAATATTGACTACATTAACCAAGACCAAATATCAACATGAAGTCACTAACCAAAACAATGAAACTTAATAAGATCATTAACTTGATCACTTCCTAAATTTCTAACTAACATGTCTTAGACATGGTTCAGGAATTTTATCAAACACTTTGTACGCATTATTAAACTCCCTTTTTCTAACTCACATTTTAACTTAGCTATTTTTACAGATAATGAAAGAATTTGCTCACCTCAGAGTCCCCCTTGAAAATATCCTATCTGCCACAAACAACTTCGCTGAAGAAAATGTCATTCTAGAAGATGGATTTGAACAGAGATACAAGGGACAGCTCTTGTGGTCCAGCGAGCTTATTAATATCCATGCTCAGAGGTGGAATAGAGAATGGGATGGAAAAGAACAAGAGTTTTGGAAAGAGATTTCAATGCTTTCTAGTCTCGAGCATAAAAATGTAGTTTCTCTAGTTGGGTTTTGTGATGAGAATGATGAGAAAATCATCATTATCAAGCTTGAGACCAGGGGAAGTCTCAGCCAGTATCTAAGTGACCCGATGTTGTTGACATGGGTGCGACGATTAGAGATATCTGTCGGTATTGCGCAAGCATTGAGCTACATTCATTATGACGAGTCACGCGATTTCAGCGTAATACACCGGCTCATTAGCAGTGGCAGAGTTCTATTAAATGATGAATGGGAACCCAAGTTATCTGGTTTTGAATGTTCCATGAAGATCAAAGCATCTCAAAGGCACCATTCATTTCATACTAATAGACTTGAATATGTGAAAGGGTATGGAGACCCAACATATATTGAGACTAAAAGTGTGAACCACAAGTTAGATATCTACTCCTTTGGGATTGTATTGTTTGGACTCCTTTGTGGTAGGAAAGCAGTATTGGATGATCAAGATAATAAGTATTTGAGCCCAATGGCCATTTTCCATTATAAAAAGAAAATACTCGATGAAATAATTGATCCAGTTCTATGGAATCAAATGGATCCGAAATCATTCAACATTTTCGCAGAAACAGCGTATGCCTGCTTGAATGAAGAAAGATCTCTACGCCCAGATATAAGTGAGGTTGTCACAAGACTTGAGAGCGCGTTGAAACTTCAAATGGAATGTCAAAATGTTGTAAGAGGCTTTTCTCTTTCATCTTTTTTTAATAACTAATCTCTATTTATTCATAATATTAATATTAACACCAATAAAATTATTTACTTATTACTGTATTTATTTGATATTAAAGGAACATTCAATAGTTGCGGACAATGTTGAAGATACATCATCCAATCATGACAAGGTAGTTATTACTGTTGTCGCAAGTAGGGGTCTTAATTAGGTTGGGTTGGTCGGATTTGGGTCAATTCGGGTCGGGTCAAAGTCGAGTTAAGGCTACAAATAATACTCAAAGCCAGCCTTATTTGAATTCGGGTTAGTCGGGTTCGGGTCAATCTGGGTCGGGTCTATTCGGGTTTCGGTCGACCCGAATATGAGTAAAACGGTAAAAAAATTGCCTATATGTACTAATTTAATTAGACTATTTATAAAAATTATATTAATAAAAATGAAAAATCCTTATTCAAGTCAATCAGGTCTACTCGAAACCGAGTTGGTCAAACATTTCAACCCAATACCCGACCCTATTTAGTATTTGGGTTACTCGGTTTGACCCGAATAAAATTTTTTACCCAAGTAACCCGACCCGAATTGTCGGGTCGGCTTTTTTTACACCCAGTTCTCACCGAAATTTTAGAAAAGTGAACTCCATATTTGCACAATTACACGTGTCATTTTTTTGACACTTTGTAATGTTGTCTTGTTTGGTACATATAGGGATCATTGACCTCCATATCTAAACACGTTAAGTCCCATGTCAGCAAAGAGACAAAGTCTTTCCTCAAAGATCTTTCTCACTTAAAACTCGGCCTTCAAGATATAGAATCAGCAACCAACAATTTTGCGGTTGAGAACAACATCAAAAAATTTAAGCTTGGAACAATTTACAAAGGCCGTCTCTTACATTCTAAACAATTCATCGATATTATCGTAAAGTGGTTCTATAACGAATATGTAAAAGATGAGAGCAAAAAGTTTTGGACGGAAGTTTCAATGCTTTCTAGTCTCAAACATAAGAATCTAGTGTCTCTTATCGGGTTTTATGAAGATGTGACCGATAAGATTATCGTATACAAGAAGGAGGCCAACCGAAGTCTCAAAACATATCTTAGTGACCAGAACCTCACATGGATGCAAAGGTTAAAGATATGCGTTGGTGTTGCGAAGACATTGAGTTACATCCATTATGATCCTGGACGAGATTTTAGTGTCATACACTGCACCATCATGAGCTCGAGTATTTTACTAGATGACAAATGGAAACCCAAGTTATCTGGTTTTGAACTTTCGTTGAAAAATACAGTAGCTCGAAGGCACCGTCTGATTCTTACTCGTGATATTGTTAAGAATGTATACACAGACCCAAAATATGAAAAGACTGGTGGTGTGACCCACAAGTCAGACGTGTATTCATTCGGTGTTGTGTTATTCGAAGTCTTGTGTGGACGGAGTGCAGTTCTTCCAGATGAAGAGTTGGGAGAGGGGTTATTAAGTCAACTGGCCAACTCTCATTTGGATGGTATGATTGATGAGCATTTACGAAATCAGATGGACCAAGAAGCATTAAAAATCTTCTCAGAAACAGCATATTGCTGCATAAAAAAGGAAAGAGCAGATCGTCCATACATAAGTCAGGTTGTCAAAGGACTTGAGAAAGCGTTGAAACTTCAATCAATGTATGAATATCCGGTAAGAAAATCAACCTTCTTATCAGCTTTATATGATAATAACTGTTATAATTATCTACTAATCTCCTATTCTTCTGCAAATATTATTTTAGGAACTTCCAAGGAGTGCAGTTGACAGTGCATCATCCAATCACCTGAGGGTAATTTACTTCTTTATAGTTTTAGTTCGAAGCTGGTCATCCTAATTAATAAACAAAAAAGAAAGTTACATGAATGGTCTATGTGGTTAGGGGCTTTTTACACATTACATTTGATCCCTATTACATAATCCTGGCATTCTAAAATGATAAACGACCTTGAACAAATTTATTGATAGGGACAGAAATCAAAACACCATCTATAAATTTATTGAGAAGACCAGACCAACTCCATACCACACGATCAACACCCAAAAACCAGAAATCAAAATACCATCTGCACCAACTACCATGGACCTGCACACTAGTGACAAATCACAAATCATTTGAAAGCATAAAAGAGTAACTGATATAGAAGCTAACGGAATCCAGTGGCTGAGAATAAAGTGTTGTTGTGTAACTTTTTTCTATTAACATCACAATTAGTACAGTTGTGAATCTTTTTTCATTTAATTATTTTATTTAAGTACGTTGTTGTATTTTGAATGTCCACAATGTTGCAGTTGAAGAACTTGGAACACTTGAAGATTGGACTTAACGATGTTGAGATGGCAACAGAGAAGTTTGCCGACAAATATTGCATTGGGTCAGGCGGATATGGTAAGGTATACAAGGCACAACTCGAACATTTTGATAGCAGTATATCTTCGTCGATAGACGGGGTGAATAAATGTGATCTTCCCAAGAAATGTAGCACGGTAGCCATAAAACGGATTCACAATCGAGAAGGAGAACAAGGGTTCATTGCAGAAATTGAGATTCTGACTAGCTGTAAACATGAGAATATAATCTCTCTTCTTGGCTTTTGTGATGAAGATCCTGATCACATGATCCTTGTCTATGAGCTTGCTTCTAACGGGAGTCTTGAGGATTATATGGGAAACAGTGAAAAAATGACTAATCTTACTTGGATGCAACGCTTGAAAATATGTCTTGGTATCTCACATGGCTTGAATTACATTCACACCAACACAGATCAAGACAAACAAAAGATAATACACCGTGACATCAAGAGCGCAAATATTCTATTGGGCAAAAATTGGGAGGCGAGGATTGCTGATTTTGGGCTCTCCAAAATCCACCCAGCAGATCAAGAGGCCAGCACTCTTAATACCAATATGATTGCAGGTACAGATATGTATTTTGATCCAGAATATCAAAAGTCGGGAAGATTAAATAAAAAATCAGACATTTACTCTTTTGGAGTAGTGTTACTTGAGATCTTGACCGGGAGGTTGGCCCATGATCGTATTTTCACTGACGTCAATGAGAAGGGGATTGTACCCATTGCAAAAGATCATTTTGAGAAGGGAACGCTAATGGAAATTGTTGATCATAAAATCAAGGAAGAAACCGATGAATGTGTCTTTTCTCTAAGTAAAGGACCCAATAAAGAGTCTTTGGACAAACTTTCAAAAATCGCTTTTCGATGTCTAGCAGAAACTCAAGCTGAACGTCCATCAATAGATGTTGTCATCAACGAACTCAAAAAAGCGTTAAACTTTCAGGTAAGTAATGGGTTTAAAATATAACTTTATAATTTCCTCATTTATTCTTCATCGTAGTATATATGTGACTTTTCCTACATTATACTTTAAATAAGTTTCAGATGCCAAATTGTTCAATTATATTTTACTTATCAAATCAACTGATTGTCCGATGATTCGCAGGAGAACCACAAGGACAACCTCAAACTTTCACTTCAAGACATAAAGTTGGCCACAAAAACTTTCAATCAAGCCAATCTCATTGGACATGGAGATTTTGGGAATGTGTACAAGGGTCACACTCATGGGCATAACTTCATTGCTGCAAAGCGGTTGGGTAGGAAATCTGCTGAAGGAGAAGCTGAATTTATGACAGAGCTTGAAATCCTTATGGAGTATAAACATGAAAATGTAATTGGTCTTGTAGGCTACTGTGATGAAGAGGATGAGAAAATAATTGTTTATGATTATGCATCTAGAGGAAGTCTTGATAAGTACTTGAGCGATGATAGTCTTACGTGGGTGATGCGGCTTAAAATATGCATCGATATTGCAATCGGGTTGGAGTTTCTTCATGGAACTGTTTCAAGTCCAGAAATGGTAATTCATAGGGACATCAGCAGCAGTAACGTTCTACTGTTTGCTGATTGGAAAGCAAAAATTAGTGATTTTGGGCTTTCCTTAGTATGTCCAACAAATCAGGATGTAGACTATGCCATCGACAATGTAACAGGCACAATTGGCTATCGTGACCCACTATACTCGAAAACAGGCTTCTTAACCAAAGAGTCTGATATATTCTCATTGGGTGCGGTCTTATTTGACATATTGTGTGGGAAACTATCATCTGTAAAACTAGATGACGAGTATCTCTATTTACCCTTTTTGGCTAAACAACACTATCATTTAGAAAAACTTGATGAGTTAGTGTTCGAGGGTATCAAAGAACAGATTGTGCCAGTGTCATATATTATCTTTACAAGGATTGCCCTTAAATGCTTACATCACAGGAGAGAAAGACGACCAACAGCTGATGAAGTGGTCATAGAACTCAAGAAAGCATTGGAATTCCAGGTATGTTTCTATATTTTGAAAAAATTGACTAACTTTTGGTTTATACTATATATCTAAACTATGGCCTTTAACTGTTTTATAAATTGTAAGAAAGTAACTCTATGAAACATGAGTTTATTAATTGATTAATGTATATACAGGAGGATTATGAGAAATGGGAGCCCAAATTGCCCACAGACTATAAAGAAATAATCCAGATGTCAAAGTGCCCAGAAATCTATTATACCAAAAAGAAAGAGGAACTTTACAACACTTTTTGTAATGGAATCCTCCTTCAACAGGACAAAGTGGTAACCACCTCATTTTCATATTGGGTGTTTCCCATTTCTATGTATCTTCTCCTTATTGAGAGATAATACAAAATCACACATTGATTCTGATTTGTATTTCGGTTGTATAACAGTTGTTGTCATTCGTTGGTAATGGAGAAAGAAATGAAATGGTTTCAACCACATTGTTTTCCTACACAAACAGCTGTTCACATGAGTGGAAATCTCTTCCAGAATCAAGGTTATTCTCTCTACCTCTTCGCCTTTGTTAGTTTTAAGTGATAAGAAAACATATGCATTATTGGTAGAAGTATGTTATACTTTTTAATGTTAAAGTATATAAGGTTATTCTCTTTACCGTTTATCACAATGAGCGACTGCACTTACACAAAAAAATATATGAATCCCTTTGACTCTATTTTGCTAGATCTGTTAATCCTTTGTGCTAATCAACAAAGGAATAGTGCTTCATCTCAAGCTCTTTTTCACTTCAAACCTCATCTCATAAGGTTAATAACAAGATTAGTCATGCATACATACATATCAACAATGAGAACTCATGTTGTACATGAAAAAATATATTTTAATACTCAATATATGATTGGGAACTATAATTTTATAAACCTTTTTAATAAGGTAGTTGAGGTTTGCTCCTATTTTGGGTCCTCTGTTCTCATGACCGTGCATTATAAATTTTGCTAGCATCTTGATAGTGTTTTTTATAATATTCTTGCCTTTATTTAAGTAGAGATTTGTCTGGTACACAAATTCTAATAAAGTATTTAAACTCGTGTTCCAAAAATTACGTAATTCAAAAATAGAAGTGTATGGGAATAAAGGCTATGACTGATTAAGACTTGGATATTTATTAATATGTGCAGGTTTGAGAAAGTAGTGGAGATATTAGATATTTCCGACTTGAACTTTGAAGTCAACACAAGCGCTCAATTTTTATCTCCAGATGTTGTCTATGGGGTCTATTTAGTCTTCAAATTTTGTGATTCAAGAAACTGTTCAAGAAAATCTATGTATGTTAACCTAAAGTATAGAAAGGGACAAGAAAGTCTGCATGCATATTTCGCAACATGGAGAGATGAGCAGTGGATGATGATTGAGTTGCACCGTTTCTTGAATCAGAATGAAGATGTCTTTTTTGAGTTTCTACTTGAGAGCTTTTCATCGTACTATAGTGGAGATGTTGCCGTTTATGTTGAAGGCATTGAATTCCGAGCCATTGACAAGGTAAGTTTGAAAATATTTCCTGGTTCCATCCTCAATTTCTAAGTACATTGTATAGAGGGATAGATGCATGGGAGAAAAAATCATGTTCTAAGTTGCACATATACATAACACTATTTGTATACAGGTGAAACATGAAGAAATTATCAAAAAGTTGATGAATGTCCAACAAGTCCAAAATTCCAACACTTATGTGGATCAGGCGGTAGGATTTATAACTACCTTCCAAAATAAATTAAAGATACAAAAAGGAAATGACGAGCTATACTGGTTGGATGAAGTAAATGGAAAGAAACTTCTTATGGTTTCAGCAGAGGCGTCGTTATACAAATTTTCGGATGCAAATAATTTTACTTCAATATCATCAGCCCAGTCAAGGTTTGCTTTTTTGAAATAACTTTTGTTGCATATCCCTTTGAACGTTTACTATATGTGCTTACCCAAATATTTGAAAGTTCTTATAAAGCATTTGATCATTTAAGCTTCATGAATACAGATGTTGAGAAAAGTCACTTCTTGGATTCGGTTTTATGTGTCTTGGAAATTTACTTGGTGGTTTTAATGATGATGTACATATTGTTCATGCAGATTTCAAAAGGTGATTGAGCTTTTACCACAACAGATTTTAAAAATCAGATGCACGATCAATAGTCAAATGTTGTCACCATATACAGAATACGTGTGTTACCTTGTGTTCAAGCTTTCAGAAAAATGCCAGGGGCTGCATTGTCCAGTAAAAGTACGAGACGTAATTCACAAAGAAAACAATGAGGCTGAATATGTTTATTTTATAATCCCAAGCCCGTTGAACATAAATGGTATCACTCAGGTTCCCAAAAAAAGGGAAGATGGATGGATGGAGATTCAAGTGTGGAAATTTAACTCTACTCATGAATTCAAGGATGGCTCTCTTTCTATTGATATGAAATTTACAAGTCTTGAAGGAATTATGTCTGGCCTCATTGTATGCGGACTTGAGTTTCGGCCAGCGTAAGAAAATTTTCCCCACTAATTAAAATTCGTTATTATGTTGAGTATCAGCAAAAGGATATTATTTTATGTGTATCAAAATATACGGCGTAGCATACTATATCATTCTAAACATGGTTATGATTTCACAAGGACTAATTGTGTGGTTATCTAAATTTGTAGCGTTAAAGTCGAGCTTGCTGGACTTCAGCTTATTTCTGGATTCTTCAAAGACTGAAAGTGACAAGCTGAGGAAGTCTCGATGGCTGCAGAATCCTTTTCTAATCTGTCCAAGTATATTTTCATCGTATATATCGCTGTGTTTGTTTTGTCTTTTGTGCGATTGTTCGATGTCTTTTGTATAAAAAATGGTCGTAAATTAGATACGATGTTATTTGGTGTGATTATAAACTAACTTTGTACGTGATAAAAGTTTATGATCTCTGTCATGTGTGTACAGCGGGGGATTGTTCGCTTGGTCTCGTCACCGAATCTTGCTATCAACTGTTGAATTCAGCAGAAGTAAAATTGATAGGTAAATTTTGTTATATTATATTGAAAAAGTGGTTAAAATTTTTGAATTGGTTTATGTACTTAAAAATTGAGCAGGATGAATATTAAATTGATACGGTTGGTATGGTGAATATTTGCAACTTGGTTTTGCTTTGTTCGTATTGTTTCGATCAAAAGAAATGTTCTTTGTTCGGTTGTTTTGTTTTGCACGCTTATGGAGGCTTACGGCTTATTTTATAAGCCATAAGCTTCCATAAGCTTGTGTGACAAACGAGACTTATTTTATTAGTCGGCTTATTTTAAAAGCTCAAGCCTCAATAAGCCTCCCATAAGCCCTCGTCAAACATAGCCTATATGTTGGTATTGGTATTTGTCACTTGAAGGCTACTAATAACATTTCACACCACTAAACTTATAAGTGCTTAACTAAGCTTATAAATATGTGATGTTTGTCTAAGCTTACCGTGTAGGCTTAAGCTTATGTCCACAAAAATCCATGTGTGTCACGAGATCCTCAAAACCCACCCTGGTTCCGTCAACAAAGCTTATACTAACGACCTCTTAAAATCCTATCCAAACACGCTTATTTTATCTAAACAAGCTACTAAGCAAACAAGAAAAGGTAAACATAAACAATTATATAATTTAATAAAGTCATTAAAGAAACTTTTTAATCTATAGTCATTTATTTACAACAAGTGACTAAACTTATGTATTTAAATTTGACCTAGGTCCTTAAATGTACTTACCAATATTAAATGAAGTGACCTAAACAATGGGGTTTTTCAAAAAAGTCACATTTCTTAAAAAATAAATAAATAAATAACCCTTTTATGATGATTGTTTCAAAAAGTCACATTTCTTAGAAACATGTGTTGTAAACTTGCAATGGTGTCATCCACCACCCGCGTGCGGTAGGCACTCTCCATGCCCCATAATGGGTGTACATTATCGCGCACGATGAAGAGAATTTTGTGTTGGAAGAAGGGCACTTTTTTTAGTGCGTGGGAGGTATTGGTGGGATATGTTTGTATTAAGCAAATTGTTTTCATGTGTTTGATTAGGTGGTCACAACTATGGATGTTCGTTAATGTGTTGAAAAAACTGATGCGACATTGACGTGAAGATTATGGAAAGTTGACTATTACACCCACCCAGCCCATGAGAAAGTGCAGAGATTTTGCATCATAGTTTTGTGCAACTTGTGAGACTAACGAATAGCAGAAGCCCGCCGCGGGGGCGTTTGCAAGATTCTTCAACCATTGCAAGTGCAAAATCAATAATGACAAATGGTGTTCTTGCAGAAAAGTTAGCACTTATATTTGTAAAAATTACTTATATACCTTCCTATCCATATCATGTCCATATCAGTTAGCACTACATGTATGTGTCACATTTTTTGAATTAAGTCACTGATATTGTTAGCAGAAGACATGATGACAAACTATATACCAATTTGACATAGGTAGTTTCTCCCTTCTTTTTGTTGCGAGAGCAACAGCTTTTTTGCTAATTCCTTGTCCGACGCAACCTTTTATTCCGTACTTTACGCCTAAGAAGCAACATGCTATCTGAATGAGCAACAAAGGTTTCCTAATAATTAGTATGTTGTATTAGATGACATATGTGATACTTGCTATCTGTTCTACCATGTAATACAACAAATTGCATAGTAAAACAAAATGGCGAGCATGTTGTATTAAATGACTAAGAAAGCAGGCTTAAGATATGGATTAGTACATAGCATTCTCTTCCAGATTACCGTTACGAAAACAAATAAATCAATAGATAAACTAATAACGCAAATTTACCTGTATGTTGGTTATTGTTTTTCTATGAAGATTCTGATTCGCCTACGTCATTGTTGGTAGCACGCGAGTTCCTTGGTACAGACAAAGGCCCACAGAGCGAAAAACTATGACTGGTATTATCGCTCTCTGATTTGGAACCATCTGGATCTGTAGTACAGAAAAAATTAATGGTGTAAACATATTTACAACTGTATATAGCTAATGAAAAACTCAGATAATAAGGCAATGTCATAATTCGCGTAGTTGAGATTGAATCGACACAGCTGCATAGCACGGCTGACATACCTGCAGCTGCAAACACCAGCAAACAAAATGGTGTCCTAAAGTTAATTTAAAATGCTACATGTATCAAGTCATAAAGTGCCGCCATCTGCCACCCATGCTGCCTATTTCTTTGAAAATAAGGCGAGCCATATAAATATAATCAGATATCAATTAAGCTAGTAAGTCCAAGATAAAGTTAAAGAAAGACTCCCAAACAATAAAAAGCATAGGCCCTTATCCAAAAATAATGATTGACGAAATAAAAGGCGGAACTTTACAAACTGCCTCATTTCGTCTGATTCAAAGATTCTGTAGCTCAGATGTGCAAGTTGGGTAGTGGGTCAAAAGGGGTGTTTGAATTACGGATGCTTGAATAAGGTCAATTTATCCGCTTACTCTTTTATTCGAATTTGTAAAAGCTAACATGTTTCCGTTACGAAAAAGCTTATCAAATTTAGCCTATGTATTTATTCAGGTTCAAGAGCTCAGCCTAAAAAGTTCATGAACCAAAAAAAAAAGGTCATAAGCTTTCCCAAAGACAAATCAGCTTGTAAGCTGGTAAAATAAACTCATCCAAACACCCCATTAATCAGATCATAAACAAAAATCAAATAATGCATACTATTATCAGTTACAACAAAATACTCTACCAAGAAAAAATACCTTTTTATCCGACCTTGTCTACTCAATACAAAGAAGTGGGCTACTATATGGTCACAAACAACTACATCTCAACTTTATGATCTGTCTATAACTTTTTGTACACATATTTTTCCAAGCGGTGTGTCAAAAAGAGGTGAAAAACAAAAAGATATAAAGTCGTAGAGATTAAAAAGGAAGCAATGATTTGCTGCGTCTTCCCGATCCCAAGTACCATGAAGTTAGTTCAGTAAGCATAAAGTCCCTATACTGAAATCAGAAAGAGAAGAAGGCGTGTGATTACCGTCGACATCTTGTTGATGGTATGGATAGTGTCATGTCACTCGTCGGTAAAGACTGGCATCCTGGAGCATTCGTGGCTACAATGATTGGAACACATAATGATTAATAACATGTGAACTGACGTCTGACAAAAGTTCTAGAATGCATGTGCATTAGTATTCGAACATACCCGCAGAAATTCTGTTAAACCTCCTTTTGCCAGGAGCATATCCATACTGGACAGTAGCTGTAATCCGAGAGTTGCATTCAACATGTCCTGAAGCTGGTGAGTGCACTAAAACTGTAAAAAACAGCCAATGCCGAAAGCATCATACCTAAATGCAAACTGTGCTGCCTTAGCGTGTTGTTGCAGCCCATGTGAATAGAAGTTCTAGAATTTGTAGAATTTGTATCTGCGGTTAGAATGCAAATGATAAACAAAGGAAGCAACACGGTCGTTCAAGCCTCATACTAATATTTCGCAACGTTTGGGGTTAAACCCAAATATCTGAAAGGTCTTACCTTGTGGCTGTCGTGCCCGCAACTCTATTGGCTCTTGTTCTGTACGTCCAAGAATGCAGTTGCTAGTATCGGTGACCCTTTTGTCTGCTACATCTTTTTTTGTTCTGCAATTCACAATCTGAGTATCAATGTAATATGCGCTTCAGGTTACCTCGTTAACCATAGTTTGGTTATATACATATGCGACTATATTGAGAAATTTGTCCCCTGAAAAGGTAGATATTTGTCTACCTTTTAATGTACTTTGCTACGATACAATTGCTTTATATCCTTTTTAAAGGAAAATATTTTGAATAAAATGTAATATTTTTTTCTTGATCGAAAACGACAATCTGTAATGGGTTGAACAAATACCCTAACATCTACTATCCCTTTTTAACTTTGTTTTAACCATGTAAACATTTCATGCTTTCAGCAGTTACAGGTCCCTTAAAAAATGTGAATAGTTCAGGTTCTTAGCAGTTGCATATGAATGGAAATTGACCTACAGTAACCGAACCTTAATAAACCTATATGGCTGGAAATTGAATTGCATGTTACCATGAGCTGTATAAACCTGGTTGGCACTCGTCACGGGTCATGCTGAACTGGCATTCAATCAGCAATTTAACAGAATATTGACCAAAAATTTGAATTAATGTAAATTTCCCTTTTAGATGGAAATTTTTTAAACATTGGAAACTCACATCTTAAAGAAATTTCAGGTAAAACACAAAGTGAAATTTACCTGAATGAGGTGCCAACCACCAGTATTAATGTAATTTCCTATACAATATGATGTGGCTCTACTGAAGTCTTATTATTGACTTCTTATTATTGTCTAAGAAAGGAGTCCCACCTGATGCGCACTGCGAACGTGGAGGGGTAGAACATTAATGGAACTAAAGTGCAACATGGTCAAGCTGGAAGTCAAAGAGTGATCAACACAATGATATCAACAAATTATACACACCATCACAAATGCTTAAGAGCTTGTAGTACAATGTAGTAGTATATTGTATATTAGTTTTAGTGTAAAAGTCAATGATAGTCAAACTGTTAGTTAGTTAGTTGCTTTCTCATTCCTTGTATAAAAGCATTGTATTATCTTCACTTTCTACTTACTGAATCATAATCATTTTTCACCATTTCACTGATTCTCTCTGATTCTTCATTATGGTATCAGAGCCACCGATTCCGGTGGGTCAATTACAACAGAAATAACTAACCCCAATCATCACAACAACCTTCTCCGGTGAAATAACCAACTCCGATCATCTCAACAACTTTCTCCGGTGAAATAACCAACTCAGATCAAATATAACAAACTATTTCTGGTAACACCACAAATTCTGATCAACAAACCACCACTATCAACAATATCACAGCAGTTTCCGATCATTTCCGATCAAGATTCATCACTTTCACTTGATTTCTTCATAAATCACCATAATTTCCGATCAAGATTCATTCTAAACAATGACTACCACCACTTCAACCACACAAAATGCTAATACATCATCATCAAACACTCAAATTGATGATAATGATATCAATTCACCCCATCATCCACTTTACTTACATCCACAAGATCATCCTGGTTTGATTCTTATCTCAAAGAAGTTGTTAGGCTCAGAAAATTATGGTTCCTGGAAAAGATCCATGGTTATTGCTCTAAATGCAAAGAACAAAATGAAACTCATAACTGGAGAACTTGAGGAGCCAAACATGAACTCAAGAATCAGGGCATTGTGGGAAAGAACAAATGATATGGTCATTTCTTGGATACTCAACACTATTTCAGAACAAATAGGTAATTCTCTCAGTTTCATTAACACAGCATCTGATCTATGGAAAGAACTTCAAGAACATTACTCACAACTAGATGGCCATAGAATTTACCAGCTTACTCATGATTTAGTTCAACTCAAACAAAATAATGTTGCTATTGAAATTTACTATCAAAAATTGAAAGGTTTGTGGGATGAGTATGATTCTTTAGAAGCCCCCTATATGTGTATCTGTACATGTTCTTGTGAAAATGGGAGAGTCAATGGTGAAAGAGACCATAGGAAGAGATTGATTCAATTTTTGATGGGGTTAGATGAATGTTATGCTAACATCAGGGGACAAATCTTGCTCATGAGCCCAATGCCTAGTGTAGCAAAAGCCTATGGGATGATTAGACAAGAAGAAAAACAGAGAGAGACTCATACACCTGTAGTACCCATGGCTGCAGCATTATCTGCTCATTCAAACAACTATAGGAACTCTTACAACAACAACACAAGGTTTAGTAAGAGTTACAGTCAACATGAGAACCCTACAAGGAGTTACAATAACAACAACAACACTGTGAGGAAAAGTTCATTCAAAAAGGGAATCATTTGCGGCAATTGCAACAAAGAGGGACATACAAAGGAAGAGTGTTATCAACTAGTTGGATACCCCATTGGTCACCCTCTGCATGGCAAATATAAACCACCAAATCAAAGACACATTGTGCAGGACAACAAAAATCATAGGACAATTAACATGACAGTTGGTCAAGGGACAAATGGTGAACTTACAAAAGTAGCTACTCAGCAAAATGATACAGCAATGTGTGCAAGAATGGACCAACTTCAAAACCAGCTCAATCAGATGATGCTTATGATGCAGAACAACAAAGATGTCACTGGTACAGAAGGTATTCCTAGACTTATTGCATCTTATACTACCAGATCCTACAAAATCATTGCATCACATATTACTGCTAGAAGCTACAAGATAATTGCATCTGTCCTGATTAATCAAAAGTTTCTCTGGGTAGTTGATAGTGGTGCTACAGATCATGTTTGCATATCCATTACTTCAATGCATAATATTCAGATATGTTCACAACCCATATATGTTACCCTACCCAATGGCCAAAACACCTTAGTAACTAAAGTAGGATCAGTGTATATCAACCCTGCAATCACCCTTCATGATGTTCTGTACATACCCACATTCTCATATAACCTACTTTCTGTGAGCAAACTTGGCACACACATACCCTTATCCATACTCTTCACCCCCTTCTCATGTTATTTTCAGGACCATCACAGGAGGATTGCTCATGGCAGCCTCTATAATGGTCTCTACATCATCAGACAAGAACCCAGAACCATCCCTTCCACTGTTCTGACAATCACCACCACCAACATGGACCTTTGGCACTCAAGGCTTGGACATCCTTCATTTTCTGTTTTACATCAAATAAAATCTCTCAATATCTCTGAAAATTGTACTTCAAACACTTGTAATATTTGTCCTTTGGCTAAACAACATGCTTTGTCTTTTCCTAAAAGTACTTCCCATGCAACTGCTTTGTTTGATTTACTTCATGTTGATTTGTGGGGGCCTTACAAACACCCAACCATCAATAAATGTAAATACTTTCTCACCATAGTTGATGATTACTCAAGAGCAACATGGACTTATCTTCTCCCATCAAAACATCACACAGTTTCACATATCAAAATGTTTCATGCTTTCATTCTCAACCATTTTAACATAAGTTTAAAAACTATCAGAAGTGACAATGGTTCAGAATTCATTAATCAATCTCTCAAAGATTTTCTTCACACAAATGGTATTATTCATCAAACATCATGTCCCTACACCCCACAGCAAAATGCCAGGGTAGAAAGAAAACACAAGCATCTATTAGAAGTTGCTAGAGCTCTAAGATTTCAAGCACATTTTCCTATCCATTTTTGGGGTTATTGTCTTCTTGCAGCAACCTACCTAATCAACAGACTCCCATGTAAACCTCTCAATCACAAAAGCCCATATGAATTATTATATCAAACACCACCTTCACTCACTCATTTAAAAGTTATAGGATGCCAAGCACTTGCACATCAACATACATCAGATAAATTTGAAGCTAGAGCCATATCTTGTATTCTAGTAGGATATCCTACTACCCAGAAAGGTTACCTATTGTACAACCCAACCACACATAAAACTTTTGTTAGCAGACATGTCAGGTTCAATGAAACAATTTTTCCTTTTGCCACCACTCCTCCCAATATACCCACACCTTCCTCAGAACCTATTTCTACACCCTCTGACTTTCATCAACCACCAAACACATCCACTACTTTCACACCATCTTCCCCTGTATACACTGATCCTATCCCAAGCACCCCTCCACCATCCCCTCCTACTTCACAACCTGTCTCTACATCCCAATCACACACACCTTTATCTTCTCCTAACCAGTCACCTTCTCCATCCCTTCACACTTCTACCATTCCTTCATCTCCTGCAACAAACACCACAATACCAACACCACCTCCACTACCTCCTCTTAGAAAATCCACCAGACAATCCAATCTCCCATCCAAGCTTCAAGA
Organism: Chrysanthemum makinoi; assembly: GCA_910596185.1. Classification (NCBI taxonomy): domain Eukaryota; kingdom Viridiplantae; phylum Streptophyta; class Magnoliopsida; order Asterales; family Asteraceae; genus Chrysanthemum; species Chrysanthemum makinoi. The sequence continues at coordinate 14,095,538 of OU343217.1, forward strand.
TTTTCATGTCACTCATCCCAAACTCAAACATTCCACTCACTCACTCATTAAATTTCATCACACCAAATACATCAACTACCTCAATATCATATCCCCCCATCATAAATGTTTTATCAACACCATCAACAAGACTGTAGAACCCAAATCATATATCCAGGCTTCTAAAGATAAAAGATGGAGAGATGCAATGGATAAAGAACTTCTGGCCTTGGAAACCAACAAAACTTGGACTGTTATCTCTCTTCCTTCAAGCAAAAGAGCAATAGGCAGTAAATGGGTTTTCAGAATCAAATACCACTCAGATGGGACAGTTGAGAAGTTCAAAGCAAGGCTAGTAGCCCAAGGGTGTACACAACAAGAGGGTACTGATTACAATGAAACCTTTGCTCCAGTGGCTAAAATGGTTACAGTAAGGGTTCTTATTGTCACAGCAGTTCACCACAACTGGCCCATTGCTCAATTAGACATCAACAATGCTTTCTTACATGGTGATCTTCATGAAGAAGTGTACATGGCCTTACCTCCAGGGTACAAACACACCTCTGACATCCCCAATCCAGTTTGTAAACTTCAAAAATCTCTCTATGGGCTCAAACAAGCAAACAGACAGTGGTTTACCAAACTTACAACCTTCCTAATCACCCATGGATTCACCCAAAGCTATGCAGATACTTCTCTTCTTACATACAAGCATGATTCTGATTTCTTAGCACTGGTAGTTTATGTTGATGACATTTTATTGACTGGCAACAATCCATCTCTCATCCAACACTTCAAACACCAATTGGATATTGCTTTTAGTATCAAAGATTTGGGAAGTCTCAATTACTATTTGGGTTTAGAATTCTTAAGAAACTCAGAAGGGGTTACAGTGTCTCAAAGGAAATATGCTCTTGATTTGCTACAAAGTACCAATGTCTTGGATATCAAACCTTCTCACATACCTGTTGACCCACTTATCAAACTCAATGACATTGATGGAGAGCCTCTTACTGGTCAAGATGCATCCACATATAGAGCACTTGTGGGCAAGCTACTTTATCTTACCATCACCAGACCAGATCTATCTTATGCAGCTCATGCTCTCAGTCAGTTTAGTCACAGTCCCAGATCACCTCATTGGCAAGCTCTAATCAAGGTTCTCAGGTACATAAAGTTATGTCCAGGACAAGGTTTATTCATCCCAATCAATGACACTCTAAAGCTTCAGGCTTATTGTGATAGTGACTGGGCAAGTTGCCCTGTTACAAGGAGATCTACTACTGGTTTCTGCATTTTTCTTGGCAAAAGTCTCATTTCCTGGCAATCCAAGAAACAATATGTTGTCTCAAGGTCATCAACAGAAGCAGAGTACAGGGCATTAGCAGATTGTACATGTGATATCACTTGGCTACTTGGTCTTCTACAAGACTTTCAACTTCCTCTCACCAAACCAGTTCCTATTTATTGTGACAATCAATCCACAATTGCACTGGCCTCTAACCCTGTACAACATGCAAGAACCAAACACATTGAACTTGATTGCCATTTTGTCAGAGACAAGATTAAGACGGGTACTATTCTTCCTATTTTCATCCCTTCTCATCAACAAGCAGCTGATGTTTTCACAAAAGGATTGAGCAGATCTCCTTTCCATATGTGCATCTCCAAGTTTGGCATGTGTGATCCTTACACACTGCCAACTTGCAGGGGGGGTAATGGAACTAAAGTGCAACATGGTCAAGCTGGAAGTCAAAGAGTGATCAACACAATGATATCAACAAATTATACACACCATCACAAATGCTTAAGAGCTTGTAGTACAATGTAGTAGTATATTGTATATTAGTTTTAGTGTAAAAGTCAATGATAGTCAAACTGTTAGTTACTCCCTCCGTCCCAAAATTATAGTCCCCTATTGACTTTTTCGGTCTTTTTTTTACAACTTTGACATTAAATATTTTTGTTTGTGTTATATAATATTTGATGAAAAATATATGAATGGATTGAGTTTTAAATGTATTTTCATTTGGTATATTTTTCATCAACTATTGTATAACACAAATAAAAATATTTAAGGTCAAAGTTGAAAAAGAAAGACCGAAAAAGTCAATAGGGGACTATAATTTTGGGACGGAGGTAGTAGTTAGTTGCTTTCTCATTCCTTGTATAAAAGCATTGTATTATCTTCACTTTCTACTACTGAATTATAATCATTTTTCACCATTTCACTGATTCTCTCTGATTCTTCATTAAACATACACAAAGTTTATCATATGAATTTAATGGGGAAAATGGGCGGGTCATGCAGGCTTGGCAACAAATTTGGGTGGAAACAGGATACTTTCACGGGTTGGGTCAAAAGAAACAAACTTTTACTGATCGGTTTCACCCAAAACACTTTCTAGCCACAAGTTTGAATTTTATTATAGTATAAAAAGATTACAAAATTTATTTAGTTCAAAAATAGTACAAATTTTGTTAAAATAGTTATAGTAGGTTTTATGGATTGAAACCACGACTTTCGACCCGTTTCCTTTTTGGAAATAAAACATATCGCATATTAATAAAGCTGTAGTAGAAATGCATGTCTACCTTTGATCTTGATATCTTTGAGTGCTTTTCTGAACACACCTGGAACTATGTTAGCCAAACGGTTATAAGCTGCACGATCATGCAATGGGTATCCATAAGTGAATACATTTAAGTACTTTAGTATCTGTTAAGTTGAGTAATTAGCACACCCGAAACGTGTATGACATCGACTTATATTCTTTCCATGTAAGTCCATACTCTTTATTTTCCCTGTTTCTTAAGATACATGACTACCCTTAGTAGTTGGTGGTTTACTTTTAAGCAAATCCAAAGACCCTTAAAATGGCCCATTCACCCCTTTTAAAACCGTTGTTTGGAATAAGCCGCAACCATCCCATAAAAAAGCTTAAAATAAATACATATTACCTTGATGGAGGGCGAAACTCTTTAATTTCAAAAACGTTGTAATTATGAAACTGTAACTTCTAAGAGTGATTCTAAGACGATGTTTGGGGTTGACTACTTTTTTCAGCATATTGCGTATTCTGAAATCCATACGAAGAAAAAAAGCTTATGCGTATCCACCCATTTTGGGTTGAAACAAATTCTTATACATAAGCACCGTCGGTGGGGTGTTTGTGTTAACTTATTTGGTGTGCTTATGAGCTTGTTGAAAAAAATACAAAAACTCATTCTTAGTAATGGTTACCATTGGTTCAGGGGCCTCTTCTTCTTTGCACATGATCCAAAGGGCACAATTTTTTAGACCTTCAACCATTTGAGCCACATTTGGAGTGCACACCTATACGAAACCACAAAAAAAAATGTAAAATTTTGAGAAGAATGAATAAGCTATCAACCACGAAAACGCTTTCTAGAACATATAATTACCCCTTTAGCACGGCCGAAACCATCACCAACTCACGGTGAGGCCAACTCTACTTCACTACATATACAGGCAGGCGATCAACATAAACCCCGCGCATCCCTCGGCCGAAGTTAGTTGACCCATTTGTTGCCACTCCTAAAACCAAATTCCAAAACTGAAACTTTTCAAACAAAGGCGAACCAAAAATAGAAAATCTAAAAAAATGTCGACGAAGGTCTCATGTACACACAGTTTCATGATTTAGTCAGTTGTTTCGGGGTCTAGCCAAAGGAATTGGTTGCAAGGAAAACCTAGAATTTGAAAATATTTGAGCAAAGTGAAATAAATAGATCCAAAATTAATACAACTCATAATCAAATTGAAAATTTTAATTAGGGTTATCAACCCTAAACCCTAATTACCTTCTGTAAAAAACAACAGAGAGAGACCGATGAAGATTCCTATAAGAATGGTGGATTTGGGTTATGAGTTGATGGATGAAGATTCCGATAAGAGCTCCGGGTACGGTGTGCCATGGCTCAAGCCATGGGCTTTGGCGCCACCTTATGGCGCGAGAACCTACACCGGTGATGGGCTGGCAGGTGTTGGCGCCGTGGCCACCAGCTCACGCCGAGCAATATACTTTTTTTTTTTTTTGGGTTTGTTTCTTTTTTGTTTGGGTTTGTGTGGTGTGATGTGGTTATTATTTTTTATTTTGTTTTGCAGATGGAGCTAGAGGAAGAAGAAAGGTAAGTATTTTATTTGCAGGTGTGCGCTAGGAAGAAAGAAATGTGTGGTTTGGTACTTTAGTTTAGTTGTGTTAATTTGTTGGGCTCGTGAATTTTTTGACCGGACATAAAACAAACATTTTGGGCTGCTACATTTATACCGAAATCTAAATATAATTGGTTTTTAAGTTTCTTTTTAGTACACAACAAAGAGCTAAAATTGTTTTATTTACAAAAGTGTAAAAAAAAAAGTAAAAAAATTATGCACAATGGCATCAGAAAACTGGCGTTATGCTAGGGAGGGATGTTTTGGTGTCGTAGCCAAAACTAAAGCCATAGAAAAAAAGTGCTGATGTGGCACCACTTTTTCTTATGGCACCACTTACGGCACAAGACTATACCTAGCGCTCTAAGAATGAAGAGAGAGGCGGTGTAAAGAAAACATTATTTTACACCATGGTGAAAAGAAAAATCCACTTTTGCATCACTCAAAAACATATTTTAATCACGCTCTACTGTGGGCTAAGTTGTCGAGTTGTAAATGAAGAGGAAAGTAAAGGAAAGGGAAAGTTTTTTTGTGTTCTTGAGTCTTTTTTAAATGAGGAAAGGGAAACGGAAAGGAAATATAGATGAAGATTTGATAAGTAAATCTTCCTCCTATGGAAAGGAAACGGAACCATATATTGTGTAAAGACTAATATACCCTTTTTAAAACATTTGACATTAATAATTAAAGGGCATATATGTAATTTGACCAACTTATTTTCCTTTTCCTCTCACTCAATAACATGATTATGATTACTTTCCTTTTCATTTCCTCTATCTCAAGAACATAAAAACTAACACTTATTTTTTCTTTTTCATTTCTTTTCCCTTTCCTATTCTTTTTCATTTCCCTTCTCTAAAAACTCGAGAACCGAGCGTGAAAGTAAGTAGAAGGGAAACTAATTTTTTATGACCACGCAACACTCTACGTGAGTGAAAAGAAAATGTTTTTTTTTTTATCATGTTGGCATACTCTCGCTGAGTAGAAACCAAAGGTTTTTTTATTATACTTTGTGGAAAAGGTCTTTAAGAATTGTTATATAAAGAGTTCACATGTTTAAAAATGGTACGAGACTTAATTTGTGCAATCACGTGATCAAATGAAAAACATAAGTAACCGTAATGGTTGACTGAGTGACTTTTTATATTGATTTATGAAACAAATGTTTTATTTGCGTTTAAGCGACTAAATGACCGGTCACACGATAAACTGGTTTCCTAGTTTGCACAAAATTGTGATACAAAATCCTTGACCCTTTTAATATATAGATTGGAAACAATATTTGCCAAGTCTTGATGCTTTTTATAAAGCCCAATTCATTTCAAAGTAACTGTAACAACAATACAAAATCCTGCCAAAGCGATGCATGTGCGACGTGCCGACGTAGAACATAGTAGAAAGACTGCTTCCGGACATGCATTTACTATTATGACATTTTACTATAGTCCATCAAAATTCTCAAATCGTATCGATTTTTTCACAACATCAACTTACATATACTCCCAAGAGTTTACTATCATGACGACAAAACCTACAAAGTTATAATTTATCCAGATAAATATGACAACGTTCGTTTTCTAGGATTTATGAGTACTTCTTTTATAAAAATAAATTTAATTTTAGTATCACAAAACTGAGAATACAATGGCTGTCAAATATAAAATTCCTTATTATGTCCGAACAAAATACTAATGATACAATAAAAATGATGGAGAAACAAGAACTATAATCACCTCCTCCGTGCTTCCTATGTGTACCATTTTGCACAACACATGTTACCCTCTAGCCTCCTGCTTCTGTATATAAAGTAACAAAAACTTCAGCTTTATGTAATTTTATAGAAATTTTGATCCAAAGTCAAAGTCTGCAGCAATAGAAATTTTGACCCATTTACTTAGAAGTTGCGCTGATTTTGGTAATATCATATCTCCAATGGGTCAAATGGGTAAAGTTTAATAATTTGATTAGATGCAAGTCACCAAAGTGTGTCAAAATCCTAAATCATTTTGTTTAGCAATAATTAAATTATTATGTTAAGGCTAATGATCAGATAAAAGAGGGTTTTTGTGTGAGAAGAGAGCTAATGATTCAAAAAAATCGAAAATTTCAAAAAATTCCACAACAGAGGAAGGTTGACTCATTACTTAACCCACGCCTATCTCGGACAGACACTCAAGAAGCATTATATCTATTTTCAGGATAACTGAAGTGCAATTTTTTTTTAACTCCATACTCGAAAAAAAGTGGTCAATCACATCATATTCCTCAAAATTTAAACTAGTTACAGAACACAAGTTGTCAATTTGATCATGCCAAATAAGCAATGGAGTAATCTAAGGTATTCTGATGAAGATTAACGATGTGACAGAGATAAGCATAACATAAGAATACGAGTATGTGACACTCAAATATTTTCGTTTTTTCATATCTTCATACGATTGGACAAGGTATAGATGGCCATAACATTTCCAACTATTTTGCCTAGTTAATTGTTCCATGGTACCCATAAACTCAAAATTCAAAATAAAGGAAGATGGGATAGAAAAAGATACATACCTACGGCAGCTCCCGAGACAATTGAGATTTTTCCATAATATCCCTAAATAAATCCTTAGGTGCTACAAATGAAAGTTAGGATAAACTCATAAGAGAAGGGAGATGGTAAGATATTAGGCATGCTGGACATGCATGAAAAGTAGTATTATACGCATGTCCTATAAACATCTCCACCCCTGAAACAATTATGGCTCCACACTCTCCAACTTCCCTAAGTAAGTAATCTCGTAATTTTTGGTGTGGACACAACATCAAATACCAATGCATACGACTTTAAAGCTTCATGCCATATTAAAAATAGAAAAACTGATCTAAGTGCATACCATTATTACTAAAAAATATGACCAGAAAAAGGTAGATAGCCGTACCTTAGAAATAGGAGTAATGTCTATATTTGGCTGCATACCAATTGATGTAGTGTTTGCAAGTATCATGCCACCTTCTGAACTGTAAGTGCTCAAATCGGCAAGAGATATAGCCTCTCCACCAATTACGTCAGCAAGTTCTCTACCACGATCGTGCGATACAGATGAGAAAACTTTAGTTGATGTATTAACTATGCATGTGAGAGGTAATGTGAACTATAACCAATTTTTGATTTTGCAATGATCATATGGTTACTCTGACTTGGAAGTCGCTATAATCAATTTTTGATGTTTTGATAAACCACTCGAATCCAAACACCCTCTAAATAATGACGAGAACCATGACTTTCTCCGATACTGAACTGATAAGAATGCAATAAAACTAGTATAATGTTTTATTTGCAATCAAACGAAACAGAGAATGGTAATGTGAACGCGAACGATAGTTGAATCTAACCATAAGTCCTATTTGCTATCACAATTCTTGCACCCTTCGTTTTTGCTCCATAAGCAAGAGCTTTTCACAGCTACACCAATAACCACAAATAGTCTACTAGCCAAGGGTGATCCTGTTGCACCATTTTGAACACCTAAACCTGCAGACAATTGCAACAATTTGTGCTTTAAGTGAATGTCAAATGGGTAAAATGGGTCGAACAGGCAGAAAGTAACACGTGAAATCATATGAAACTTTTATAAGTGAACAAAAGGCATTGTTTTGACCCAACCACCCATATTATCACTTCATTTAGGAAAAATAGAAAGAAACCTCATAGACTTTCCTCAATAGCAGAAATAGCACCTACATAGTTTGTATTACACCTATATAATGTCCCATCATTTGGTCTCCTGATGGCACAATTGACCGCTCTTATTGACTGTAACATACAATCAAGAACACAATACATTAAACGCCATACTTTTATCATTGTCTGCATATTGTTTGATGGTAAAGCTTTTTATGATAATGAAAATTACCTTTGCAACCGGATCAACCTCATCACAACATTGAAGTAAAGATTCTTTGTTAGGAATGGTACAACTACAAACAATAATGATACATTTTACTCATTTGAATAGGTAGAAATAAGGGTTTTTTTCCTTAAAATATCAACACACTTGCACATGTGTGCCCTGAGTCACAGTACTTTTATATATCATTTGAGTCAATAAAAGATGGCTTTGTATGCCGTTTGGGAATTCGGTACCAAGTTACCTGACAGTCAATATGATTACTTTTAATAAAAAATGTCAACTTTATTTATATAAATGACCCAACCGGTACAACAAAGCCACCTTTCAATGACTTCTATGCAAAGAGAGTTAAGTAAGTACGTGCTACATTAGTTATATCTACAGCAGTTGTTGCAAACTTGACAATGTCAGCTCCTGTTGACTGTATTTTGGCCACAAGGTTCCCAAGCTTGCACTTTCAAAGGAGTATTTTGATAAGAGAAAAGTATAAAAATAAGCTAAAATCTTTTTTGAAGTCCCTTTTATGGTCAAGTTTTAACTCAATGTCCAAAATGGTCATGCGCAACCACTTGACTCCGCAACTCCACCCAAAATTCGCCACGTGTCCGAATGAAAGTACACTTTTTGTACCTTTTTTTATTATTTGTACTTTTTGTACTTTCATTTGGACACATGGCGAAATTTGGGTGGAGCTGCGATGTGGTTGTTTCAACCATGGTATTGAGTTAAAAAGTGACCACCAAAGGGACTTCAAAAAAGATTTTGGCTTATTTTTGTACTTTTCTCTTTTGATAATTGTGATAAGAAACAATGAGTTTGCACTTTGTAGGCTTGTCTCCATGGATTAAATCGTTGAAATCATCAACGGCCTGCATTTGAGCAACTAAAATCAGAAATCTTATAGCGAATATTATGTCGATAGTATAGCGGAAGAATTTACTACGTAAGAACACTAATAATAGTACTTTAGACAGGCCCATGACACAAAGAAACCGATTTTATGTCAAGAAAAGAAAACCTTAAGCTCAACATCGATATGATCAGCTCCTAATTCCATTGCTAATCGAAGCGACCAATCAACTTTGTTCATATCCTTCTTGACCACCTTCCCATGTTGGTCTAGAAAATGACATAGAATCGAAACCTTTTCGGAAAATAAAGTGTTACGGCGTCATGTAATATGACTGGATTAATCAAAACCAATAGCCCTGGTTGTCCTAAAGAAATATATAAATATTCCTTTTTGTAAGAAGGATTCATAATACTAATATCGAAGGAGTTGTCTGATGTCAATTCAGCATACAACATCAATACTTTTATGATAACATTGACTTCAGGGGATGTTTGGTAATGCATATTAAAACTGCTTATGCTTTCATGAAATAAGCAATTGCTATAACAAAAGGCAAAGCTGCAAAAGGTGTGTAGATAGGCTTCTAAAGTAACGAAACCAGATAATCAAATATTGCATTTGTTTAAGTTTTCAACAATCAGCTAATTAGGGATTTAAGACGTAAAATAATCAGAATCGGATATGCTGTTTGAATAGGCAACTCCGAAATTGTTACTTATAGCTGTTTATTACACCATCAAATGAGCGTATAATCGTATCCATACACTTATTATTGCTGATCTACTGTATCAAAACGCAACAAGGGGTGTTTGGCATTACTAAGTTAAACAGCTTATGCTCATAACCAGAAGATCAACTTATCCAAAATAGCTTTTATTTCACTCCTAATGTTAAACTTGCGATACTTGATCCACTAGCAATAACCAGTTCAAACTAAACAATCTGAAACATCTTACTGAAAAGACCTTATTTCACCCCTAAATTAAGTAGATAAGCATAGTCAAATTTTTGCATCTGCTCAAAAAACACAATATGAACACTATTAGAATCTAACTGTAAGTTCGATTGGCTATCACAATCCTTGCACCCTTCGCTTTTGCTCCACAAGCAAGAGCTTTTCCTGCACCACCAGCACCAATAACCACAAATAGTCTACCAGCCAAGGGCGATCCTGTTGCACCATTTTGAATGCCTGAACCTGTAAACAATTGCAACAATTTGTGATTTAAGTGAATCTCAAACGGGTCGAATGGGTCGGAAAGTCACACATGAAATATAATATGTTATGACCCAGCCGCCCATATTATCACTTAACAGAAAGTACCAAAAAAAATAATAATAAAAAAATCACTTAACGGGTAGACTATCCTCGACCCATCATTTGGTCTCCCAAAAGCAATAAAATCAAATTTTTTTTTAACAAATTGATGAAATTGATGGAAATAAAATATGGGTTTTGTGACAAGGTTGGAGATATTACATAAAAACGTGAACTTTTTATGAAATGAAGGTTGGTTTCGTGGGATTAGAGATGGCAAAAAAACCTGGTGGGGACCTGATTTTGACTGGGGAATCCTCGAGTTAACCGGGGATGGGGATGGGGAATCCCGAAAATATGAAACCGGGGATGGGGCGGGGATGGGGATAACATAAATCCCCGAACCCGACCCCGACTCCGATCTTTCTAGTGTATAAGTATTTAGAATTTATATGTTATATCCATACTCGATTAACTTGTATATGTATATGTATATGTATATGTATATATGTTTATGAGTATCGACATGTATATTTATAAGCATATGTGATATTTACAAAATCAAGTACCTTTAGAATTAGAAGCATAAGCACCAACTACATATTACTTATTCGCTTGTCCGAATAGACACATATGATACATATTGTTTTTATATTATATGTGATGTTACAATTTTGAGGATGCTTTACAGTTGAATTGAAATTGTAATGAATCTAACTATATGCAATGTACGCACGTTTCTTAAAATACTTTATGAGTTAAAAAATTTTATATTTTCGATGAGTTGGTGGAAACTTTATGTTAGTTCATAAGGATTGAAAATCCCCGAATCCCCACGGGGATCCCGGATCCCCATTGGGGACGGGGATGGGGGTGTAAAGCAATTCCCCGATGGGGATAGGGACGGAGGGTGAAAACGGGGATGGGGATGGTAAATAGAATCCCCGACATTCCCTGCCCCGTTGCCATCCCTATGTGGGATTGAAAAGTTAGGGTTAGGGTTTTGATTTGGGGGGAAAGTGGAGGGAAATTGAATTGGTTTTGATTTTAGAGGAAAAGTGAGGCATAAAATTATTTGAGATTATTATTATTATTTATTTATTTATTTATTTATTTTATTTTGTTTAATATTGTTTGTAACTTTTGTAGTGAAAATGATTGGTCTTCTGGGTAAAGTAAGGTTAATTGTTGAATATTAACCGTGTTTTAGAAAAAATGGTACTATCAGGTTTGTTTCATTTTTGCTAAAGTTATATTCAAAATGTATAGTAGTTTACTTGTTTTAAGTTTGATTTGAAAAAAAAATAGAGAAAGAAAGCTAATTATCAATTTAAAAAAATACATTTATTATATAAGTAAGTTAGAATAAAATATAATTTTAAAAAGTAAAAAACAAAAATTAATAAAATAACATTTGGTTTACAAAATTAGTGAAATAAAATATGATATATGATTTCCTTGATTCCACTAAAACCATACATCCCTTTAGAGCATAGGGTACAAGGACTAATGGCTCAAGCCATCCCCAATGGCGCGAGACGGATGGCGCGAGAACTACATCGGACGTTGGCTGGCACCGTAGCCACCAACCCACGCGGTTGGCATTTTTTTTCTTTTTTTTTTGAAAAAACTAGTCGTTGAAGGGTTTTAATTTTCAAAAAAAAACTAGCCGTTAGGCCATTTTTCTACACTTTTTGGCATTAAGACACCCCACTTTTTCAAATTTTAACCCCTTTAAAAATATTATAAATACCCTACTAATTTTCTATTTTTTACACACAATTCATTATCACTTTCATCTCTTTTACTCTCATTTTCTCTCTAAAAATGAATCATAATAAAAAACAACAATGGATCAACGCTATGTTAAACGAACCACAAAACCAAATACTGAATTCATCATCCTAAACTAACCCGAACAAACCATCATCCGCTAATTCCATATCATCAAACTTTAACCAATTCTCATATCAAATACCAAATCAATTTACCGGATATAACCCATTTAATGTCCAATTTTCACCCGAGGAACAATTGAAATTTCAACAACTCCAACAAACCAAGATTTCTCAACAACTATTCAAACAACAATCTCAACAACATCCTCACCAAGAAGAATCGCAAAAAACCCGATGAAAACCAAACCCTTGGCACGTATTCCCAAAAACGTACCCAAAAATTTGCCAAAAACCATAAGGAATAAGATTCGTTATGAGGAGTGGTACAACTGCAAACAATAATGATACATTTTACTCATTTGAATAGGTAGAAATAAGGGTTTTTTCCTTAGAATATCAACGCACTTCCATATGTGTGCCCTGAGTCACGGTACTTTTATATAACATTTGAGTCAATAAAAGATGGCTTTGTATGCCGTTTGGGCATTCGGTACCAAGTTACCCGACAGTCAATATGATTACTTATAATCAAAAATGTCAACTTTCTATACTATTATATAAGAGGAGAGTTATTTTACATACCAAACTTTTCTTACATACCAAGGGACTCATCTCCACCATTCGTTTAAAAACAAATCTATTGTTGAGATTAGAAGCATTTTATTATTTCACATATTTTTTATAATTTAAATATCTCTTAAACCGTTAATCGTTAAGCAAAAATAATTACACTATCGCGATGGGCATTTAATTATCTTTCTATAGACGGGCACTTTGATATACTTTCGAAAAAAGAAAAAAATCATTTTTTTCACGTTTTTTCATCTTTTTTTTCGTTTTTTTTCAAAACTAGAATTTGCATGAAATATCATATATGATTTAACACTAATTTGAAGATCACATGTGATATCAGTGTTAAATCACATATGATAATATCATATATGATACTAGTGTTAAATCATATATGATAAATCACATATGATATACATATCATATATGATGTAACACTAATATCACATGTGGTATTCAAATTAGTGTTAAATCATATATGATTTTAAATGAAATTTCAGGAGCGTAAAAAAATAAAAAAACTGAAAAAAGCGTGAAAAACACGAAAAAATTTTTTTTGTCGAAAGTATATCAAAACATGCTCTATAGAAAGATAATTAAATGCTTCGTCAGTAATGATATATTTTTTTTAAACGGCGATTAACGATTTAACGATATTTATATTGAAAAAAATGATGAAAATGGGTTTTTAATTGTTGGGATTAATCATCAATTAGATCTAATAAAATGGAGGTAGAGATTGATCACTTGGTATGTAAAAATATTTTGTCCTGAATGATCTTAAATCATTCTTTCTCCTCGTCCCATATTAAGTGTCAAACTACATCATGCATTGAAGTTTTAGAAAAGTCCACTAACTACACTCTTCACCAATCAAGTATCATTTTTACCCACTAAAGATTCATTGTGGACACTTAATATGAGACGGAAGGAGTATATAATGCATTTTGACTGTGTGACCCGCTCCAAATTAAGATAAGGATAGCAAATCTCAGCCATTAGATTATCTTCAATCTTAACCATCCATTACATCACATATATAAGGAAATAAAATATAACAAAACACACAGTAACTCTCTCATTATCCTTCCTCTCCTTTATTACACATCCACCATCATTAAACCGCCGTGAACCGTCGCAACTACCACCATGAGCCATCGCAACCACCACAATTAAACCGTCGCAAAACCATAATTTAACCGCCACTTTTTATCCACGATAACCGACGCTACTATCACCGGAACCACCATCAGATCTGGTACCACCATTAAAGAAGCCACCACCTCCAGAAACCACGCCACCACCATCACCACCACTGGATCTGTCAAAACCATCGATCTCCTACCACCACTACTGGATCTGTTAAAACCACCACCACCACAATAATTGCTTAAAAGGATACGCATTTTTCATATCTTTATATGGTTTAAACTTTTGTTAATTGAAAATATATATCAATTGTTCTTTTCTAAATGAAGATGATATTATACTCACACTTCTTATTTACTTGTAATCTATGCTTTAAAAAAATATGCTTTGATAGCATGGATATTGTTGTTAGATTGCCATAAAATCAAACTGGAGTGAAAATAGTCGTATCATATTTTAGACGGAATGTTTTTTTAGATAGAGTTAAAAAGGGTTCACATGATTCTTTTTTGTAAAGTACGACATGTGTTGCACAATGTATATTCTAATCACCTTCAGTTTATTGCCTAGAGTGGAAGGTAAGTTGATGGACCCATCATCGTATCGTACGGGTGGCGTCGGCATCCACCTCTATTACTTGGCAAACGCCCTTCCGCTCATATGAAGCACTCAAGCCTCTTCGTTTGAGGGTCCAAACTACCACTTTATTTATTTTTATTCAATTTTCCAAATAAACTAAATTCATTTCATTAAAAATAAAAATACAATACAATATACTTTAAAAAAAATTATAAATTAAAAAAATAAAAAAATAAAAAAGTAAACCATCCCACAATCACTTATAAAAAAACAAAAAAAGAAAAAAAAAATAAAAAATAAAAAAAGACAAAAAGTCTTCTTCTTCCCAAAAGCCTTACACACACACAAACACACCTCAACAACATTATTTATTTAGCCATTGCTTGATTTTGTCAATTATATCAGTTGCTACACTCGTCATTTGTCAGAAATTTGAGCTCGTAGTCTGGACGGCGAGTTTGTTCACGGCGAACGGCAGTGAAGGGAGGGTGGTTGTGGCCCTGGCGACGACGCGTAAACCGCGGCGAATATACCTTCCTCTCTTAGACTTATGTCTCTCACTCATTTATTGCTTAAAAATTTGATTGGTAAAGTTGAAACTTGAAGGTGTGTGGAAAGTGATGGTGTTGCATAAAAGTTAAAAAGGATGAAAGTTAAAAAGACCAAGGTCAGGATAATATGTTGATCTTGTTGGCGTCATGGGGACGTAGTGTGGTGCTGGTGTAGGAGTGCGATGATGTCAATTAATAATGTTTATATATGGAATCCGAGTGAAAAGTTTATGTGGCTGTTTAATCGCTTAACCTGTAGAAACTCAACTGACCCATTTACGGTTTACTTATAAATGGAGCAAATACCACCACCTTTGCTTCATTGGCATTTTATCTGTGTTATAATGAGATTTTAAGTGTTTTACAACAATGTAGGTTCGATGGTAAAGCATCGTTTCTTCTTCAAAGCACAAATGATAGACTATTGTAGTTTTAGTCATGCTAACACGGCCACAGTGCCTCCGTTTTACTTTATGAATATGGGTTTAGGGTCCGATTGTGAATCACTTACTGTTTTGGTTCTTGCTGTATTTAGCTAGAGGATTGATAAAGCTTAGTTGTGGTCGATTTACTTTGGTAAGTTGTACTTGTAGAGATTATGGTGAATAATGTTGATCTTTTCATATTTTTGTAATTTGCAAGAAGCCAAGATCCATGCACATACCATGTCAGCATCAAATAAAGTGTTCTAACATTAATATAAGGTCATTCATATAAAAAGTCGGTCTAAAATTACTAGGCCATTATACAACTATTAGTCTATTATAGTTAGTTTTTTTAATTTTAGATATAAAAGCTATTTGATAATATACGGTAGCATTTTTCTTGTAAAATGTAATACTGGAGTAACAAAAATTCAACTTTGTTTGAATAAGGATATGAAATTATTGTTAATTTCTCATTAATCATCTTAGTAGGTTACCATGCCAAAAAATGATTAGAAAGCATCAACCGTTTAAATCCATAACACTTCAATAGAACAAGTTATTTTGAACCCGCCGTTATGCGCGGGTTTCCTACTAGTATTTATATAAATATCAAATTTATATATACGAGTTATTAAATGACCTGGCCGGTACAACAAAGCCACCTTTCAGTGACTTCTAGGCAAAGAGAAAGTTAAGTAAGCACGTGCTACATCAGTTATATCTACAGCGATTGTTCCAAACTTGACAATGTCAGCTCTTGTTGACTATATTTTGGCCACAAGGTTCCCAAGCTCTTCTATCGAAGGAGTATTTTGATAATTGTGGGAAGAAACTATGAGTTTGCACTTTGTAGGCTTGTTCCCATGGATTAAATTGTTGAAATCATCAACGGCCTGCATTTGAGCAACAAAAAAAATCTGATAAAGAATATTATGTCTGATAGTATAACGGAAAAATTTACTATGTAAGAAAACTAATAATAGTACTTTAGACGGGCCCATGACACAAAGAAACCGATTTCAGGTCAAGAAGAAGAAAACCTTAAGCTCACCATCGATATGATCAGCTCCTAATTCCATTGCTAAACGAAGAGCAGCTAATCAACTTTGTTCATATCCGACTCAGGGACGGGTGCCTCTAACCCGTCACCCGCCCACATAGTTTTTTTCTCACCCATCACCCACCCGTCATCCGCCAATGGGTATAATTTTCTACCCATGCCCATACCCTCGGGTATTTATTACCCACGGGTAACCCATGGGTTTAGTGTAATGAAACAAAACTACAAAACCATGATATGAAAAATAATTATGAAATTGTATAACATGACACCAATCAATTTGCCAAATACCAAGTTCACAAAATACATAAACACATGTCTCAAAGCAGAAATTAAATATCATTGCACCAAATCACATGTATACAACTTTGATCATCTGAACTATCATATTCTCTTTTTAGTCTTGAAACTCAAACAAACTTTAAGGTTAATGTGTTTTCTTGAGACTTGGTAACTATTAAATGTATACCATGCAATATCATACATATTTTAATTAGTATAATTAATTTTAACATAGGTTTATGGGTGCACCCACAGGTATTTTGAAGGGTATACCCCGTGGGTATTTTAAATGTGTGTCATGGGTTTACCCGCGATGGGTATGCCTCACCCAGCACTCACCCGCCACCCCTTGGGTAGTCAGATTTTTTCACCGACCCACCGTGAGTGAAAATTAATGATTTTACCCACCCATTTATGTGCGGGTACCTGCGGGTTGCGGGTTTTTTTTCACCTATTGCCATTCCAAGTTGGTCTAGAAAATGACATAGAATCAGAAACCTTTTCGGGAAAATAAAGTGTTACGACGTCATGTAATATGGACTGGATTAATCAAGAAACCAATAGCCTTGGTTGTCCTAAAGAAATATATAAATATCCCTTTTTGTAAGAAGGATTCATAATACTAATATCGAAGGAGTTGTCTGATGTCAGTTCAACATACAACATCAATACTTCTATGATTACATTGACTTCAGGGGATGTTTGGTAATACTTATTAAAACTGCTTATGCTTTCATGAATTAAGCAATTGCTATAACAGAAGGCAATGCTGCAAAAAGTGTGTAGATAGGCTTTTCAAAGTAACGAAACCAGCTAATTAGGGATTTAGGAGAGAGAGTACTAAATGCTTTATAAGTAGTATAGATATGTGTAATATGTATAAAAATCGAATAAATTATCACTTTTGAATTTATATGTGCATTTTTGCATTAAAACTATACTAATTCAAAAAAATGATAATAAATGAAGAATTAAAATGTTGTGAAAGATAAATTAATAAAAACTATGTATTTTGTACATTATGCATTTAAAATTATAATTCTTAAAAAAACACATTAATGTCATCTTTAAAAAATTTAGGACAAAAAGTGCTAAATGATTTATAAGTAGCATAGATATATGTTTTCATTAATTGATATTTATTCTTTCTCTTTTAAATGAAAAGTAATAAAAGCTCAATATTCATTTGACTGCCTCATAAATGTTACTCCTTTCATTCTAAAATTATTGTCCTTAGACAAAAAAACACATTTCAAAAAAAAATGTTACCACTACATGTCTATAATTCGTTGAAATTGAAAATGAACAATTATATCAGGACATTCCAAATTAAAAAGAGGAATACCGCAATGACATAAAGACATCCGCAAAAAATCTCCACAAAATGACATGTCAGACAGTTTTTGGTGACTTTTATTATAGTCTCTCTTTCTTATTTTTTTATTAAGATAATCACTGTCTGACACATCATTTTGTGAAAAATCTTGTGGATCTTTTTATGTGATCGTAGCATTTCTTAATTGAAAGTGTGAACACTAATTTTGATACAAAAGGGAGTAATGTTATGATTGTTTAGATACCATTTTAATATTTCCACAAGAGTAAACTGCAAAAACCATTCATTTACTTTATTTATTTTAACATATACCATCCATTTTATAATTACTCGTGTCTTTCTATCGATTTCAATGTGTCTCTTTTGATAAGCAAATATTACATTTCAACAAAAAATGAGACAACTAAACTAGCCATATACTATTTTAACTTGCTTACAATCCGATAGTTTTTGGTGACTATAATAGTGCGCTAGCTTTCATTGTCTTCTCACATTGCAAATTTGCAAATGATATTTAACTTTAATGGCTGAAATTTCAAACAATATGTTTAAACATCCTTATCTATGGAAAGAAGGTGTCGTTGGTACCATAATAGTGATGATGATATGTTGTAAGTGATATGTCAACAATGTTAGTTAGAGATACATTATCATAAACTTCTTTGTTTTCAATACTATGCAATTGATATGTGATTTCAATGCATGAAAGTTTTTTTTGCTGTTTTTGTATGAAGCAATTTGTATATTTATTGATGTAAAAAAATAAAGTATTATACTAATTTTGGAACGAAATGTGATGAGTTGCCATAACTTTTTTCGACGTGTCAACGTGAAGATTTTACAACCCCTCCTGTAAATTTATTATTTTTCTCTTTTTCATACACAAGTGCTACAAGGTTAAATATAGATAATAGATTTACAATTACACATTGTTATACATAGACTCCTTATGATAACATATCTAGGACAAGAACATGTTACATTCATTTGTAGTGGACGGAACCAGAAATAGTTCTTTGTAAATTTTATGTTAGGGCTGTTGTTAAAGCTGGAAATGTATATGCACATTTTAGTATTGAATAAAATGTACATTCTTATTTAACATGGAAATTAAAAGACACCTTCGAAATTATCGAATATAAATATCTTAAAGATATGTTCAACACTTGTAAAATATTTCATTTATTGCAAGAAATAGAAATTATGTGTCATAAAAAATTATGTAGCATAAAAAACACAATAAGACAACTCGAACAAAAATTAAGCAACGAACTGTGTACCAAATGTTCCACCTCATATACTAAAACTATAAGACATATAAAACGAACTAGAGCCAAAATTAAGCAACTTTGACTATATATGCACCAACATGGTTCAAAAAAGAATTTTGGGCAACTTTGGTACAATTTATTACTAATTAAGGCAACCAAGATGGTGATGTATTCGACTCACACTTGAAAAAATTATGTAGATCTAGGACATTGTTCCTTTACTTGCAGCTAGGAAAATGCAACATGACCCATGCATCGCACGGGCTTTATCGGATAAGAAGATGTGTTTAATGTCATTATAAGCCCATTCACAAATTTTTTTTTGACCTTTTTTAAAGTTAGAAACTTGAAATTGTTTTTTCTGGAGTGACGATGATTTAAAATTTGGTTAGGTTTATTGTTTTCTTATCTTGATCCGTACTCAATCTAGATGTTCTTCATACTCTGTTCTTACATTTGGTCTCATGTCCTTTGCTATCATATACTCCCTCCGTCCCATATTAAATGTCTAGTTTGAATATTCCAAGTCTTTCTTTCTTAACTTTGACCATAAATATTTTTGGTTGTTTTACATAATATTTGTTGCAAAATATATGAATAGATTGAGTTTTAAATGTATTTCCACTACATATTAATTTTATCTAATACTATATAACACAAGCAAGAATATTTGAGGTCAAAGTTGTAAAAGAAATACTTGAAAAGTCAAACATGGACATTTATGAGACAGTAATATTTTATTGACTTGCAAAAAAAAAAAGTTAATATTACAGGTGGGTAGAATCGGGTGTTTAGTCAAGAAACACATATAGCCACAACCAAAGTCGTGGTTAAAAGTCTACTAAACGACAAAATTAACGATTTTCAACGTTTGACTCAGGAACCACTTTTAACGACGACAATATCGTCAATAATACTTTTTCAAACTTTGAGTATGACTTTCAACGCAAATATTTGGTCAAAAAATGAAGTGGAACTTTCTCGGCCCTACGCACCGGGGATGAAGGGTAGAGGTCACTTTAGTTTGTACCAGAGTGGTTCATCGTCAAAAGAACGACAATGGCTTGTAGCATTTCCTATTGATTTGTATAGGGAATGGGGATGTAAAAGAAGGCTTTAGATCAAAAGGCGGGGGTGAGCTTTCTCACTATACCTAGCTTTTCTTTTATCTCGCTTGGTTTCTTATTCCTGTTTCGTAAATTTCGTACGTAAACAGTTAGTTGTTGTGACTAGTTTTTTAGTGCAAAAAATGACCAACGATGACCCTATCTTAAAGGAGAACAAAGAGTAGGAGCAAAGCTGGGAATCATTTGATTCCAGCCGAAAAGACTAGTAAGAGGAAGGATAACAAATGTTATATATTTGGTTTAATTTATTGTTTTCTTATCTTGATTCATACTCAATCTAGATGTTCTTCATACTCTGTTCTTACAAAGATTTCCACAAACCGGCTAGAAATATGAAGATCAGCCCATGATATAAACAAGTATGTGCATGGTATGTGTAGCATGCATGTATCTTAATGGTATTTGTTTTTAAGTTATTGTATTTTTTTAAACGCACTTGAAACAATATATGGACAAAACATGACGTCTACATCAATACTTGCATTTATAAAACCGCTTGACATGTGATGACGTTTGGAATGTGAATAGATACTTACATTTTTTAACTCTTTTTTAATAACTGATTTTGATTTGTAAATTTACTTAAAAACGCTTAATGACAATTACATTTAATAGAAAAAATAAAAAGGTATAGTCATGTCGGCAATCAATGTTGGAACTTGGCCAAGTAAAATCCAAACCAACGTCCAAAACTAACATTAGTAGATACTGATCGACATTCTCTCAGAGCCGTATTTGAAGATGTACAAGGTGAGCAACCATTCATGATCTCAAAATTTTTAAAGGCTTCAAAATTTATTCCGTTAATAATTATATGCACGTGTACATACATTTTTCATGAAAAAAAGTATTTAGATTAGAAAATACTTAAATAAATAATATGTTATAAAGTTTAGATAACCAATTGCATTATATCTTATAAGCGGTGACATTTTATATTTAACATTTCTTCTCGAAATATCTCATTATATAATTTCGTGCAAAGCCCTAAAAAATTTAATAAAATTCAAGGCCCTACATCCTCTATGGCACTTTTTTTGGTTGTACATGTCACATCTTTACCTCGTTTATGCGTATTCATACTTAATACTTTGCTCTCAAAATTTAAACAAACACTTTAACACTCAATATCAATATGTTATATTGTGTTTAGTCTTGTAAAACCTACTTGCATGTAACGCTTGACATGCATTGAAACTTCCAATTTAATCCACAACTAACATTGTTTTTTATTCATGAACTCAACTTGTTATCGAGTAATAATGTAGAATCATATAGGTAACTTTCACTATAACTTAAGCATGTTACTAGACAACAAAGTCGTGGATCAAAAGTTCCCTTTAAATAATGCACCCATTTTGTCGCAATTAAAAGCCATATGAAAATAAAATTAGTGGTAGGTCAATTGCTTTTATAGTGATGTCTTTTTCACTTTATAAGAAGTTCCGTTTTCTTTATTCCTGGAAATAAAAAGATGGTTTAAGTTTGGTCCCATGTCTTTTGCTATCAATATATTTTTATGCCTTGCAAAAAAAAAAACAGTAATATTACTACCAAAATTGGGATTTTAGTCAAGAAACACATTTAGCCACGACCAAAGTCATGGTTAAAAGTTCACTAAATGACAAAACAAACGACACTCATTTGTTTTTATGTGAAATATCCCCACAAAATGACGCTCATTTGTAGTGGACGGAACCAGAAATTGTTGCTGTAAATATTATGTTAGGGTTATTAAAGTTGAAAATGTATATGTGCACTTTAGTGTTGAATAAAATGTACATTCTTATTTAACATGGAAAAGACACCTTCGAAATTATCGAATATAATCTATAAATGTTCATTTTTATGCATAATCAAAAGTTGTATGTGTGCAGTATATATCTTAAAGATATGTTCAACACTTGTAAAAGATTTCATTTATTGCAAGAAATAGAAATTATGTATCATAAAAAATTATATAACATAAAAAACACAATAAGACAACTCGAACCTAAATTAAGCAATTGTGTACCAAACGTTCCACCTCATACACTAAAAGTCTAAAACTATAAGACATATAAAACAAAGTGGAACCAAAATTAAGCGACTTTGACTATATATGCACTAACATGGTTCAAAAAAGAATTTTGGGCAACTCTGGTACTACTAAGGCAACCAAGATGGTAATGTGTTCGATCGACTCACACTTGAAAAAATTATGTAGATCTAGGACATTGTTCCTTTACTTGCAGCTAGGAAAAAGCAACATGACTGTGTATTGCACGGGCTTTATCGGTTAAGAAGATGTGTTTAATGTCATTATAACCCCATTCACAATTTTTTTTGATCTTTTTTAAAGTTAGAAACTTGAAATTGTTAATTTTTTTTTTTTTTTGGAGTGACGATGATTTAAATTTTTGTTAGGTTTATTGTTTTCTTATCTTGATCCGTACAAAATCTAGATGTTCTTCATACTGTGTTATTACAAAGATTTCCACAAACCGGCTAGAAATATGAAGAAGATTT